>JAIFGZ020000639.1:0-430378 GCA_019925245.2 Oryza australiensis | reverse complement strand
CCGACATTGGACGATTGCCTCGGCGTGCAACGATCGCCGCGACGACGAGCACAGAGCGCACGGCTTTAAGCCCAAACCCGGTTCGTCCCTAGAGCCGCTCAAGCAACCGCAGGTGGCGGTCCGTCCATGATCGGCTCGGCCCGATCCAATAAGAGTTCTTCATCGATGAACACAACAACGGCAACAACCGCCACGACGAAGAGGCCGACGACGAGGAATCAGCCAATCCCTAATGGTGCCATCTATGGATAGAGTCCTCGTAACGGCAATTGTGATCCGTAAATTAGAAATTTGTTTAAACCGTTTATTGTAATGCAAAATAAGGGTCCTTCTCTGTGATATCGCGTTTTTAAATATTAGTTTAGATAGAGTCCAGTGGTCTCGTACGTATAATGTTATTCTTGGGTATAAATAAGACCCGACACCCCCTGTAATAAGACATTCAACAACAATCAATCAAACAACTTTCGGCGCATCGCCAACCCTTTTCTTCAGACGAGCAATTGATTTGGCTCCGGGCTGCATCATTTCGATCCCCAAATCCAAGTAAATGCTTCTCATTAGTGGTATGTTCTACTGATTCTAATGCTTCCATCGTAATGACACATTAGATTCACGGGTTTATACTGTGCTATTTACCATATATTGCATATAAACTGGAGCAATGTTTAGATCTATCCTGCCATCGGCTAGTTCTATCAAGAACCCGTAGCCGATAGGGTTAGATCTAAAGGTTGAACTAGTTTATATGCGGTATCCACCGTCTCGAGAGGTATAAATCAGCTATAATAGATCGTGTTGTTCTTTTTATACTTAATGCCGCATCAACATTGAACTATTAAGTCGTTTTTAATCCCAATGATCCGTTTAGTTAGATTTATATGTTTAGAGACAAGTAAGCCGAGGTTTCATCCGGCCTTACCTGCCCGATATATTTTTAGTATATTTATTACTAGATTTATGTTAGGACCGCTTATATTAAGATCTCATTCTTGTTGGATGTCATAGCCGAAATCGGCCCGCTAGCAATGTACCATGGTCGATTTCCTAGGCTAAGCATATCCGGTTCAAGAGTGATATCTTTTCATAAGAATCATCGGAGTACTAACCGATCCATAGTTAGCTTTCCAATATCGGCTAGGTTATCAATACATATATTTATTAATCCTTTATCGTATTTGGGTTAAGCGGTTGGATGTCAGTCTCGTATAGCCGATACATTCCACTCACTTGGCTTAAATATATTTTAGGATAGCATATATATGCTCATGGATTTCCTCAGCCGATCTAGGGGGGATCTAACCTAACACTTAACGCATGTATCTTGTATTTTCTTGTTGGTTAATAGATCAAACCAACTGGCACGCCTTGTACTGCACAGGCAGCCAAGAAGGACCTGCACTTGAGCTAAGCATATCTCCCAAGCCGTGAGAGAAATTTCTCGTTAATAGGCTATTACCCACCTTGAGGGTCGAACCAGTATAAAAGTCCTTGTTCCTTGCTCTCTTATTCCATTCTCGTGTACACCTTGGTGTTAGCCGTACCCTATGTCCCTTAAATACCTCGGGTTGGGTATAACCCATCGACAATGATCTCTTCTCTCGTGGTCATTTTGGCTTTGCACTCTTTTTACTGCTACTATGTTGATACCTAAAGCTTCGCTTAGTAGCTCAATGTTGATTCCATTGAATATGTTTTGCCCAGTGTTGCTCAATTGAGCTACCATATACTTGTTGAACCCTATTGTTGTTACCTCGCTAATAAGAACTCCGAAATTTTTGTCAATGAAAAATTTAATGTTTCACAATATGAACTGCAATATAAGAACATATGTAAACCTACAACAAAAACTTCTATGGAAATATTTGTTAAAAAAGTTACCTTTAGCCTTGGTTCAAGCTGATTAGCATTGTTGCTAATGTCATAAACATATACGGCAACAACAGGTGTTTCACCATCATTGTAGAACCAATGTGCAACACCAGTTGGGAGTGCAATAATATCTCCTTGTCTAAATTGATGGATCTTTTGGTTCTCGTCCCTAAACTTTTGGCTTTCACTTTGCCCTTGAGGCGAAAATAATTGGAATTGTTGCTGGTAAGTCGCAGGGCAACCGAGGAAAGTTAAGCCCATAGAACCTCTCCCTATGAATTATAATGTTCATATCAGGTGCATAAAAACATGAAAACATATTCTTTTGACCATGAAAGTCATAAGTGCTAGAGCGCTAGTTGTATCGACAGAATTTTTTATGTATTTATTATCATACATACCTTGGATGATGTAGACTATACCAGGAGTGTTGGTGTATCAAGGTACCAAAAGACCTTGAGGCTGAATTACACGTTATTCATTCCTCTCATCAACATACTCAGTCACACTAGCTTCTGACATCACTTTCTGAAGTGGCTCAATTCCTTGTAGTCTATCAAATCTACCCTCACTAAAACTTCCTTGATGCGGACTATGCCATGGGTTTGTGCTGGGATTAAATAGTTGGGCCATAGAGCCATGGACCAAGAGAAGAACACAAAAGCATATAGAAAACCGAGAAAACAGTAGTTGCCATAGCTTTTTATATATGCTAATGTAAACTTAAGCTAATTGATGTGAGTTCAAGGACAGATCAAGCTAGCATATATGGCAAAGAAAAAGCATACTGGAATACGAGGTGATAGAGTTTGTTGCATGTATAGACAATATCTGACTTGTAGTGCTAAAACAGTACATAGGGCAATGCAACTTTGCAAGATTGAGCTGTACATTTCATGACTCAGCCATGACACACTCCTTGTGCTTTTGGAGAAATACAAATGAACTTTGTTAAGAAATGTCTATCCATACTCTTAATGTATGTCTTTGCCTTGTGAGTATATTTGTTTTTGCCCCCATAAAGCTCTTGTACTTGATAAGATGAGTTAACTTTGAGACAACAAACTTGTATGTATGTTGTCATTTTTGTGTGGCCAGCAATACTTGATAAGTTACACTGCTGGAAAACCTTTATAGTCCTGGTTTGCAACCCTCTTTAGTCTTGGTTGAAATAACCGACTAACGATGTTTTTCTTTTTTTTAATTTTGCTCCGGTGCTTACTGCTTGTTTATATATTAGGCATATATATATGTGTAATATATGTATTTATATATTTATATATGTAATATGCATATATACATATGTATAAATATATATTTTGCACATATATATGCACTTAAATAAATATATACATATTTTACCAATATGTATATATAGTACAGTCCTTAATTTCTAATGTTCCATATTGTATATTACAAACTCTAAGCCGTGAGGTGGGGTTGACGAATTGGCTTTCCATCGTAGTGGAATTCTCCAGTGGGATTAATAATCTGATTATTGATAAATCCTATCAGTTCTTCTTGGACAACCTTTATAAAATCATCGTGAGAGAGTTTGTCCTTCATGTAAATAATCTACCATTTGAAAAAATAAGATATAAATATATGAAATCAATAAGAAATTGAGACATACTATATGAATGATTTTTATGTACATCCGGATCCTTGTTAGTCTTGATTTGGTGTACTAGATGGTGAGTATACTCACAGACGTAGTAACCGCACAAGTTCGTCACATGCTCCTGTTTTGTACACTAAATAAGAAACGACAAGAGATTTAATATACATTTCTATTTTATAACAAATTAATGATTCAATATAATTTTGGAGAATGTACTCATGAAAATTTCGTCCTCACAACAAGTTTTTCTTTCCAAGTCCCACGAACCAATGTACGAAACCATGCCCATGCCCTATATACAGTTGCAAGCTATCGAATTACCCGAGATTTGCATAGTAGGAATAGCAACATTCATAATGACAAGGAATAGATGGCATTACCTGTCTATCACTTCAAAATCTTTGCGAAAGTAGACTCCGATTTATCCATTAAGTCATAGACATGCATTTTGCCCGAGGAAAGGTCAAAAAGAAAAAGGACACAATGGAATCGTAAATTACGTGAGATGATATATATGAAATTGTATATGTACAAGAAGGAAATTGATACGAAAGGAAGTAAAACTCACGCTGTGTTGTACGGTAATAGTATGAATGTCTTGTAATGCTGCTGCACCAGAAATGGACAATATTGTCCTTTGTAGCTTGCTCGAAATCCCGTATCATGTCTATGTTAACTTTGCGGGGTCCACGAATTCAAAATTGAAACATCCCTACTTACTACACAGCTGAATCTCCATTCTACAACGGATAAAAGGAATTTTCATCAGCTACATACAAGGAGCTAAGGAACAAAATAAATTTAACTAAACGATACTTACAAAACCTAAACTAAAAAGAGAGACGTCGAGGTGTCTAGGGCATAAGTCGAATACATCCTCATAGCGGATCCACATAATATCTTCTCCTTGGATGTAATCTGCATTTTTATCCACACTTCGAACATCTCTAGCTTTGCCTTATTTTTCAATGCACCATTGATGGAAGTGGTACATCTGTAGAGAGGGTGTTCACCTAATCAGGTTTGACAAGAGATTCATCTAGGGTAAATTTGTATTTCAAATCCTTTTTGTCGTCTTTTCAATTGGTGTGCATTCAAACAATTGCTCTCTTTAGTCCCGTCTTTGCCATAAATGGTTTTATCTCCTTTTCACCAGTGGCAACAACGGATCAACCATTTGTTCTCGTTGCCTTCCAAGCCGAGGACATCTTTGGACTTCCCTTTTGCCTTTGAAAATACTTCCTTATTGATCGGTTATAGTCGATATTAAAGCCGCCTTAACCGGTGTGATTAGCTTCGAAAGAACTTCTTAGCCGTTTCTGTCTATAGGAATCTTCTTTTAGGAATCTATGGCTTGAATTGTGCCTTCACTTTTGCTGCTATGATCTCGTCAACCTCCTCGTCAATGTGGTCATGCACTCTTTTCTTGAGAGCGGGGCCTTGGCTCGCCAATTTTGCTTCTTCGTTTATTTTGTTGACCTTGACAACGCGAGACGAGTTGGGCAAGACCCGGCAACCGGTGCATGCGGAGGAGCTCTGCTCGGAGGAGGCGGAGGAGACGCTCCAGCAAAGGAGACGGTGTAGGCGAAGGAAATGGAGGAACGAATGTTGCTTCTCACCCGAAAACACCATGGTGTGGGCGCTTGCACCATAGTATAATGGTGTGGGTTGTGTTTCCTAGTTTGTCTCCCCATCTCCCGAGGAGTCGTTCGTTCATGTTCAGCCATGGCGGGGTGTCGACGGTGGTGGCTTGCGATGGTGACACGGAATCAGCGGTGGCGGTGATGGTGACGCACATGGAGGCGCACCGACGTCGGCCATGGCGGCACGGCAGTAAGCGTATGGGCGGCGTGCGGCGGCAACGACGACGACGATGGCAAGAAGACATAAGGCGGCGATGGCGGTGAGAAGACATACGATGACGGCGCAAGGAGATAAAATCGGCAGTGGCGAAGAGATCAAATCGGTCGGATGGGAGCTTACCTTCAAGAATGCTATGCGTGGCGAGGACGACGGCAACGGTGATGTCTGGCCGTGGTGGCGATGGTGACGGCAAGACCTAGAACGATAGTGTGCGGCAAGAAGAGAGACGATCGATGTGAAAAAATGGCTAAGTGTTGGATCGGTGGAGAAGACGATGTACGCCGTATATATATACCCTCGATCTTTAGTCTTGTTTAGTGGCAACAACCGGGACTAAAGATTCGTGCGATTATGGCAACAACGGACTAAAAACTTTAGTCCCGTTGTTGTCACTAAACGGATTAAAGATGGATTGGAAACAACAGAAATTATTTTTAGTTCCGTTACTAAAGAAGATACATATCTTTAGTCATGTTTAGTCCCAGTTGTAGCCATCAACCAGGAATAAAAATAATTTCCCGCTATTTTCAAATTCATTTTGTACAGGCAAGGGTTAATTAAATAATGCATTAAACCAGGCCAAATTAATTTCATTAAATATAGGTTTAAAAAAATAATAAGTAATGCATTAAAATTAAATAAAATCACAAAAGTAATGAAAAAACATTTAAAATAGTTTAAAATTGTTATTAAATTGTAATAATCATAAATAATAAACATATGCCTGACTTAAAATTGTTTTAAATTTTAATAGTCATATATAATTAACATATGACCAATTTAAAATTGTTCAAAATTATAATCATATACATAATTAACATATGCTCGATTTAAAAATGTTATTAGATTGTAATAATCATATATAATTAACATATGGCCGACTTAAATAGTTTTAAATTGTAATAATCATATATAATTAACATATGGCTCACTTAACTAGTTTAAAATTATAACGATCATATATAATTAACACATGGATCTTCAATACATTCAAAATAATTTACATCGTCCATATAACAACCAAGGTCACTACATTGAACATAATTTACGCTGAAGGGTTACGCGGAGGGTACGCTAGCCGAAAAACAAAAACTTTTACCGCGCAAACCAGAACACTTGCAAGTAAGGGCCGATAGATCGTTACCGATTGAGTGTGCGGAAATGACCAATCAGGCAATCCGATCCGAACAAGTAGCGATTCTGGGACAGCCGATTCACCAATCGCCCGATTCAGTCGTCCGCCGCGTCTTACGCCGCTTCCGATGCGCCCGACCGCAGAGATTCCACCACCCGATCGCTCCGATTGCGCCCGATCCGCGATCAACGCGCAACGTAGCGGCCTTACGGTATCCACACGTCCGACGTAACGCCGAACACCCGTGTGCTAGCACGCGATGCAAGGCTAGGCTCAGGCGGGGAGGGTTTCCGTGGAGATTGATCTCGACGACTTCTAAAGCCGCGTGTGATCGATCGATTTCGGCACAATCAATTGACCCGATGTACTACTCCTCTCCACCCTCACCCTTTTATATAGAGTTGGCCGACTGGGACTAGTGGCCGATCAGGACTCTATTTTGAATCGGATCTCATCCGAATCTCATAGAGTTGGCCGCCCATACGTCGTAAGCCCATAGGACTCTATCCGATCGGATCCCTATCCGATCGAGCCGTATTCGAGTCCAACTCGAATGCCTGTTCTTATCCCCCTAAGCGTGCGACCCAGTAGGTTCGTATACTCGGTTTCAGCTATAGTCTAACTTAGCCGAACGTCGGCTCGAGTCCAACTCACCGACCCGTCAGCGGCGCCTAGCAGCACATATTGACACCATAGTATACAAGAATAATATCGGCTCTGAACCTGTAATGTGTACACAAATCCCTTTGCCTCACGATACCAGTTAAGCTATAGGCAAGATGTGTGCCATCCCTTCAATAGCTTAACCATTCACTCGAACCGTATTGGATTATCTGTCTGTTGATTGACTCCTCAATCAACTTAGCATGGCCATGCATTTCCATAATCCAAGGCCTCGAGGCCCAGAGATATCTCTCCAAAGGAGGGGCAAATTCCATCTTGATCACTCACATCCCACTCCATGTTTCATAGCAAACCCGAAAACTACCTTTATAACTACCCACACGGAATAGCGTTTGGTAGTCCCAAAGTAGGCTACTACACATGTTGGAATCCATGGTGATCTCAGGTCTAAGGACTTTGTACCAATACTACCTGAGACCAACTAATGGCACATTAATTCCTATAGTGTCTCATGGTGGGTCTATCCAACAATGTGTTCTCTAACACATATGTCCATGTTTATTGATTTGGTATCTCCATACCCATGATCTATGAGACATGATCATCAATCAATAAACATGCCGATCTTAGAATCATATTTGTTCCAATAATATGATATATGATCAGGGATCATTTAGAAATAGATTCATACATAAAGAGTCTCATAAATAATTCACGTACTTATTGATCAATACAAGATGTCTATTTCATGGAACTGAATAACACTTTATTCATAAATACATAAACATTGACGTGATATCCAACATCTCCATGTTGCCTCTAGGGCATATCACTAACAACAGCGTGATGGTTGACCTCTTGTACTTTCTCCTCACTAATGTTCCTTCGCTTTGATCGTTGCGCGAGTAAGGGGTGTCCTTATTTGATAGGAGGATGCTCGAGTCAACCATCAGCATGAACGTAGTTTGCCCGTCAAACTGATCGTAATCTTCGTAAGTCTTATCCTTGACTTGACGATTTTCCTTTGTCCTGGGAGAACCACATGGCGCTTTGGCTCATTGGACCCTTTCCCCTTCTTTACTTTCCAAGACATATCCTTCACGTAGAAAACTAACGTTACATCATTGGCTAGGATGAATGGTTCGTCTGAATATCCAACCTTGTTGAGGTCAATTGTTGTCATCCCATTGTCATCAATCGTTACGCCACCACCAGTTAGCCTAACCCATTGGCACCGAAACAGATGGACCTTCAGAGGTCCATAGTCAAGTTTCCATATGTCATCGATGCCACTGTAATACATGCTAGTTGTACCATCATATCTCATGGCATCGATACGAACAACACTATTCTGGTTCGTGCTCTTTCTGTCTTGGGATCTTTTGCAAAATGTATACCCATTGATTTCATATCCTTGGAATGTCGTGATCGAGCACGTTGGTCCCCTCGCCAAGAAGGCTAGTTGTTGGTCAATCGTCTCATTACCCACGAGATGTTGTTGCAGCTAAGCACGAAAAGTATCAATGAGATGGCGTGTAATCCAAGCATCAGACTTACCGATGTTTTTGGAGCGAACAATCGCCAAATGCTCCTCGATATAAGGAGCTGTAGGATGGAACAAGACCAAACAAACCTACCAGAGAGGGGTGAATGGTAGGAAAAACCAAAACCCAAAAACTTTTAGCAAAAATAAAAGTTACCCTCGAATCAACGGAGTTCTTGATGTAGTCCCGCCGCCGGGTCCAAACCGCTCTCCCGTTGAGCCTGGCCGACCGCCATTACTACGCCGGCCGACCGCCGCCTAGCCCGCACTTAGACTGTCGGGATCCAGAAACACCGGTAAATGACAAACTCAAAGATGTAGATTAGAACTTTCGACTTTATTGCATCAACTAGCGTTTACAAAGTGCAACAACAACACTCCTCACCAAAATCTCAAACTAAACTCGAAACCCTAACTTTCTCTCAACTTGTGTCTCTCTAAAACCGACAAGGAGGCCACACCCTCCCTCTCTATTTATACCACAAAACCTCCTACTCAAAGTAGGTGTAGAACTCCTATTAAGAATTGGACTCAAGAACTCTTATTCTCAATAGGACTCAAGAACTCCTATTCCCAATAGGACCGAAGAACTCCTATTTCCATACGCATACGATTTCTCTCATATTCCATATGGATTCTCCATCTTTCATGTGCATTATCCTCTAGCCCTTTAGTATCCCGCGTGATCTCTTGATCTCTAGACGTCCACTTCTCGCAAGTCGACTCCGATTCATCACCGACAACACTATCCCGAGGCCTCAAGCGATACCTACATATATACGACAAGGAAACCATATTCCGAGCATAAGTTTGTCCAAACTTGACTCACATTAGCATAACAATAGTAACCATACGAATAGAAACCATCTAGAAGTCATATCCATAAACAAATCTAGAAATCCAACGAAAATACCCCAAAATAGACTCCTACTCTGAGTCGCCTGTCACCGTCAAACCCGATCGCACCGCCCCGCACTTTTGGTCCGACCGCGACACCCAACCAGCCTAACCACCACACATGCCGACCTCGTACTATGAATCAATCAAAAACACTTTCACCTTATTTTCATAAAAACACTTACCTTTGACAATTGTTCATCACATGACTCTACAATCTCCCTTGATGAACACATTGGCAACATCTCAAAAATGCAATTTGGTGTTTTTGAAAAATGAAAACAAAAATGAATCAAAAGCACAAACGGCTCACAAAGCGTGTTTTCAAACGCAATGACAAAGAAAACTCAAACTCTCCCCGTTTTAAAAGAAAGAATTTTCTCTTAGAATTTTCTCTCACGTATTTGCAAAAACAACTATTTTTAAAATCAAATTGTTTTCCCTTACATAAACAATATGCATTTTGTATATCTTTTCTTTCCCTTTGACAATGAATTCATCAAGAAATTTTAAAAAGAAATAGTAAATCAATGAAGCACAAATGCAATGATAGCATGATTGTCACTTGCAATAACCATTTTTTATTTTTTATTTTCCAATTTTTCCGAGAGCTTTGAAGTAGATCAAAAGCAATTCAAGGTCATGTTTTGCAAAATAAGGAGATAAATTCATCAACTAGTTAACAAGCATACATTATAGTATAAACATGAATCAAAGATATTACAATTAAGCTTCAAATTAGCAATAAACATTCATGATTTCAAACGATTTATATTGCAAATTCATAAGCACATAGGTTAAAAACTCCTATATATAAACCTATTGCATTTATCACTCTTTCTCAAATTAGCTCTAAAACCAAACAATCAAGAGAATTCTGAAATTTATTTGAGCCTTGTTTTTGCTCATTTTTTTCTCTCAATTATTTCGGCACGTCCTTGTCGCGCCAAGACTGTTTCCTGGGCGATTCAACACCTATTATTTTTCCTCACATTAATACGTCCTTGTTGTCAAGACTGTTTCCAAGGATTTGAATTCATTTTTCTCTCATAGAAAAATATTTTTATTCTCATTGTACAATGAGCAATTAAAGAGCAATTTGAGGAATAACAAATCAACAAGCATATATATAAACATTAGTCATCCAAACTATGCACAAGCTTCAACATTCCATATTTTCTTAAAAGCGATCTAAGCCTCATGAATAGACTAAAATGCATACAAGCTAACATAGCAATAAATAGACCTTAATTATTTTGTTAGCATGCACAAGAATATACTAAAGGCATAAAATAAAGCTCTTCTTTTTCTCATTTTTATTTATTTTCAGATTTAAAAATGCATGAAAATAAACATAAATGCATGAAAAAACATAAACTCCCTCAAATTAACCTTCAATTCTCCCCTAAAGAAAAATCAAGAAGAAATCAAAGATTTTTGAAGAAGACATCCAATTGCCAATGATATCACCAAGGTTCTCATAAATTGACATATATCCACTTGTACTAACAAAAACTACTACCTCAAACACTAGCATATGGAAAGCTAATAATCAAGAGAGTAGAACAAAATTATGTCAATCCAAAATTACCTGATGTTACCGTGAAAAGCATTCATTGTCTCCACATTGCACACACATGGGGAGTATGCCATCAAAATACCTACGAACAAGAAGATGTCGAGGCTTCCATGTTGGGGTTAGAAATAAGAAATTTTGAAAAACAACAGTGAGTCACACGACCAGTAGAACCAGTAGGTACATATGCACAAACAAAATCAGAAACAGACTTACCTGAAACCTTACCTTGTCGCTTCACAAAAGTCTGATTTGAATTATGCACAAAACTGCCCCGAGGCCGGTCTGACCACCGCTGCACCTCGCGTCTCGACCGAGCTCGTCACGGTCCCACCACCGGCTCGCGATCCGACCGCCGCTCGGCTCGACCGACCGGTCGCTGTCGACCGACCGTGCTCCTTGAACTAAAACCCGATTTTTGCCACCGTCATTTCGCAAAAGCAATTTCTCTTTCCTTTTTTGCAAGTCTAAAACAAAATCCAAGCAAATATCCATCTTTTCCACAAAATGAACAAGTGTATTTCTCACGATAATTAGAAGCACAAGTTAGAAACAGATGATTTAGCAAATGTAAGTAGCAACAAGTGGTTTTGCAATCACAACATTGGTTTTGGAAGATGATGCATTCCAAGAAGTCATGATGCCAAGCCAGATTTAAACACCGTGTTCTTAGATTCAGGTTTAATCAAAATTTCACCACTTCTAGAACCAACACCAAAAACAACACGAGGATGTCTAGTATGATGAGCATAAGGATCAATCACCTAAACCACGATTATTTGTGCTAACTTTAGATTGATCAAGAATCATGTTGAGGTTCTTTTTATCATCAGAAAAATTTTGCAAAGAACTTTTCAAGTAAAAAAAACCTCTGAGTACGAGTAGCACAATTTTTACAAGCATCCAAAACACTGGCTCTTTTCTACAAGTCATGCAAGACATCACTTCATCTTGTTTAACAATTTCCTCCATATGCTTAATACGACCCAAAGCATCTTTTAGTTTTATCTCATTAGCAAGACATGTTGCGCAATATTTTGCACTAGATTGTTTCAACCTTTTAGAGCTAATTACATTAAATATAGAGCTAGCAAATGTTAAACTTGACATTTATGTAAAGCTCTCTTAGTCAAAAACAATTCATCAACCAATCTAGTGTTCATGGCCAAGCTAAGTGCAAGACAAGATTCGAATTTTTGAGTTTTTTAGATTCAACATCAAGCTTCTTGGCATAAACATCTCTAATTGACTTAATTTCAGCAAATAAAACCTCAGTACAAGATTGACATTCATCATTATCGTAAAACAAGAGATTTTATTCTACTATTTTCATTAAGAGACTTAATGGCAGATTCCATGTTGACTAAATTTTTCTCAAACTTAGAAATTTTGTAACCAAGTCTAGCAATAACTTCTTAAAGATATTGAACACTAGGAGCACAAATTACCTCATTATCTTCTTTAATCTTCATCAATGCTACTAGCCATGCAAACAAACTCCAACAATATTCTTCCTCTTGTCATTATCTTCATCACTTTCAAAATCAACATCACTTGATTCTTGAACCGTTGCATATGCTGCATCAATTGCCTTTTGGTAGAACTTCTTCATCTTCATGTTCTTAAATTGCTTCTTACTTTGCTTGGCATCCTTGGCGTTCTTGGATTCATCTTGATCTACTTCCTTTGCACCTTATCCAAGCTTGGGACATTGAGAACGAATGTGACGGTTGTCCACATTCAAAGCAACGTATTGGTCCACCTTTTCTCCTGAACCCGAGTACTTACGCTCGATAAATTCTATTAACAAGAGAAACCAGGTTCTCCCCACTGATTTCCTCCAATTGATCATCGAACAACGTATTAAAAATAGAAAGAGCCGTCATAGGAGAAATATCCAAATAAGATCCAAGTGAAGACAACAAAGCAAAGAGATTTAGAATCGTAGATTTAGAATTAGTTCTTTTAGAAATAATATTCATCTCATAGGTTTTCAATTTGGTGTAAAGAATATCCAAAGTCAAAGTGTTCATGTCAACCGATTCCTGAATTGAAGTCACTTTAACATCCCAAATTTTCATGTCAATACCATTCATAAAGTGACGAGCAACCGCAGATTGAGAATAGTTAACATCATAAGTAACATCAATGTATCTAAGACCACTCAAGATTTTATTGAAACTCCCTAAATAGTCATTGAAAGATTCTCTAGGATTCATCTCAAATTTAATGTAGTCCTTTTTGAAAACATCTTTTTCGCAACTTCTTAATGTTTGAAGATCCAAAGGTGAAAATCGTCCAAAGCTTTACAAATGTCATTTGTAGTTGCAAGATGTGAAACACGATCAAAGCTCTGAGCGAGAAATCGCATTAAGAATAATATTGCGAGCTTTGTAATTATTTTTAAAATCTAATTTGAGAGCAGAGTATCAATGTGATGAGGGATTTCAAAAGGTTGTGCAACTTTTTAGCCAAATATCATATCCTTGAGATGTTATGTAAGATTCCATCTTTTTGTTCCAATAATCAAAATCGGTTCCATTGAAAATATGAGCTTTATATGAAAACTTTTCAGCCATGGCAAATAGATTAGAAAAGCAACGTATATCAAATCAAGAACGAGGCTCTCGATACCACTTGTAGGATCGAACAAGACCAAACAAACCTACTGTGAGGGGGTGAATTGTAGAAAAACCAAAACCAAAAACTTTTAGCGTAAATAAAAGTTACCCTCGAATCAACAAAGTTCTTGACGTAGTCCGTCGCCGCGGCCAAACCGCTCTCCTTGTTCATCGGTCGCATCACAGCTATTACGCGGTCGACCGCCACCTAGCCCGCAGCGTTTGTAGACCGTCGGATCCGTAACACCTGTAGATGACAAACTCAAGATGTAGATTAGAACTTTGACTTTATTGCATCAACTAGTGTTTACAAAGTGCAACAAACGGCACTCCTCACCAAAATCTCAAACTAAACTCAAAACCCTAACTTTCTCTCAACTTGTGTCTCTCTAAAATCAATACAAGGAGGCCACACCCTCCCTCTCTATTTATACCACAAAACCTCCTACTCAAAGTAGGTGTAGAACTCCTATTAAGAATAGGACTCAAGAACTCCTTTTCCCAATAGGACTCAAGAACTCCTATTCCCAATAGGACTCAAGAACTCATATTTCCATACGCATACGATTCCTCTCATATACCATATGGATTCTCCATCTTCCATGTGCATTATCCTCTAGCCTTAAGTATCCCGCGTGATCTCTTGATCTCCGGACGTCCACTTTTCTCCCAAGTCGACTCGATCCATCATCGACAACACTATCTCGAGGCCTCAAGCGATACCTATACATATACGACAAAGAAACCATATTCCGAGCACAAGTTTGTCCAAACTTGACTCGCATTAGCATAACAACAGTAACCATATGAATAGAAACCATCTAGAAGTCATATCCATAATTAAATCTAGAAATCCAACGAAAACACCCCGAAACCGACTCCTACGCAGAGTCGCCAGGTCCGACAATGTAACCCTACAACCGCCGGACACTTCCGGCCCGACTATGACACCCAACAGGGTCCACTCCGGCCACACATGCCGACTGTACTATGAATAAAAAACACTATTTACCTTATTTTCATAAAACACTTACCTTTGACAATTGTTCATCACATACATTAAATCATCACATGACTTACAGGAGCCACCAACGAAGATTGCTGTAAACCGTGAAAAGTACTTTACGCAATAAATCATTGTCTACATTATTGCTTTCCTTCCAAGAGTCTCCTTTCCCGTTAGTCTTTCTTCATGGCTGATTCGGGCATCCCGATTGGAAGGTCTTCAATAAATTTTACGCAAAAACTCAACGACCTCCTCTGCCTGCCTTCTTGGCGATGCTTACCTACGGACGAGAACGGTTATGAATGTATTTCTTAGAACGCCCATATACCTTTTAAAAGGAACATTTGTGTAGGTAGAGCATAGATCGAGAATATTAAAGATCTCTTTGACAAGGAGACATAGAAGATGCCCTCATTATATTGAAGAAGCATGGTGGAAAGATCATCTCAAAGCTGACAAGACATTGCACCACATCATTTTGAAGGGCTTCTAATCTGTCTGGATCGATAATCTTTTGCAAAATTGTGTTTATGAAAGCACATAGATTTGTTATTGTTGCCCGGATTAGATATCAGAAGAATACCCCGAATTCTAACATGGTTGTATCATCAACACGTGGTAGCTGTGAGACTTTAGATTTGTGAACTTCTTCTCTTCATGTTTATTATTCACTTTATATTCGAGGAGTATCCAGACGCGCACTCTTGATGCTCTCCAAGAATTCAAACATACTTTCATGTTTATTATTCACTTTATATTCGAGGTGGAGTATCCAGACAAAGACTTGATGCTCTCCCAAGAATTCAAACATACTTTCCTTCTCTCGTCTTGCCGTGAGTGTAGCTGGCTAGAAAATTAAGTAATGACTTTCTTTCTTCTTTGGTTCCGGATGAAGATCATCACGCTGTTCCATATACTTGAGATCATTACGTGCTTGAAGTGGGATCTTTCGACTCTCATATACATAGGAAGCCCAACAGTTGAAGCAAAGGAGCCCTTGTGACATCACGTCAATTGCGTGGCGGATGTCCAAGACTTCCCAATAGAATAACTAAAATTAGACTTCTTCTTTCACATCGCCGCGGACCATCTTCAATTGTTATAGGTTGGTTGTCATCTCCCTTTCCAAATACTACTTTCAGATCTTTCACCACAGCAACACATGGTTTTTTTCTAAGCACGATTTTTTTGACTTAGTACGATGATATGACTTTTTGTTCAAAATGTTGGGCCTTTCTTCCGGATAGCAGGCTTGCAACAAGAAATCAATGATGGCTCACATATACACAACTTTCTTACGATGTTTCAGCTACGTACTTTCGCCATTCATACAAGGTGCAGTGTACCCCTTGTTTGACCGCTCGATAGGTTGCTAAGTGTAAGTCAATCGCTCATGGTCACGTACAGTGTTGTTGATAGGTTAAATTGCTCATGTTTGTCCTCATCCCACACGAGGACACCTTCTTTCTTCCAAACAGTTTTAGATCTTCGACCAATGGTCTTAGGTACACGTCAATATCATTACTAAAGTCACTGCATCTTCGACATTGATGTGTACCTAAGACCATTGGTCGAAGATCCGAAACCGTTGTGGACAAAAGGTGTTCTGTGGGATGAGGACAAACAGAGTAATTTAACCTACGAGTGTTATTGTTCGTAACCACCAACGATTGGCATGCACTTAGCAACCTATGTGGACTGTCAAACAAAGGGTACAAGGCTAGGACCCACTGTATGAATGAAACTAAAAGTACATATCTGAAATATTATAAGAAGGTTGTGTACATGGGCCATGATCAATTTCTTGTTGCAAGCCACCTTGTCCGGAAGAAATGCAAACATTTTGAACAGAAGGCAGACCACCGTACTAAGCTAAAACATCGTTCCGAAAAAACCATGTTTGCTATGGTGAAAGATCTGAATGTAGTATTTGGAAAGGGACCCGACATCCAACCTATAGCAAGTGAAGATTGTCACGGAGATGTGGAAGAAGTCTAATTTTGGGAGTTACCCTATTAGGAAGTCTTGACGTCCGTCACGCAATTGACGTGATGCACTCTACTAAGAACCTTCCTTGCTTCAACTCGCTGGGCTTTCCTAGGTGTATATGGGAAGTCGAAAGATACACTTCAAGCACGTAATGATCTCAAGCATGTGGAACAACGTGACGACCTTCGTCCGGAACCAAAGGAGAAATAAAGCCATTACTTAAGTCCAACCAGCTACACTCTGAGCAAGACAGAGAAGGAAAGTATATTTGAATGCTTGGAGAGCATCAATGTGCCGTCTGGATACTCCTTGAATACAAAAGGAATAATAAGCATGAAGGAGAAGAAGTTCACAAACCTAAAGTCTCATGACTCGCCACGTAGTTGATGACATAGTTGTTTCTCGTTATAATTTGGGGTATTCTTCCCGATAATGTCCGAGCAATAATAACAAAGCTATGTGCTTTCGTGAAAGCAATTTTGTAGAAGATCATCGATCCAAACATGATTAAAAGCCCTTCAAAATGATATGGTCGAATGACTTGTCCGCCTTTGAGATGATCTTTTTCACCTTTCTTCTTCAATATAATGGCACATCTTCTATGTCTCCTTGTCAAAGAGATATGTATTCTCGCCCCGTATACCTACACAAAGGTTCCTTTTCGAGAGGCAGGGCAGTTTCTAAAGAAGTAAATTCATAACCGTTCTTGTCCGAAGGTAAGCATCATCAAGGGTATGGAACAAAGGTCATTGAGTTCGTGTATAATTTATTAAAGACCTTCGTCCAATCGGGATGCCCGAATCAAGCCTTGGAAGAAAGACTACGTGAAAGGAGACTCTGGGAAGGAAAGCAATAATGACTGTAGACAATGATTTATTCTGTAAAGCATATTTCATGGTTTTACAACAATCTTCAGTGGTGGCTCCTTACATCGAGGAGCACATGGCGATTGTTCGCTCCAAAAACATCGGTAAGTCCGATGCCTAGATTACACGCCATCACATTGATACTTTCCCGCTTAGCTGCGATAACATCTCGTGGGTAATGAGACGATTGACCAACAACTAGCCTTCTTGGCAAGGGGACCATCTTGCTCGATCACAACATTCCAAGGATATGAAATCAATGGGTATACATTTTACAAAAGAGCCCAAGACAATAAAGAGCACAAACCAGAAAAGTGTTGTTCGTATCGATGCCATGAGATACAATGGTATAACTAGCACGTATTACGGTGGCATCGACGACATATGGGAACTTGACTATGGACCTCCAAGGTTCATCTATTTTGGTGCCAATGGGTTAGTGCTAATCTCGTGGGAGGCGTAACAATTGATGACAAAGGGATGACAATAGTTGATTTCAACAAGGTTGGATAATCAGCCAACCATTCGTCCTAACCAATGATGTAATGTAAGTTTTATACGTGAAGGGATATGTCTAGGAAAGCAAAGAAGGGAAAGGGTCCGATGAGCCAAAGCGACACGTGTGGTTCTCCTGTGCAAAAGAAAAATCATCTAGAGTCGAGGATAAGACTAACAAAGATTACGATCAGTTTGACGGCAAACTCCATTCACGGTGATGGTTGACCCGAGCATCCTCCAATAAAATAAGGACACCCCTTACTCACGCAACGATCAAAGTGTAGGAACATTAGTGAGGAGAAAGTACATGAGGTCAACCATCATGTTGTAAATTATGTTCAATCTACTCACCTAGGTTGTTATATGAATGATGTAAATTATTTTGAATGTATTGAAGATTCATCGTTAATTATATATGATTGTTACAATTTTAAACTATTTAAGTCGTGCATACGTTAATTATATATGATTATTACAATTTAAAACTATTTAAGTCGTGCATACGTTAACTACATATGATTATTAATTTTTAAAATAATTATAAATTGAGAATATGTTAAATATATATAATTATTAAAATTTTAAATAATTTTAAATCGATCTTATATTAATTATATATTACTGTTACAAATTAAAACAATTTTAAATCGGACATATGTTAATTATTTATGATTATTATAATGTAATAATAGTTTTAAACTATTTTAAATGTTTTCTCATTAATTTTGTGATTTTATTTCATTTTAATGTATTCCTTATTATTGTTTTAAACCTATATTTAATAAAAATTAATTTGACCTAGTTTAATGCATTATTTAATTTTTAGTCTCGGTTGTTAACCGTAGTCGGGACAAAAAAATTTGGAAATAGCAGGAAATTATTTTGTCTCTATAGGTGGCAACAACGAGGACTTAAGATATATTGAAAATGGCAGAAACTTATTTTTAGTCCTGATTGGTGGCAATAATATGAACTAAACATATATTAGTCCTTGTAGGTGGATCATTAGTCCCAGTTGAAGCCATCAACTTGAACTAAATATATCTTTAGTCCCGGTTGTAACCACCATCCAGGACTAAAGATCCAGGGGTATAGTATGTGGTACTCTCATCTAATATAAACCCATGTATAGGAGGTGTACCTTATCCGTAACACTAATAGTACCCTCCGACATCAATGTAAATGTGAGCGTACTAACGTTCTCTTTTCACATAACTCAAAGATCAGTCCTTGTCAGATTCATCCAACCGTTCACAAGAGACCGAGTAGGCACATGTAATTCACGACAAGCTTTTCTTCTCAGTGTATGGCAGAGAATGTGACCATTATTTGAATTTTGATTGAGGTCTGAAACCTAACTTCCACATAAAATTTTGCAAATATTTTGTCGATGATTTATCTCTCTTGCTTGAAATATGAACCACCTGACGTGACATATAAAATCTTCTTCTCCCAGATTCATTTGGGTTCCCTTTGCATCTCTCAGTAGCGCATTTCTCCTTTCGCCTCTACCCTTACGAACACGAAAAAACTAGAGAAAACCATCGCCATCGTCACCAAGCTCTCCCCATGGATCTCCCCTGAGTCCGTCATCACCCCTATAGCGCCACTGGACAATCTCCATGGGGATGAGTCCTCCCCAAAGAATCGGGTGATGGGGCGCAACGAAGGAGTTACTCTTACTCCCTTTGTCCAAAGTGTGGGTTTCTTTGCCTCTTCCATCCTAATATCTCATGCTCCTTCTTGACTTCTATGGGCTCCACCTCCACCTAAACCCCAATGCAATCGCATTCTAAGTTTTTTTCACTCATCTATGTGAAGCATACTTAGGAGCATGGAGCCTTCTAGAATATCAGGGTGTTGTGGCATCCGCATCTCTGATAAGATGAGAGACATACATCCCTTTCAACCGCCCATCCTCACGGAAGGAATGGAGGAACAAATGGTTCTACCTCCATATGGACATTACCGCTCCTTGTCTTATTGTTCCCGATAACCAACCTACTCGCTCGAAGTCATGCTCCTCGGCCTCTCCCCCGACCGAAGCCTAGAGCACTTCAGCAAGAAAAATCCATGACCTCCAAAACCGTGGTTTGACGGGGTAGGAAATCATCCAAGATTTTATACGACATTGGATCTAGCATCTCTAAGGTCATGTTCATCCTACATACGAGTACACTTGAATCAACAAACACACGACATGGATGTCTACTGGGTGTATACACCTCTTATCAACAATACCTTCCTCGAACCCAATCATTAGTCCAGAGTACTAATCTTGATATCCTTTTGCCGATCTCTCAAGCAATACCGCCATGAAGGAACACGTCAGTACAGTGGTAGTCGACCCACAATTAGCCGCCAAAGAACATCCCCTAGCCAATATGCGACCTCTTGACGAAGCGTGAGCGGAACGCCATAATCAATGTTTGTACTCGGACCCTGTTCCCCATCAAATTTATCTTTTGCTCGTAGGAATAGTAATCCGAATATCTGCAAGTTGGCCTTGGACAGATGTCATTGGCCCGCTAATCAACCACTAGGAGTCGGCTACTCTGAAGGAGCAAGCCGAAGCGCCTCCCCAAGCTTCCTCTGCCGCCATTGACCAGGGAGCAACCTCCTCCACACGAGGGGACAAGTAGTTCCAAGAATAAGGCTAGCCAAGGCCGGCAAAAACTCAAGGAGCCAAAATTGACAAAAGTCGATAAATCTGAGGTAAGAGACCGTATCATGATTATCTAACAATCATGATCTCCGAGGTCGATCTCACTCCTCTTATCCACAGACTCCTATTGTTGAGAAGCTCGGCCGGTACCCGCGGAAGAGCCACTCTCTTGAAGCAGAAAAGATCCGAGTAAGTTGATTCCCTACTCTATCTTATTTTTTCGGCTTGTGTCTTCTCGCCAAACTCATTCTCTCTTTCCTTCAGTCCAGAGTCAGGGCTCTAGCCTTGTCGTGGCAGAGCTCTGAACCTCACGACGAGGTTAGCTCAAAGTCTTCCTCCCCGGCTAGAACTCCCGCACTCTCCCTCCACCGCCCTGTGCCGAGTACCCGCTTCGCTCGGGCATCATCCTCGATGTCCGACTAGCTTTCCCAAGCTTGTCGAACACTAGACTCATGCTCCTAAGAGTGTTATACCGAGATCGAGCGCCTGATCAAAAGGCGGCAACCTCAGCGATCAACCAAGTAGTGGCACGAGGCCAAGCCGAAGGAGGCGAACACCGACAACACCAAGCTCAAGGAGGTTATTCAAGGGAATGAACGCATCCGAAAGCGAGATGAGCTCAGACTGCTGGAGGAGAACGCATCCGAAAGTTTTGCGATAGTTTAGCCAAAGTATTAGTTTCATGAAATTTACTCTAAATTCTACCGCACGACCAATTTATGTCATGGAAATATGATTGAAATTCCGAGTACAACACGCCCTTTTGATAGTGATAGAATTGAATTTTTCCATTGTTCATGAAAAGACAAATTGATGCCACCTAAAATGCAAATGATGCTTAAATATAGTGTCATTTCACTACATACCTTTCTTTGTGGATCTTGCTAAATAATTTGAAATCCACCCTTTGATATTTTTCAAGAGAAAAAAAAAATCGATCGCAATGTTTTGCCCTCCCTTTCTTCAAACCTCCGTCCAACAGTTCTAATTAATTGAAGAAGGAAAGGGAAATTAAACTGTGCCAAGGTTTCATCAATAGCAGTGATTACTACCAACTAGATTGGCCGACAAGTTTGAAATCTCTACAAGTTTATAGGGTTGTTTTCAGTGTTAAAGTGAAGCAGAAATGACTGGTACACACTGCGGAGAATCTAGAGTTGTGTTTTGTTTGATAATATGCACATATGGTTATGGTTCGTTCCATTTTGTATGCCGTGGACTATGATAATATGATGGTTCATTTGATGAAATTGACTTTGCATGTAGCATGCTAGTAGGAAATAATTCTCTAATCTTGTAATTTCCCTCTTCGACTCGTTTTGGTATCAAGACCTTCTGTTAGTATTAACCGCCTGTCATGGTCGCTTTTACTTGCTTCGACTAATGCGTAGTGTCACTGCCTTGTTGGTTCATACGTAGTATTTTGCTGTCTTAAGAGCTTGGACATCTTATTCGAGCGTGCTTTTTGCTAATGCACAAAAGGATTGCACGCCAATATATTAGAAGGAAAATAGAGTTTTACTTACAACACCGACTTCACCAAACCCCGATGCCACAGGAAGGTAAAGGAAAACCTCGTAAACTACCGGAGCTAACAAATGCTACTCAAGGACGGGAAGGGCCGAGCTACTCTAAACCCCCAAGAAGACCCCAAAGTTCGTTGAACGAGCTAAGGACCACAACCGGCCCTCTCGCATGGATAGAGGCAAGAAGCACCGAGACCAAGGATCTCGACCGCGTCGAAACCTAGAATTATGCTCCTTCCACAAGCTTCCAAGAAACCAAAAGGATCAAGGAGTCAAAAACTACGAAGAGGTGCTCCGGCAATCGGGCCCTATAGGATGGCCACCGCCCCGGAGCCACCGCCATGCGACGGAAGAGGGCCGCCTCACCTGTAAGGAGAGTACTCGAAGCCGCATCTACCAAGCAAACACACAACCAAGAAGGATATGGTTTATCGACTCAAGCTCTTGCATGCAAAAGGGGTGCCGAGCGACTCGTCCGATGCCGCGCTTGAGAAGGAGCTGGCCGCCCAAAGAACGCTCGCCGGATAGCAAACCGGATGAAGAACTTGCATTTAGCAGTCCCTTCACGTGCGAGGAGGGACACACAGCCAATGGGTGCTGGGCAATGAAGAACGTATGATACGTTGAACTCGACGAGTACGCCGGTCACTTGTAAAGCGCCACACAAGATGATCTTCGGTGCTAGGCAAGAGTTGCACACTGAGCACCACATCCCAAAGGAGAAGAAATCGGGAAATGACCGGAACAGAGAGGGCACCATGGATGTCCGAGACCCAAGAGTTGTGAGCCAAGCTCTGGGATGCGCTTGGGAACACAAAAGAAGGTCCGAGCCAAGGAGGCGACGAGCAGGCCAATCCATTGGTCGGGCCCGTAAGAGCAACGACTCCCCGTCCCTCGAATGAAGAACGTGGACGCGCAAACAAGTCAGCCATGATCTCGCTTGGACTCGGGCCTTCAACCCACCCGCAGGGGTGTCCCGAGCGCCACAAGAGTGTAGCATGCGGACACGGATATATACCTCGCCATCTCGAGATCGAAATTCCTAGGCCACCGAGCTCCTTGGGATGACAAAGACCTTTGCCCAGACACCCGGCATTGGCCCCATGGACCGAGTCCTTGCCGCCCACAGAAGGCACGACGCTTCTGTCGATGGTTTTAATCACCTGCAGCAGGAAGGCCGATTGCCAAAGACACGTGGACTGGAATAGAAGAGAGAACCTGATCGACCGTAATGGCACGACGGCGAGTGAGGAAACGACGCCGCCAAGGCAAACGCTTGGAGTAGAGACTTTGTCCACAAGCGGCTGTGGCCACCTTTGGTAGCTTGCAAACAGAGAGCGGAATACCGAGGTAGGTGTAGGGAAAGTCGAGATCGAATAGGAAAGCAAGACTGCACTCCATGCTTCTAGGTCCTCCGTCGAGCAACGGATCGGGGGTAATCGAGCATTTGGCAAAGTTGGTACGCAGCACTGCATGCCGAGCCAAAGACCAAGAGGATGCCCTAGATGAGGTCGAGATCTTGGCAGATCGGAGAGAGGAAGAGAACTAGATTATCTCGCGTAGAGGGAGGCGCGGTGTCGCAGCACCTGGCCGTTAAGCTTGAAGGAACTCCGCTCGAGTCCAGGCTCTACGGAGCATCACGTTGAGCACGTCCATAACCCGAATGAAGAGCATGGGGGAAAGGTGATCCCCTTTTGATGAAGCCCACTTCGATGGGGAAAGCGGGCGTGAACCCCATTGATCACACCATGGAAGAGAAAGCGCCAGATGAGGGAAATGCAATCGCGCTAGCGTCGGCTAAATCCTGTGAGCGAGCACCTCTCTAACCGTGAATGGCCGCTAACCGTGTCAAAACCCTTGGCGATGTCCACTTTGAGGAGGATTATAGGGTGTGCTTAGCATGAAGATCCCTTGCCGTGAGGTGGACAAAGCGGAAGTTATCATGAATAGACCGACCTTTGACGAAGGCGCCCGTTGGCCGCCACAAGCCCTTCAAGGCGAGGAGAGGGAGGGAGGCGAGGATCTTTGAAATGGGCCTTCCCAAAGCCGTGATGAGGCTAATTGGCCTTACATCCTTGACATCCACGGCCTTCATTCTTTTTGCGTATGAGATGAGACTATCATTGAGGAAAGAGAAACCCCACCACCGGTCGCAAGAGGGAGTCAAGAGCCGCCAAGAGCAACGACTTAATCACCGGCCGCATCTTATAAAACCGACCCGTGAAGCCATCCGGACCCGGCACCTTGTTGGAAGGCAACAACTTGATCACCGCCCACACCTCCTCTTCCGAGAAACGGGGCATCCAACCAATCAAAGCGCATCGAGTTGAGGCCTAGGGATTGAAGATCAAGAGCGAGCTCGCACTGAACAGAAGTCCCCAGAATATCACGAAAGAGAGAAGAGGCGACCTCTTGGAGGTCAGCAGGAGAGACAGCGAGCTGGTCCCCATCCTGAAGACGGGTGATGAAGTTCTTCCGTCGGCAGGCTCTTGCCTGCAAATGGAAGAGCTTGGTATTAGCATCACCTTCCTTAAGCCAGGTCAAGCGCGAACGCTGGCGTGCAATGGTCCACTGGAGTGAGGCAAGCCCTAGGCATTTGAGCTTCAAGTCCCATCGCAGTCAAGTCTCCAGGGAGGGGAGAGGATGACTGTCCTGCGTGACATCGAGCGAAAAGACAAGCTCCTTCGCCATCTACAGCTGAAGGTGGATACTATCGACGTGACGCTCACCCACTGGAGAAGCTTAGCCGTGTTGGCAAAACACCAGCTAGCACAGAGAGGGGGAAGGCCACCCGCAGGCTGCCAAGCATCCCGCACGACTTGTAGGAAGCCATCGAATTTAGGCCAGATGACCTCAAACCGAAAGCGAGAGGCCCTCGGCGACTCAACACAGGAATGAAGAAGGAGTGTGCAGTGGTCAGAAGTAGTGGAGGAAGCCGCTTGAAGGAGACAAGAGGGGAAAAGGTCCTCCTAATCAAGAGAAGAAAACACCTGGTCCAAGCTTGAAGAGCATAGAGAGTCACGCCACATTTCGGGTGAAGCAACGATCGTGCAAAGAAAAACTTCTAGAGATCCAGCTCATCGATCAACCGACAGAAGCAGCCCATCATGCGGCGATTGAGGTTCAGGTTGTTCTTGTCCTGAGCCTCGAGGATAAGATTGAAATCCCTTGCGACAACCCACGGGCCCGAGCGCGAGAACGCAACATCCAAAGCTCATCAAGGAACCGAATCTTGTCCGGCTCCTCCTACGGCCCATAGACAAAGGAGAGCCACAAGGGAGCACCATCGTAAAGTTGACGAACCAGCGCGGTGAGATAGAAGTCCGTGTAGTGGACATCCGACACCGCCCACACGTATACGGGGCTTGGTCATTGGCCGTCTTAACTCCATCCAAAGCAAGACCAGGTGCCGCGATGTCCAACTAGTCATCCAGCCATATCCGCATGATCCAGGTGCGGCAGAGGGTGATCCTTGGCCGAAGCGAATCGAAGTCCCCATGGCTCGAGGTAGTGGCCTCTGAGTCATGTCCGACCTTCTCGCTTTTGGCGGCCCGGGTACTCTTCCAGTGCAATCCCGAGGGTAATAGGACCTCCGGTGAGTGTCATGCGGCGAGTAGGAGCTTCCTCCCTTCCGATGGATCTCCAGATCACCGAGCTCCCACTTGATCTCCATAGGTTCTATCTCTGACTCGAGTTAGTGTTGATCTCGGATGGGGTTATCCTCTCCCGAACCAGCCCTGATGGTAGCACCCGTGGAAATCGAGGTGGGTTCCAATGAGGTAGCAAAGAAGTAAATCGATCGTGCACGGTCCCGACTCGTGCTCAACATGAAGGCTTGCTCCATCATGGCTTGAAAGGCAAGGTCGCATGCCTGAGTCATGAGGTAGTAGATGTCTGCACAGGGCCTGGGGTGTTGGTGCAACTTCGGGGAAGTACCAACAAGGGACAACAGGTTGGAGCGAAGTTGCTCTTCCAAACGGCCGACTCGTGTCGGCTCCTCCTAAGTTGTTCCTCCAACTCAACCAAGGTTTCTCCATGTGCCACATAACGATCGTAGAGCTGCTCGTTACCGGGCACCGTTAGCCCGCACTGGGTCTTCAAGCAAGTCGATCCGATCTCCACAGCCTTTGGTGTTCCTCTACACGCATCATTGAGGCGTCGCCGCTGTCGTCGATCTCGAGCAATGCCTCTTCATAGCGCATCCGCCGTTTCGCCAAATGGGACCGACGACATTAACCATAGGATTATAGCAGCAGGTGGCCTCCACGGTGCGTGTCACTGGTTGCCTTCCTCCCTAGGATGGTGTACGAACTCCGCCTACGGTAAGATCAGCACGGTGAATGGCGTTGAGGCGATGGAATGCCTCGCGGCCGCGTCCCGAAGAGCCGCTTCTACTGCATCTCTCGTGGTAACGAGTGTGGAAGCAATAGGGTGTCTCGCTCCCTATACGAGCCTCAACCGAAACCGCGGCTTCCCATACCGGTGTCCTTCGATGCCATGTCTCCTAATCCAAAGAGGTGGGTGCATCTCGGTACCTTAGGCACCATAGCAATAGCTAGAGTTGTGACACGACTCCTTCCTGCGTAACTTTGATCTCCCAAACTCCAACATGGTCCGACATCCGTTTTGAAGGTAACTTAGGGTCGAGAGGGATAATATCAAAACAATTTGAGCAAAGGAGATGGGGATAAGGGTATGAGGGAAAACATATTTGTTTTGTGAAAATAGTTTGTATTTGCAAAATAATCCTATGTAGGATATTTCCTTAACCAGCTATTCAGGGTAGGGCGCCAGCTGGTCTTTTCCCACAAGCGCCGACCGCCCGATACTCACCGCTGACCCCCTTTTGAGGACGAGAATCATTTGTGTTCATAGTATCATATCCTGGATCGAGTAGTTTGGTACCCACGAATACAGTTCTGAATTACCAGGTGCAAAGTGCACGAATAGTCTTACATCGAACTTATTACAATA
The DNA here is from genome assembly GCA_019925245.2 of Oryza australiensis. NCBI lineage: Eukaryota > Viridiplantae > Streptophyta > Magnoliopsida > Poales > Poaceae > Oryza > Oryza australiensis. Next base: position 403,102 of record JAIFGZ020000639.1, on the reverse strand, counting down.
ATAGGCCCGAAGGCAATATCCAATACATATAGGACCTACTAGTCCGAATTCAACCAAATCAGAGTTTAGATGAGATTAGCAGACGAAAAGCAGTGGCATGTCGATTGCCATAGGCACGATCGGCGACTAAGACCTAGCGCGCACTATTGTCTTCATTCATCCTGGTAGTAAGCATAGGGGTCCTCCAGTTCTTCGTTTCCTTCATCTGAAGTTTGTGCATATAGCAAGGGTGAGTACCCAACGTACTCAGCAAGCCGACACAGAATGATGCACATGATAGGGTCATTCAAAGGATGGCTAAGGTTCTTTTGCACAAAGCCAATTTTCACAAATCATTTCACAAACCTAACATCTAGCCAGTCAAGTTTTAGTTCCAGAATATATTAAATCGGTGACGGTTCTGTCTGCCATCCATCGTGATACCAAGGATGGTTTCCCTTCTCCTCAGTTCGCCATGGTTTTCTCGGGAGTCCGTCCTTCTCGCAATGGTAGTTAAGCCCACCAGCTAACAAAATCATTATGCATACCAACCCATCATTTTAATGTTTAAGAGTCTAGCCACGGAGAAACTTGTCATGTCGCTCATTAACCGCGAGCATGGCTATTCGAATAGATCGATTGACTCACACCGCAAAGGGGATGTACACTTTACCCGTATCTCGCAACTCGCTCATTGAATGAGCTTACATCCCTCTATATAGGACTGGTCACCACAAAGCCTTTCGATAACCTCACTTTGCGCACTCCGCCCATAAACTTAAGTCCTCATGCACTCTAGCCGTCATTTCCTAGCAAAGGTGAGAGGAGTTCGGCGTTCCTGTGGTAAGAGAGAAAACTCACTCAATCTTTAAGTCATCGTTAGGTTCAAAGTTAACATTCACATAAAGGCCTTTTGTCTCATCACAATCATGGGCACACTACCATTGGTAGGTCCCTAACTCAACACTTACACCTCGAACCACTATGCAGGGGATACCGCCTTCGCCGGCTATCTACTCGCTAGGTCTATACCCATTCGAGAAGTACGGTTGTACCGGTTCGCTCTAAGTTATAAGTCTCATGGCTCGGTCCTTACTTGACCGTGGACGGTACTAGCCTTTCCGGAAACCACCCAAATCCATCCATCCGCCCTAGTCCGAAAACATTGGTTTGTATCTTTATTTTTCCATCAAAACTATTTCCAACATGATCGAGGCAATGTGGCGCTCATGTCTCCACTGCCATATCTCAACTACCTTCCTAAAGATAGTTGCCCAAGCACGAGGCTTATTTGTAAAATCATGAGTATGCAAGAATCTAGTATAAGGTGGCTAAGCATTTTACCTGGTTAGCCTTCACTATGCCACATCGAAGGTTACGAAGAATAATTCTAATGGTAATCAACATCAAGGCAGGTATATCAAGTATAGGTACTCATTTGTGTATAGTATGTAATTTGTAATTGAAATCAACATCATTTTGCAAAGTAGGATCAATATGACCAAAGGGATGTGTTGACTTGCCTTGCTCGCACACTTGTTGGTCGGGGTCTTCAACGTAGTCGCTGCTTGCTCCCCGGCTGCTATCCGTACGTGCGAAAGATCAATTGAATTTGATCTAATTCAATAAAATACAGAGAGATCGAAAAGAACCATAAAAACGACTCCAAATGTTTAGCCTAGAATTTTACTCGAGTTCGAACAAGAGTTGTTAGGATAAAATCTGAGTTAAAGACGAGTTGATGCCCTAGGGTTTTCGCCGATCGCATTTAATTAAGAAACTAAATTTAGGAATGCCAACCGAGGGGTTTTGTGCTTGAGGTTTTGGAGGTTTGAGCACAAAAGAAACACATTTTTAATGGCGAAAAAGAAATAAATCAAAATCCGGATAAAAACGACGCGAAACGAAATCTCCGAAAAGTCCGATTTCTATTTCCGATTTGTCTCGAGAAAATATATGAGAAAACAATATATTTTTGCCCAAATCTTTTCCCAAATCTTTTCTAAATACTTCTCCTAATTTTCCAAAATTTTTCCCTATTTTTCCTTTTTTTTTTTATTTTCCTTTTTCTTCTTTTTCTTTTCTTTCTTTCTTTTTCTCTCGTTTTTACTATTCATTATCCCGTAACCTGTTCGACCGGCGCTCCGCTCTCTCTTTCTTCTCTGCGGCGGTCGGCGACCGGCGCAAGCGAGGTGCGGTGGCGGCGGCTTACCGGCGACGGCGACGCTCGGGGGAGGAAGTGGAGGTCCGGCGCACGGGCGGTGGTGGCTCGCAGCGACGGCGGCGTTCGGGGAGCAAGGGTTGCGGCGAGGGAACGGCGAGGTGGAAACGGCGAGGGGAAACGGCAAGGGACGGTGGCGAGCGAAAGGGGAAAGAACGGGAGAAGGGTCCCTTTATGGTGCGGCCGGGGAAGGAACGGGAAGAAGGGGGACTGCGCACGGTACGGCGATGGCGCACGCGGAGCGCGGCGAGCGGCCGGCGGGCGGAACGCTGGCGACGCACGGGGCCGACACGTGGTGTGTTGGCGCGTGGCGAGGTCGCGGGCAGGGTCGGGTACGGCGGCGACGGGTGGTGGGCGCGCGCAAGGGTCCGGCGCGGCGGGCGACGCGTGGCGGCGCGGCGCGGGAGCGCATGCTGGCGAGCGCGTGGCGTGGCGGCGCACGGCGCGGGCGGCCGGCGCGGCATGCGCGGCGTGCGGGACGAGGCGGGGCGGGCGCGGGCGGCGGCGGAAGCGCGTGGCGCGTGGCAAGCGCACGCACGGCGCAGACGGCGGCACGCGCGGCGGGCGAGGCCGGGGCGTGACGGGCGTCGAACACCTTGTGACCTAATGAACAAAGGCCGATTCCATTTTTTTGATTTTCAATTCCATTTTCCAATTTCTATTTTCTTTCACTCTAAAAATTCCAAATAAAAATATAGTATTCCCAAAATTAATTTAAAAATATATTTTCAAACTTTTCACCCACTTTAATTTATTTAAAAATATATATCACCTTATTTAATTTAGTCCCTTTTTCTTAAATTCATAAATCACAATTTTTAATTTCAACTAATTTCTAGACTTTATATAAATCTTTTAAAATATTTTATTGCACATTTCATTTTCTAATTAATATTTCACAATCACCAAATAATATATTTTTTTTATAAACACACATTTTTATGAATCCACACCCTCTTTTATTTTATTTTAAAATTCCTAAGCTTAGACTTCGAGATTTTTTTCTCCCAACGAAAATCCAAATCATTTGGTTTTTCTCAAACACCGAGATGAATCGTTTCTCATATAAATTTATGCAACCAAGCCGGCAAATAAGAAGGAATAAACACGATCAAGAAGCAACAAGCAAAAAGTTTTTGTATGTTTCGATTTTTACTTTTTGGTTTTTAAATTCTTCGATTTTTAGGGCGTTACAGACCTTGACCAGCCTTCAACCAAGAGAAGTGGGCCAGAAGGAAGGCAAGCTGGAGGAAACAGACGTCGGCCTACAGTATCGGCCAAGTGGCCTTGACGGTCCCAGCCGCCGGGCAGTGAGGCTCAGCATGGCTGGTGAATGTGGGTGTTGCTCTGGCCGGCCTGTGTCGAGCACGACCAAACACAACAAAGGCAGCTCGTACGGCCCAACAAGCAAGGATGACCTAGGCACCGAAGACAACCCGTCCGGCCTAGGCGCCTGCAAAGCGAGACTGGCCTAGGAAGCACACTGGCAGAGAGAGAAGCTCGCCCGGCCGAACTGGACCGGCTTGCCACGACGGCCTAGACGGGAGGGCAGCACCGATGGAAGGTAGGAGTGACCAGCCCGTGCCTGGCGCACACACCGCGTCGCCATCCGCACGCCCGGCCGCCGCCGCATGCCCCCATCCGAATCACCGAGCAAGGAACGAGACAAGATCAACATCGGATCCAGCAGCATATCCTTGGAAGAGACAAAAAGAGGCGCCAAAAGGGGAGGTCAAAAGAAGGAAAAGGGGAAAGAGAAAGCATGGAAGGAGGATCGTCCCGTGTCGGCGGCAGTGGCCGACCGTCAAGGCGGGAACAGACTTTCATCGAGGCCCGCTAGTGCTACGACTGGGAACACCGCACTCGACGTGGCCCCCACAGCGCATTGGCTTGGCACCACAGCCGGCGCGCCGCCTCCCTCGAAAGTGATCGCCACACTCGACGTGACGCCCAACACGATCGACGATGGCTCAAGGCAACGTGACGTTCGCCACGCTTGACGGGCATGAATGACCACCGCGCACAACGTAGCACCCGGCATGCACGACATGGTGCCTACCTCGCGCGACGCGGCGCCGCCATCAAGCACGACCCGCGCCCCCACTTGGTGTCGAAGCCGGCGAGGCCACCCTACGCATAACTGGGGCCTACGGCTGAGAGAAAGACAGCATCGAGGAAGAAGGCTTGGATACCAGGAAGGATGATGGGCTTCTGCACCGAGCAGCGACCACCGAGGGGGAACCCTGGCGCGCACGCCTTGCCCAGCCTCCATCGATGCTTGCAGGTGCCGCGAGGGATGCTGGCAGGATCGTGGGCTAAGGCTGAGACTGCATGAGATGAAAATCCGCAGGCCGGCCATCCCCTACCTCCATGCCGATGAACCGACAAGGGACGATGAGCGTCGCCACCGTAGACGCGCCTGTGCGTGAGCAGGACCCCTCTAAATCCAACGACACCTTTTGTAATGGCAAGGAGAACACTGTTACCATGGCTTGCCTCGCATACACGGAGGATGAGCCGTGCGAGGCCGGGATCGCGGAGTGCACGAAGGCAAGGTGACGATCGCCGGAAGAGGAGAAAAAGAAGAAGAAGTGGTCGGGTGGGGCGAGATGGGCCAAGAATCGAGAGGTGGGAATGCGGAGAGCAATGGACATGGTCACGCAGATGGCAGCAACGATGATAGCGCCACGCCGACCCCGCCACCCGAGCGAACGCAGCGCGGTGCACGGCCTTCCTCGTCATCCAACTCGCTTCTCCGACCGCTCCACCACGCACTGCAAGGGTCTGGCGCAAGGACAAGAGGAGAGGGAGCCCTCGACCGACGCCCCCACCACCCGCACCGACACGACGAGGAGGAGTGGCAAGAGCCGCCACCACGATCCCTCCGGGGTGGGCGCACGGCCGAAGGTGTGGAGCCCGATGGGGAGCCGAGGTGGGGGAGGACGCAACGGTCATTGCCCAACGAATCGGATGAGGCGGCCGGCTGCGGGCCGCTTCCAATCCCGCGTGACGTGGTGGAAGCCCTTGCAACCCGTGACACCAAACAGGAAACGGTAGGAGGTGGCATGGTGCATCATGGAAAGACAATTTAGGCAGCGATCTTTGAGCATGGGGAATCCCGTGCGAGGACGGCGGATCTACAAATGCTACCTCTCTGGGCCACGCGCGGACGGCGATGGCGACGACGGGCTGGCCGCCAATCTCCCGCAGCCTAACTCCACCCCCGCCCGCTTCCTCGGCCAACCCCGCCCCAACCTTGGCCGAGCCCGCCCCGAGGACACCCTTGAAGACGGAGGCAGCCTGGGAAGATGGTTGCGCCAAGCAATGGCGAGGGCGAGCACCCCGCTCGCTTGGATGTTAGTGATATGCCCTAGAGGCAACATGGAGATGTTGGATATCATGGTCAATGTTTATGTATTTATGAATAAAGTGTTATTCAGTTCCATGAAATAGACATCTTCTATTGATCAATAAGTGCTATGGTGTCAATATGTGTTGCTAGGCGCCGCTGTTGACAAGTCGGCTGAGTTAGACTCGAGCCGAAACCAAGTATACCTGAACCTACAGGGTCGCATGCTTAAGGGGATAGAATAGATATTCGAGTTGGACTTGAATACGGCTACTTTGATCGGATAGAGATCTGAACGGATAGAGTCCTATGGGCTTACGACGTGTGATATATGAAGTAAGTCAATTGAAGTCAATTGCGTCGAAATCAATCGATCACACGCGGCTTTAGAAGTCTAGCGAGATCAATCTCCACGGAAACCCTCCCCACTTTCGAGCCAAACTCCTAGCCTTGCATCGCGTGCTAGCACACGGGTGTTCGGCGTTCCGTCCCCTGGATGTGTGGATACCGCAGAGGCACTGCTACATTGCGGCGCCGTTGATCGGCTACGAATCGCCTGGCAATCGAGCAAGGCAACTACAGATCGGCAACGCAAGCACAAACTCGAGGTCAAGCGCATCGGAGCGAGGCGCGAGAACGCCGTCTGACGACTCCTGACGGCCGCGACATCGGCGACCGGCGATTGGTGAATCGGCTCAGTCCCTAGGAATCCATTGTCAGGCTTATGAACCTACTGCCATCGGCCAAGACAAGCCTGCATCGGATAGCCCTGATTGGCTATTTCCGCTGCATACTCCAATCGGTAACGATCTATCGGCCCTTACTTGCAAGTGTTCCTGGTTTACGCGGTAGAAAAGTTTTTGTTTTCGCTAGCGTAGCCTCCACGTAACCCTTTAGTGGTATCGTAGCTAATTTTGCTTAGTTCGGTTTTAGATTGGATCTCGAACAAGTTTTGCACACGGTTGATTAGATCAATCGGTTTTACGGATCTCAGAGGAGAGTTAATGGTAATTGCGTTCCTTGATAGTGTATCTGGAACGACGTAATGCGATTACGTCGAAGCAATATCCATAGAACTCGGTTTGAGTTGGGTTCGAGATAGCGTTCCTTGATAGTGTATCGAAACGGTATAATGTGATTATGCCGAAGCTATCTCGTAGTCCGATCTTGTTTGCCGTCGCGCCTACGCAAAACCATCTCCCTTGATAGTGTATCGGGACGGCATAATATGATTATGCCAACATGGTTTTCAGAAGCGATTTCATAGATTGGATCTATGGATTTTGTAGTGGTCGCGCCGCCCGGGCCCGCGAGGGCGGCTTCCCCTCGACCCCCGCCCGCTAACCGGCGTGTGCGCCCTTATAGGTCGTCTCGATACCGTTTCTCTGCGATAGGTAGAAAGCGTTCTACGTCTAACTTGTTTTTGCAGAGAACGCTTTGAGATGGTATGGCCCTATTGTATGTATGAGATGCATGTGATGCATGTAATATTCTTTCATATGTGCAATCCCCGTAATATTCTTTCTTATGTGCAATGCTTGTAATATTCTTTCATGACCTACGAGTCGATGTAATCTTTAATTAGAGCTTCTAGAGTAGTAGCTAAGTTTGAAGAAAAACAAGTATCATGCACATTGGAAGATGGTGCCAAGATGGAGATCTCTCATGCGACGGCATGGAGATGGAGATCACCATGTGAAGGGGGCCATACTATTTCATTATGTGCTATTCTACTTGCTTTCATATGTGATATGTTTGTTTGATAGGATAGCATCCCTCGCAAAATTAAGTAGTAATGATGCCCTTCCAAATGTTGCAATCTGGCCACCGTTATGCTCACAATGGGGTCCGCCAAAGTAGAGTGCCATTCTCTATCATAACACAAGGGGTATATGTCGATATATACAGAGAGCATTTGGTTTACATAACAAGGTTATCAAAAATGTTTTGGGCCTTGGGGCATAGGTTGGCGCCGGCATGGAGATGCCACACCAACAACAAGAGTCACATAGAGATGTGATTAGCAAGGAGTTGCTTACCGATGTTATTAATTTTCTAGCTAAAGGATGCCAAAGCTCACTAGAAATTAACTAACATGTGGATTTGGACCCAATACGTAACCTAGAGGAAGGTGTAAATACGTAATGAGAGTCTAATGTTAAATTGTTTAACAATAGACATAGCATAAACATTGTGCTAAACTTTGCTTTTTCTCGTTGTAGAATAAATGGCAGCTAATACTACACCCAACTCCTTAATTTGTGATCTATTCTAGAAAGAAAAATTAAACGGAACAAACTTTATGGATTGGTATCGCAACTTGAGAATTGTTCTCAAGCAAGAGCGTAAGGAGTACGTTCTTGAAGTACCCTATCCCGAGGATTTGCCTAATAATGCCACCGCTACTACACGGAGGTCTTACAAGAAGCACACTAATGATGCCCTAGATATAAACCTGTCTCATGCTTGCTACAATGTCCCCGAGCTTGTAAGCAATATGAGAGCAAATGGGTGCTCACACTATTATTCAGTGGACTGCGTGGTATGTTTGAGAACCAAGCTCGGGCCGAGAGGTTCTAACACCTTGAAGTCCTTGTTTATGCGTGTGTGCTTGTTGAGGAAATCCCGTCATCCGCATGTGATAAAGATGATTGGCTATATCAAGAGTCTTGAGAAACTAGGTTTCCTCTTAGCCAAGAGTTGGCTACTAATGTGATTCTCCGCCTCCTCCGAGCTTCGAGCCATTCATATTGAATTATCACATGAACAAGATGGATAAGACCTTGGCTAAATTGCATGGGATGCTAAAGACAAATCGAGGAGAGTATCCAAAAATGGTCATCATGTGATGATGATGCTAAGCGCAAACCACTAAGTGGCCAAGAAACTTTGCACCAAGAGGAAGTTAACTCCGATGAGATCGCGAGTGCCTCTAATGCAAAGAAGGGCAAGAAGGGCCGCGGCATCGATGTCGTTTGCTTCTATTGCAAGGAGATAGGTCACCGTGAAAAGGAACGCAAGAAGTACATGGAGGATCTCAAAAAGAAGCAAAGTACGACTTCTCGCTTCTGTGTATTAATGTTATAGACATTAATCTTGCTACTTCACCTACGACTCTTGGGTATTTGATACTCGGATCGTAGCTCATATTTGCAAATCGTTGCAGAAATGAGAATAAGGCAGAGGCTTAATAAGGGCGAGGTGAACTCCAAGGCACGGTCAATGGAGCAAGCGTTGCTGGCTTGCTGTCATAGCTTCAAGCATCACTTCATCTACCTTCAGGATTAGTTTTGGAATTAAATAATTGTTATTGTGTTCCAACACTATGTCAAAACGTTATTTTCGCTTCATGTTTGCAAGCGGAAGGATATGATTTTAGATCAATGGACAATGGTTGTTCAATATATCTCAGAGATATGTTATATTTTCATGCTCCATTGGTGGATGGATTATACGTTTTGAATCTTGAAGCGTCTCCCATCTATAGCATTAATACAGAAAGGCAACTCTCTAATGATACAAACCCCACGTTTATCTGACATTGTCGCTTAGGCCATATAAATAAGAAATACATGGAGAAGCTCCATAAGGATGGATTGCTTCACTCTTTTGATTTCAAATCATTTGAGACAAGTGAGTCTTGTTTACTTCGTAAGATGACAAAGGCACCTTTCAGAGACACAGTGAGAGAGCAAGTGACTTGTTGGCACTCGTACATACTGATGTATGTGGACCAATGAGCTCAACGGCCAAAGGTGGTTATCAGTACTTCATTACCTTTACCGATGACTTTAGTAGATATGGTTATATCTACTTAATGAGGCATAAGTCCGAATCCTTTGAAAAGTTCAAAAAATTCCAGAATGAAGTACAGAATCATTTAGGGAAAACAATCAAGTTTCTACGATCAGATCGTGGAGGGGAATATTTGAGCCAAGAGTTTGGTAATCATCTGAAAGATTGTGGAATTGTTGCACAGTTGACTCCGCCAGGAACTCCACAATGGAACGGAGTATCCGAACGGAGAAATCGTCACCTTTGTTGGACATGGTGCATGGTCGATGATGAGCCAAAGTGATCTTCCGTTATCCTTATGGGGATATGCTCTGAAACACTCAAGCGCCACACTAAATAGAGTTCCATCTAAGTCCGTTGATGTCACATCCCGGGTTTTTCCCTAATTCATTTAAATAATTTACCCGAAATAATCGGAATTTCTGAAATTAACTGGAGTCAACCTATAATTTTAAAATACAATTAATAAATGGAAATGGCATGATAGGATTTTTCTTGAATTCTTCATGTCAAAATACGCTAACAGATTTTTACTGAATTTTTAGAGCACTCTAAGTATTTTTAATCAATTAAATAAGAAAACAAGAATTTAATTAAGTCCTTTTTTCCTTTTTTTCTTTTTCTTTTTCTTTTTTTTCTTCCTTTTTCCGTACGCCGTACGGCCTCTCCTTTTCCCGCCCATCGCTCCTAACGGGCCGTCGCCCAGCCGCCGCGCCGCTCTCCTGACGTGGGCCGAAGCCCACGGTCCCGCGCGCCGCGCAAGTCCTAGCTTCGCTCCCCATACAATGCGCAGCCACCGACAGTGTGGCCCCACTGTCGGAGCCACCTTCCGCGCCCGCCAAGCCCACCGCGCCGCGCTATAGCCGCGCCGCCCGCCTTACCCTGGTGCCGATTCCGCGCTCTCGCCAAGGTGGCCCCACGCGGCTCCGCCCGTGCCGCGCACTCCGTGCCGCACTCCCGCGCGCCGCACCGGCCGCCGCCGCCCAAACGGCCGCACCTCTCTCTCTCTCCGAGTCCGAGTTCTCCGCGACCTTATCCCCGTCGCGTGCCCGCTTCGGCCCCTCTCTCCCCCTATAAACCCCTCGAGCTCCGCCTCGTTTCCCTTTGTTCGCGAGGTTTTTAGCCCGAGCCGCCGCCGTTCTCCGCCGGCCCATCCGCCGGTGAGCTCTCGCCGGCCCCTTTCTGGGTTTCTTTTTGTTTCGCTTAAGCGCCCTTTTTTTCTTCTTTCGGCGCACGTCGCCGCGCTTAGTCGTTGTCGCTGCGGTCTGCCCGTCGTCCGCCCAAGGCTGCCGCGCCCGCCGCCGCCAGCCGATGGTCGCCGCCGGCGCCGCACCAGCCGCGCCGCCGCCGCGTCCAAACCCTAACCCTACCCTAGCGCCGCCCCGTGCCGTCCAATCTTGCGACGGACGGATTCGCGCCGTCCGATCGCGATGGATCTCGCGCCGTCCGATCGTCGCCACCCGGCCGCCTGCACGCGCCACGTCGCGCCATTCCGACCGCTCGGATTGCGCCACGTGAGCGGCAATCCGCCGCCGCGCCTGTCTCCCGCGCTGCCATACAGTATACTGGACAAGTCGCCCTATTACGCACCAAGCCGACGTCATGCCGACGCCAGCCCTATGCCGCGCAAGGGTGACGCACCAGGGACTTAATTGCGCAATAAATAATTTAATCTTTCGTTTAGTTTAAAATCGCAATTAAACTTCTAAAATTCATATCTTTTGAATCCGAGCTCCGTTTTAGCCCATTCAAATTTCATTAAATCCAGAAAAATGTCAAGAATCCATTAAAAATACTTTTCAGTGCTGTTTCAGTAGACTTTTAGGGTGTTTGTTGAGTGCTTTGTTTGTCGTAGATTCCGAGTTTTCCGCGAGCCCGTTCTCTTCGAAGTAGTCAAGTTCCGCCCGTAACAATGAAGGCAAGTCATACCTTACATTGACCATGTTGTACCTATTTTATGTAAATACCTCTATTTCATTCCCAAATACCGCATATGTTTTAGAATGTCATTTTACGGGATGATTATACCTATTGTACTCAACCATAGGATTGTTTACCTTATACCATTGATAACTTGGGGTTCAATATGACTAGATGTTAGCTTAGGGTTGCTTAACTATGCTTAGCGCAACTAGCTCACTTAAGGGGTCAAACTAATCAAGTTTAATTCCTAAAGTGGATCTTCCGATGATATTAAGATATGACTTTTTTAATAATATTGAATTATGAAGAAGGTGGGTCGTGAGCACATGGTTGGTCTTTGGTTAGCGTGCTCATGACGATTGGCGACCGGTTCTCGGAAACCCCTGAAGAAATGCCGTGCATACCACAAGCCGCATGGGTAATGGTCGCCCAGAGTACGCCTCTCTAGTTAACGTATCCCAGAGGCGAGCGTGATGGAGTTGGGCTCGGCCCCGATTTTAAGGGCTGACCAAACTCTTCCTGATTCACCGCGGCACTAGAGGCTGCCCATTGTTCAATGGGATGGGGCGAAACCTCGGGCAGTGGTACGATTGATTAGGGAGGTTGTGTGAAGGGTCCTGTCATAATCTTTCCGGCACCGTGGTGGTGCACCGGCGCACTAATGTGTTGTGGGATTGTGTCTTGTGGGTACAGCTTGTACACCTTCGATCGCAGTAAAACTATTCGAATAGCCGTGCCCACTGCACACTGCGATCGACCGTATTCACCTTGATTAGTCTCATTTACTTTATTCGAATGAAATGTTGGAATATGACTAGTGCAGGTGGATGGATGGGCCTCGTTGTAACGTGGGTGAGCGTTGGACAGTTGTTTATTTAATACCGCTTAAATGTTACTACATGTTTTTACTGTCTTCAAATATTAATATCATATCTCGCAAATGTCATTTATGCAAATTGAACCTCTTGACCTTTCCTTGGATATTTATCCCCATCATACCTTCTTCCTGGTATGACTTGTTGAGTACGGTGGTTGTACTCGCCTTAGCCTTTTTTCCCCCTTCAAGGCCAGGAGGTTGAGAGCGGTAGGTCTCCAGGAGGTGTAGGCTTGCTCGTCAAGGTTTAGCCGTGGAGCTGGGTGTTCCGCTCGCTCGTGTCAAAGCTTAGCTTAAGCCGTTTTATTTTCTTTTCCGCTGCATTTATGTAACTCTTTTATATTGTTTCTAAGACGAGGATTCCAGTATTATCAATAACGTCGATTTGTGTACTCTGATGCCTCGGACGAGGGTGTAATGCACAATTAGCCGCAGTAAATTCTCGTGTGGAACTGGCGTGATGGGGGCTGGAGCAAGACACCATATGAGATATGGATGTGGCAACCCCTAGTTTGTCTTTTTTCTCAAAATTTGGGATGCGAAGCTTATGTAAAACGTTACAAATCCGACAAGCTCACACCCAAATATGACAAGTGCTTCTTTGGGATATCCTAAGGAAACTAAGGAATATTACTTTTATAATCGGAACGAAGGCAAAGTGTTTGTCGCCCGACACGGTGTTTTCTTGGAGAAAGAGTTTCTTTCAAGAAGGGTTAGGGAGCAGGGTGCATCTTGAAGAAGTTCAAGAAACACTTAAAATGTTTCACCACGACAACCACAACAGAGGACCAAAGTGTTACGCCACCAGCTTGTAGATACACCGCCCCACTGAGGTCCGAAAGATCACGTCGTGGCCACAGGTACACAAAGGAACAACGTGATATATTGTTGTTGGACAACGATGAGCCTAAGACCTATGAGGAAGCGATGATGGGACCCGATTCCCAACAAGTGGCTTGGAGCCATGAAATCCAAAATAGAATCCATGTATGATAATCAAGTTTGGAACTTGGTTGATCCACTCCGATAGTGTCAAAACCATTGAGTGTAAATGGGTTTTTAAGAAAAAGGCCAACATGGATGGAAATGTTCACATCTATAAGACGCGATTGGTGGCGAAAGGTTTTAAACAGATTCAAGGAGTTGATTATGATGAAACCTTCTCGCCCGTCGCAATGCTTAAATCTATTCGGATTATCCTAGCGATTGCTGCATATTTCGATTATGAGATATGGCAGATGGATGTCAAAATGGCTTTCCTAAATGGAAACCTAAGCGAGGATGTATACATGATACAACCTCAAGGTTTTGTCGATCCACAATCGCCTGGAAAGATATGCAAGCTACAGAAATCCATTTATGGATTGAAGCAAGCATCTCGGAGTTGGAATATTCATTTTGATGAAGTAATCAAAGGGTTTGGTTTCATCAAAAACGAAGAGGAGGCCTCGTGTTTACAAAAAGGTCTTTGGGAGCGCAATTGTATTTCTAATCTTATATGTGGATGACATATTGTTGATTGTAAATGATATCCCTATACTAGAATCCGTCAATTCTTCATTGAAAAATAGTTTTTCCATGAAAGACTTAGGGGAGGCAAAAGATACATATTAGCATTCGGATCTATAGAGATAGATCCAAGATGCTAATTGGATTAAACCAAAGTACATACATTGACAAGGTGTTGAAAAGGTTCAACATGCATGATTCCAAGAAAGGTTTCTTGCCCATGTCACATGGCATTAATCTTAGCAAGAATCGCATGTCCTCGACACATGATGAGTGGAATAAGATGGGTATGGTTCCATATGCTTCTAAGCAATTGGATCCATCATGTATGCAATGCTTTGTACACGCCTGCATGTCTCGTACGCTTTGAGTGCTACGAGCAGATACTCGATCCAGTGAAGGTCACTGGATCGCCAGTAAAGAATATCCTTAAGTACTTGAGAAGAACTAAGGATATGTTCCTAGTCTATGGAGGTGAAGAAGAGCTCATTGTAAGTGGTTACACCGATGCTAGCTTCCAAACGGACAAGGATGATTATAGATCGCAATCTGGGTTCGTGTTCTCGCCCGAAAGGAGGCGCAGCCACCGTGGAAGAGTTCCAAGGTGATACCGCTTGCCGACTCTACAACGGAGCCCGAGTATATTGCTGCTTCGAAGTCAGCAAGGAGGCCGTTTGGATCAAGAAATTCGTTTCGACCTGGTGTGATGACTAGTACGACCGGTCCAATGTCTCTCTATTGTGATAATAGTGAAGCCATTGCGCAAGTCAAGGAGCCGAGGTCACATCAGAAGTCCAAACACATACTTCGGCTATATCATTTCATCCACGAGATAGTGGACAGAGGTGATGTCAAGATATGCAAAGTGCACACGGATCTCAACATAGTCGATCCGCTGACAAAACCTCTCCCTCAGCCGAAACATGAGGCGCACACAAGAGCAATGGGTATTAGATACTTACATGATTGACTCTAGTGCAAGTGGGAGATTGTTAGTGATATGCCCTAGAGGCAACATGGAGATGTTGGATATCATGGTCAATGTTTATGTATTTATGAATAAAGTGTTATTCGCCCATGAAATAGACATCTTGTATTGATCAATAAGTACGTGACTTATTTATGAGACTCTTTATGCATGAATCTATTTCTAAATGATCCCCGATCATATATTTGGGACTACCAAACGCTATTCCGTAACTAGGTAGTTATAAAGGTAGTTTTCGGGTTTGCTATGAAACATGGAGGGATGTGAGTGATCAAGATGGAATTTGCCCTCCTTTGGAGAGATATCTCCGGGTCCTCGAGGTAACGGATTATGAAAATGCATGGCCATGCTAAGTTGATTGAGGAGTCAATCAAATGCATAAATCCAATACGGTTCGAGCGAATGGTTAAGCTATTGAAGGGATGGCACACATCTTGCCTATAGCTTAATTGGTATCGTGAGGCAAAGGGATTTGTGTACACATTACAAAAGTTCAGTAGCCGATATTATATTCTTGTATGCTATGGTGTCAATATGTGCCGCTAGGCGCCGCCGTTGACAAGCTCTGGCCGAGTTAGACTCGAGCCGAAACCAAGTATATCACCCGAACCTACTGGTTGCACGCTTAAGGGGATAGAATAGATATTCGAGTTAGACTCAAATACTACTCGATCGGATAGGGATCCGATCGGATAGTCCTATGGGCTTACGACGTGTGGGCGGCCAACTCTATGAGATTCGGATGGAATCCGATTCAAAATAGAGTCCCGATCGGCCACTAGTCCCAAAGCCAACTCTATATAAAGGGGTGAGAGGTGGAGAGCCGACGTACGTCAATTAAAGTCAATTGCGCCGAAATCAATATGATCACACGCGGCTTTAGAAGTCGGCGAGATCAATCTCCACGGAAACCCTTCCCACTTTCGAGCCAAACCCTAGCCTTGCATCGCGTGCCAGTACACGGTGTTCGGCGTTCCGTCCCCTGGATGTGGATGCCTTTAGAGGCGCCGCTACATTGCGGCGCCGTTGGATCGGCCATGAATCGCCTGCAATCGAAGCAAGGCGACTGCGGTAGATCGGCAACGTAAGCACGCTGGAGGTCGAGCGTGACGGAGCGAGGCGCGAGAACGCTGACGACTCGACCGCTTGCGACATCGGCGACCTACCATTGGTGAAATGTTGTCCCCGTGAATCGACCGCTTGCGGGAATCGCTGTCATCGCCAAGACAGCCTCCAGATCGGATAGCCCTACTTGGCTATTTCCGCCGCATACTCCAATCGGTAACGATCTATCGGCCCTTACTTGCAAGTGTTCCTGGTTTGCGCGGTAGAAAAGTTTTTGTTTTCAGCTAGCGTAGCCTCCGCGTAACCCTTCATTGGAGGCCTGACCATCGGGGGCACGGCGCGCCACGCCATGTCCGAGAGAGGTGACAGGGAGTCGCGGCGCATCCAAAAGTGAGGGACGGCAAGAAGAACGGAGACCGACGCGCGACATCAAGATAGGAGGGACGAGGTGAAGAGGAGGGAAGAGGGAGGGAGAGAGAGAGTGCGAAATGCCGCGAAATATGGACTGGGACGACCCCGGCCGGGCAAAGACGCCGCCGTCGACACCGGGACAACGACAACGGACCGAAGTATGGGGTCTCCTCCGGAGAGGTTAACACCCACAATACCACATAACCTCCCAGGAGTCCGGATATGCGTGAGATAGTACGTATATAAGAACTTCGTGATATTATTACAAACTATTAATGTTCAAGTACAAACCATACAACATAAGAAAGCCACGACACTTCCACATGGGTAGCCCGAGTGTAGAGTCGACCTAGGAATTGTACTCATCCTCCTAGTCCACTAGTGTACTAGGAGTTTCTTCTTCGTCTTCGTGTTTCCTAAAAATATTATATGCAAGGATGAACACCAATGGTACTCAGCAAGCCAAACTAAACTCAACCTACTTAGACAAGTAAATATGCAAGATATCTTAAAGGGAATAATAAAAGCCTAGCTCTAATATGATCCTATACTATGGCTATACATAATATTTTAAAAGGAATAACATAGTCTAGCCTTAACATGATCCTAGGTTCTACCCTTTCCTACCATTATATACATATATGAATGTTCAAATTTTGAGATGGCATTTTAGAAAAGTTATTTATGTCATTAAACTGGATTCACCCATAGACATAACTCCATTAACCGGAGTACGGCATATTCGAATACAATCAACCCTGCAGTGTTTGCCTAGCTTTACCCGAGGATTAACCTTAGTTAGCTAGACTAAGGATAACATAGCATTTATATAGTTCTAACCTTTTCTGATGTGTGAATGAGACCTGTGTCATATCTTAATAGGAGCACCAATTCTAACCAGTAATTGATGGATCCATCTCCTATTTAATAGTTGTTTACGTCACACACTTGCCCCAAGGCTTGGCGCAGACATGGGGCTATCTTAACAGATGGTACCGATCCGGTTAGTATCGAAAGTGTTGTTACCCGCCGTTTACATAACTCGTTCACCAATAAGACTTTCCCAACACTACAAATCTCCAATGCATAGAATCGCATAAATAAATCTCCTAAGTCTCCAAGAAGATCGTGAGAGAAATATATAAATGCTATGCCGTATAACCGGTCCATCGAAGGGGCGAAACTATGTCCTTATTCTCGGCACAAGAGTTTTTATATTTTTCGGCATATAGCCAAAATCATTTATATTATATCAATTGATAGGAATTTCATTTACCTATCACATGAAACAATGAATCATTCTCTATTTATTGTATGAAATAACAAAATAATTCTATATGACCATTGCATGAAATATTAATGCATATATATGATAATGCTCATTTTATTATTCTCATGATTTTATGCTTAATGCAAAGCTATCGTAATGTTGTCTAAGGAGAAGGAGAATATATCTAATCATGTGAAATAATAAGGTTCTCCTTTTCTATATACAAAATGATAGGATATTTCTAATGCATGAAATAATAACTTATATGAACTAAAGAAGTCCTTATATTCACATGAAATATTAACATATATAATCTAAAGAACATTTAGAACCACATGAAATGATAGATTATGACCATCTAACTTAGCTAACCCATCCCATAAAATATTTCTAACTAAGTATACTATTTAAAGCATGGTAACTTATTATTTTTAGACTCTATAAATTATTAAGAATAGTTTGATTCTTGCCTTTAGACCAAGGGTCTCAAATTCTTCTTCTTCTTGAATAGTGGCGAGGATGCTTATGTTGATAATATGGTCGAGCCGCCTCTACGAACTCGACGTCGTGATCTATCGATATTTGATAAAATAAATCAAACGAACACACTAAATCAACACCAAATAAATATAAAAATTTAAAAGGAGTTTAGGAGGTTATTTTTGAAGTTTTTAATGTGGAGGTTATTTGTTAGGTTCTAAAACTTAGAATTTATGTTTGAATAGAATAAAGAAAAATAAAAAGAGTATTTAAAATATTTTAGAGAGAAAAGGGATAGTTTTTAGAATTTTAAATAAAAATATTATTTGCTAGATTTTAGGATTTGCAATTTGAGCTTATATTGAAATAAAAAAGAGTAAAAAGGAATATTTTGAATATTTTGAAAAGGAAGATAAAAAGGAAGATTATTTGTTAAATTCTAAAGTTTAAAATTTGGACTTGTCTTAAAAATAATTTATAAAGAATCAAAGGTTAAGAAATGTTTTTAAAAGGAATATAGATAAATTTGAAAAAAATAGGAGAATTTATGGAGTTTTGAAGGTGGAGTAAGATGATCTATCAATATTACTAATAAACTAATTTTTTGAAATTATTGAATAAGTTCAAATAAACATCAAAAAAATCATCACATAAAAGAATTAAAAATATTTTTTAAAAATATGATTTTTGGAGTTTTAAAAGGTTATATTTTTAGGTTTAAAAATTTAAGTTTGAATAAATATAATATATAGGGTTTCAAACAAATACTCTTAAAGGGTTTAAAATGGTAAATAAATAAGCTTTTAAAGAGAATATAAAAATTTTAGAATAAGATTTTGAAAGAGATCAAAAGAATCAACCTATTTTTCTAGGGGTTTTCCTACATTAATCCTATTTTTGTCTCTCTTTCCTATCTCTTCTTTTAAAAATGAAAAAAAGAAAATAATGTTTGATGCTGGATTCCAACCGGGGACCTCACACTCCAACTTCAACTCGCTAACCACTGCGCCAGTTTCCTTCTCCTTCTCCTATTCCTTTTTATTTCTTTTCTTCTTTCTCCTTTCTCTCTCTCCCTACTGTTCTTCTTCCTCTGCTTCTTCTTTCCGAGCCGGCGCCGAAGAAGAGATGAATGCGCGCGGCTTAAGACAACTTGGCTTGGGGATTTAGCTTACTTTCATCCATCTAGGACCTATGAGGGTTTCATTTTGTGCTTGGCTAGGCCGGTGAGGTTCGGGGATAGGCTGGCGACGGTGAGGTGACTACGGCGACGGAGGTACACGTCGCCGGCACGGTCCGGTGGAGTTTCGGCCGAAGCATGTACTTATGAGCATCTACGGATCATGGTATAGCTAGTGGTGGTGTTGGTTTGATTAGGAGTGTACTGGAGAGGGCTGGCATCGTGCGCATGGTGGCGGCCGAACAAAGGAACTCCGGCGGCTCTCGTCGTCGGGGTTCTCCGGTGAGCTAAAGGCTTGAGTAAGCTAGGGAAAAGAAGGCTTAGAGTAGGTAGGACGTCTGCGTACCTTCAATTTGAAGATTGATTGGCTGAAGATCACAAATTTTGAAGTTTCTCCTTGCGGCCAAGCTAGGGTTCTTCAGAACCTCTTCTTGATTCCTCAAAATTCTCACAATGTAGACTATGGTAATTTGGGGTTCTTGAGGGAATTAAGTAAGAGAAGATGGCGATGTAAATTATGTATACAAAGTTTAGCCTATGGAGGTCTATTTATAGCGCTCAATGTCGGTTTCATCTTCGAGATAGCTTCGGCAGTCATGGCGGTTCGGGTGAAGTCGGTTCAATGGAGATTAGACGATGACGATGACAGACCTATGGCATTAGGGAACGTGTAGGTGACTATGGCGGTTCCTAAGGTTGGTTCCGTTGCTCTGTTGGGCGGGATCAGCCTTACACGGCGTGGCAGTGTTGAACCCGATGGCAGCCATGGTTCAGAACGAAACCGGGGAGGAAGAAGAAGGCAGGAAGAAGGAAGAGAAAGGAGAAAAAGGAAAAGAGAAAAGGAAAAAGAAAAGTGAGAAAAATAAAGAGAAAGAAGATTAAAAGAAAACAAAAAATTTGGAAAAATTAAGAAAATATAATTTGGGTTTTAAACTTAATTTAAATTCAATTTTTAAGAATTTCTTTGATTTAAAAACTAAATTGGGATTTTCAAAAATACAAATTTACCATTAATAGAATTTGGATTTCCAAATTTAAAATAAGAGCAAAATTAACAAATATTAGGAGATTTTAAGTACTTCAACCTTGAACACACCACAAAATAATTTGCAAAGATTTTCTTCGTAATTTTACACATCTTTCGAAGTACAATTTTCACATGCACCTACCATCTTTAAAAGAATCTCATCCCCGAGATTCGATTGGGTTTCAACCAATTGGGGAAATTTCTTCTTCTAACTCTGATTCTTTTTCCAAGTTGCCTCTTGCTCGTATGACTTTTCGTTCGTATACTTCTAAAATCTTCTCATGCTCTTCTACATAAGTTAAATCAGCCGTAGTTTGATATTTTGTAATGGTATTTCTTCGGCTTGGTTGTCTTAAGCATTTCTTGAGTTGTGATACATGGAATACCGGTGTACCTTACTTAATTCGATGATAAATTTAACCGATAGGAAACTTCTCCTCTTCTTTTCAAGATTTGATATGGCCCGATATATCTAGGAGCTAGTTTTCCTTTTACTTGAAATCCGTGTACACCCTTAAATGGTGTTACTTTTAAATAGACTTTAAAACTCAAATCCCTTCTCCGATTATCCTATAAACTTTCTCCGTCTTTCTTGGGCAGCTCTTAATTTTTCTCTTATAATCCTGATATGAGCTTCTGCATCATGTGCCTATTGTGGCCCTATCAACTTTCTTTCCCCAACTTCTGTCCAATTGAGGGAAGTTCTACACTTTCGGCCATGCAATGCCTCAAAGGATGCCATAGACTTGATAACTTTTCCGTTTGACCTCCAAAAGATGTGGGTGATAGGCCGAACCGAACCCTAACTTAGTACCCATGAGTTCCGAAATATCTTCCAAAATCTGATATAAATTGTGATCCTCGATCCGATACAATCCTCAACCAATTTATCCTCCCATAAGTTTGCTTCATAGGGATAAAATATGTCATTTTTATTAGCCTATCAACAACTCAAATGGCATCATACCCTTCTTTTGTTTTTGGTGCACCTGTAATAAAGTCCATCCCGATCTCATCCCATTTCCGTTTCGACAAGGGAGTGGTTGTCTTAACCCCGCAAGTCTTTGATGATTTGCTTTCACTTTTTGACATACCTCACATAGGCTCACATATTCTCGCTATTTCTTTCTTCATATTAGTCGACCAAAAATATCTTTTTGAGATCCTTATATATCTTTGTACTTCTGGATGGATAGAAAATAATGAATTGTGAGCCTCTTGCAAAATCATCTCTTTTATTTCTTTTACGTCTGAAACACAGATCCGTCCCTGAAATCTGAGTATTCCATCTTATCCTCTGCAAAGCCTGGTGCTTTGCCTTTCTGCAATTCTTGTTTAATCTTCTGGATTTGTGGGTTATTCTGTTGTGCCTTCTTTATTTCATCTTTCAAAGTGGGTTTCACTTCTATTTGAGTCATGCTTGTTTTTCCCATAAATTCTAACCTTAGTTTTTGGATTTCTCGCCAAAGTGGCTACAGCATTACGCATAACGGGGATGGTGGCCACCGAGGCCGAGCAGCCCACCGACACGGACGCGGCAAGCGGACCCGTTCTGACCGTGAACAGCACGGACTGCGCGTCGCTCTTCTTGTGTAGGGATGAAATTTCCGATCTGGTGAGAAGGCTTCACCACTTTCGCTTTCATATTTTTTAATCGAAAACAAAACGATATGATATTATCGAAAACAAGAACGGTGTTGGTAATCCGATAATATCGGAAATTGAACTATACGATCGAAAACACATCGATAACGACCGAAACATATCAAAGCGATATTTAAAAACAATAAACCACATCAAACATGAAACCATAAATGTAAAGCACATCGCTAGCCGTATTTCATCTCATATGACATAAGCAAGCACCATTGGTTAAGACATTAATTCAACCATTCATAGCACATAGTCACATAGATGCCAAGAAGTGTTCATGTCGTTGTTCCTCCACCCTTGTTTTGTCACCGTTGGCTGGCAAGCAACACAAGAGAGAGCAACACAACAACAAGCAACACAAGAGACGCATCAACAGCAAGCAACAAAAAATTGGAAGTTTGGAACAACCTAATGAGGTTGCCGCTGCAACAAGAAAATTAGGAATATTATACCTGCAATCTCAAACTTTGTCGTTGCAACAAAAAAATACTCGATGGTATTACCGACCCATAAAATACCGACGAAATACGGTATTCTTCAAACAATCGGAAGAGTTGCAAATCATTTTTGTTTTCGTCGTATTATTTTACTGTTTTCGTTTCTTTCTCAATAACTGATACCGTTTTCATTTAGCCCAAAAATCCGATAAAATCTCGAAAACGATCCCAAAAATCAAAAATTACCGTCACCCCTATTCTTGTAGGACTGTAAATCCTCCATCTCTATTCTGAGCAGGCTTACTATTTATATTTACAGTCTGGCTCAAATCTTTAATGTTTCCCAAGCATTTTGTTTTGGCTTTTCAGCATCAATCTCTGGCTCATGCAACCTCTAATTTCCAGATGACAGTACACCCTCGTTTCTTTTCAGAACCTGAGTGAAATCCCAGGTCGGATGGAACTGAGATTGAGTAAGATGGCAATGGTTCGAAGATAATGTTGGCGAGTGCATCCAGGCAGATTTCTTTCACAGAGAACCAGAATGAAACGCAGCTGATACTATTTCGAGATACACTTGGATTCAAAGCGATCTGAAGAAAGAGGATTCAGGCGTGCACAGAGGATTCCGTCGAACATTTGGCGTGCAAGATGGCGATAGTGCGGTCTGCGGCAGCAATGCAGAAGAATTGAGCTGAATCAAATCTGTTTCCATTTCATCTGTTCTACACTCCTACTACTACCTATAGCAGCAATTGCTGCCAATCTGAATTTATCGACGAATTGCCGGAGAACGCATTTCTCGAGAAAAACAAAAGGAGGAAAAAGAATGCTGTGGCGAGGCGTTGCCGCGGAGCCAAGAGCTTTGTGCCGCTATCTGAACTCCTTTCCGGAGCGAACGCCTCGCCGGCAACGTCGCCGCAGCGGCAGCCGCCTCCTCCCGCAACCGCGGCACTGCCGCCGCCACCACGGAGCTCGCAGCTGGTGGAGCAAGCGGCCGCGTGGCGAGGTACAGGAGGTTGGTGATGTCGCGGAGTGGCACGCGCCTCCGCGGCTTGCTCCTCGTGACGCCGCCGCCGCCCGGCCTCTTCATCCTCTGGTTCTGACGACGGCAATGCCATGCCAAGGACTCGCCGCCGCCGCCGCCATTGCCGGCACAGGCGGCATGTTCTCTCTTGTCGCTGCAGGCGCAAGACCCAAGAACAGCTGTTACAGCCATCCTCCGGCGGCGGTGGCAGACTGCGACTAGGGAGATCAAGCCGATCTGAGACAGACAGGAGGCGGATTGGGAGCTTGAGAATTGAGATGAGAGGAGGAGCAGAGCGGTGGCGCTGGTATTTGACATGGATCCATCCAGAGGAGAGGCGGCGCGGCGGCAGGCAGCAGAATTGCTTGGTTTCGAATTTTGGTGATTTGGGGGTTAAAATTTCCCGAATTCCATGGGCGCGTGGCTTGCGAGCCTCTCGGATTTCATTTCGTCGGAAGCGTTTTGGATTTCGAGCTGAAGCGAGGAGGAAATTTTTTTCCATTTTTGGGTAGGAGGCGGGGCGCTGCGTTGGCGCGGAGGGTTCGAAATTTGTTGGCCCGCGGGTTCCGGAGGTGGCGTCACGTGATGTGTCTGTTGATTCGGTGATTCTTCCCGTCGTTCCCGCGGCAGGTAAAATTTGGAAGCATATGGTTTGAAGATACAAGTGTGCGTGACTGAGAAATTTCGATAAATTTTGCTTGGAGTGGATGGACTATATTTTCTTAATTTTTTTAAATACCTGAAAATTTATTACTTATATGCACCATTTGAAAAGGGCTGAATGAAATTTAAGAGTACAAACGAATAAATCAAATATTACAAAGTTAAAAAGTTGTTTTTACAAAAATATTTTAAGCAATTTATATATTGAAATTTTCTGAAAAATCAAATCATTTTTTGTTTAAGATCTAGGAAAACGTGTCCACGATAATTTGTTTGACAGAGTGTTTGATTGTAGCTTGTAAGTTCACACCTAAAATAAGAAATGCCATTAGTAAATATATATTAGTTATTTCAAACTTGAAAAAATAAATTTATTTATTTATTTTACAAAAATGTTATATAGAAAAATTTTAAGGAGGACACATCATTCAATAATTTAAAAACATGCTTATGGTAAACAAGAAAGTAGGTGAATGAGGAAGTAGCTGCTCAGGACGCCACAAATAACATGGCCTATGTTTTAACTATTTTTACTAGTACAACTTTAGCTCCATGTTAACGAGCGTACAAGTCATTATTTTGAAAGACGATGCAACTAAATTGTCTAGGACCTAACGAGCCTTGAAGTTGGAAGAATGGTTGCAGGGAAAAAGGATTCTTGTTCTAACAAAGGAAAATGAAAACATCCTTAAAATTACCTATCCAAGTTGTACAACGCAAAGTAAATTAATCATCTATGTAAAAACTAAATTAATCATTATTCATGAAAAATACAAATATTTAATTTTCCAGGAAATATTTTGAAAGAAAAATTTCTACAAAATTAATGCATTCAAGAAAATGCAATTTTGGTTAATGCCTAACATTGTCGTAACTAAGTTTAGGCTAGTTGTTGCATGGTGTCATAAGTGTGACTTAAAGATAGTTAGTCACAAATATACCATGTTTAGATCTAATTTTAAAGTATGACATGTGAGTGCTTAAAAAGTATGGCATAACATAGTTACACAACGAAATAATGCTAAGTAACGGTGACACGAGTATAACGATGAACCAAACACCCTAAAATATGCAACAAGGTGCCAACAATTCGCATGCCATTGATCCCCGAGTTGGTGGTCACTGGTCATCAGTCATCACCACGTTAGCCTTTGGCCACTAGCGCGTACATATGGTTGCCACAAGTGTAAGGACATGTTTTGGTAGAGGGATTAAAATTTAGTATATGTCGTATTGAATATTTAGATATTTACTACTGCAATTTTGATTTTTTTTAGACAAGACCCTCAATAGCTTTCATATAAGTGACCGTGCTCGAAAACCGGTCCCCGGTGAGTTCCGGTTATCGGGACCACATGATAACGCATTATTTCGGCGCAGTATTTAAGCGACCGTACAATATTATTCCAGGCGGTCGCTGTGTACCGCACGGATGATGATGAAGATTATCCGCCCTGGGCTGCATACACAATGTACTTTACACGGACATCGCATAGATTATCCCGCCATGCGGTCCACTTATGCGACCTTGACGGGACATCGTATTTTCCGCGCGGACCGCAAATTGGATCGCACGCTGACGATACACCATAAAACAAATTGTAAACCCAACAAACACATTTAACACGGTGTTTCTCTCTAAAAAAGCGCAATTATGGATGAGAGCGTTTTCAACTTGAATTCTTCAATTGAAATCAATACAAAAGGGACCATATTTGATCTTCTTCCATTTGCTTTTATTTTTAAAAATTTTTATTGGTTGAATACGAAGATATTTGAATTTTTTTAACTCGCTTTCTCTCTCAATAATAGACAATTTCTTTTGGTAGGAGGTTTTAGACTTGAAATCTTCAATTAAAATCAATATAAAATGTAATGTGCTTGATCATCTCTTTCATTTGCTTCGTTTTTGTAAAATTCTCATCAATTGAATGCGAAGATATTTAAACTTGTTTGAATTGTCATTTTGAGCTATTTTTGTAATTTATAGGTCAAATTTCTTGTTCTTTTATTGAACCATTTTTTGGTACTTAATTTTGTCTCAAGATATTATTATTATTTGTTGTGAATGAGGTTTTACTTATAAAGTAGGATTTAACTTTAATTTGTTTATTTAGAAAACACCGGCAATATAATATTAATTTTATGTCATGAATTTTTAGATGGATAGGACATGGATGTATGAGGCACGAGAACTCATCCTATGTTTATGAGAGAAGCATCAACATTTATTGATAAGGCTAAGGCACACGCTTTGAGGAGAATAGGAAGGATATTTTTGTCCTTTGCGTGGATTGCAAGAATTGGAAGATGTGAAAAGATTCGAATGTAATTTCTGACACATAATTCAGCGTGGATTTGTGAAGAAATACACGCTTAGACTTATCACGGAAGTCGTCTCCCAAGAGATTCGATATTTGGTTCGATGAGGCAGAATTTTATAATTGAGGACATGTTCCGTGAAATGACTTGGCTGATTTTGGCGGCTCCGGGTTTTGACGATGCAGGTTGATATTGATCTTGATCTTGAGGATATGTTGCGGCACGCCGAACCGAGGTCCTAACAGAAAGCAAGAGATTTAAACAATTGGGAGGCGTTGTAGAAATCAGCCGAAAGATCTTTTGTACGATCAATCAAAGGGATGTGACATGGATTATACAAAGTTGCGGGCTTTGCTAGAACTTAGATTGAAGGCCGCATACTGATGGTCCGATACTAGTTTCAACGACTTAATGGGTCTCCTGAGCTATGCTTCCTAAGTCTAACTTATTGCCAAACTAACACCTATCAAGCCAAGAAAATGATATGTCTATTATCACTTGGTGTGGAAAAGATCCATGCATGTATTAATCACTGTACTTTATCATAAGGAATACTTCCGACTTGGACAAGTGCTCCAACTTGTGGGGCGAGTAGGTACAAAAAGGATAACAAAGGCCGCCATAGTGATGTTGCCGAACCAAATACATTGGTCGAGCCAGAAAAAGATTCCGACCATAGTGATGTTGTACTTGCTAGTAAAAGATCACATGAAGCGATTGTTCTCAAACCCCATCGACGCCGAGTTGATGAGATGGCATCAAAAGGGTCGAAAGACTGATGGTATGATTCGACATCCCGCGTATGCTCGACGCTGGAGAAACTTTGATTCGAAGCACCTGCACTTTGCAAATGATCCGAGAAATGTCAGTTTACGTTGAGCACGGCCGAAATGAATCCGTTTGGTGACCTAAGGAGCTCGGTGCACAACACTTTGCCTCGTTCGTCCACCATGTATAACCTTCCGACATGGTTATGTCAAGCGAAAGTACATTTTGTTGACTATCCTTATACAAGGGCCAAAACAACCTGGCATCGACCTAGATGTGTTTCTTGAACCTTTGATGGAGGATATGCAAGAAATGTGGGAAAAGGGTCTACGATTATTTGGTGCATACCGCCAGTAGTATTTTACTCTGCGTGCTATCATATTCAAGTTACTATAAATGATCTACCACCAATTTTTCCCTCTCTAGACAGATTAAAGGAAAGACCGGATGTCTGATATATGTAGACAATCTGTTGACAGAAATCTCTCATGCGCTGGCCTCGGGAGATCTTGACTCCAGCAGTGTGTCCTTTCTCTCTGGCCGCCTACAACGTGCAGGGCGTGCCAGTTGATTTGATCTGCTAATCAACAAGAAAAACAAGATAGTGTACATTAAGCTGCTAGGTTAGATCCCCACGGGACTCAGCCCGGCCATATTTGGGCCAAGCGGAATGGATCGGCTACACCGAGACAAAGATCGGCCACTTGATCCAAATATAGTGAAGAATAATAAATATACAGATCGATAACCTAGCCGATACTAGAAAGCTAACAAAGAATCATAGCTAATACTCCGATGAATCTTATGAAAAGATAATATTCCCGAATCAAACGTATAATCTGGGAAATCGGTCATCACGCCCGAGAGGAACCGATTTCACTAAGCAACATCCGACAGAACACGATCTTAACATAAGAGGCAATCCTAATATAAATCTAGTAACAATCATGTTAAAAGAAACACATTAGGGCAAATAAGGCCGCCTAAACCCCGACGCATCTCTAGATAATATAAATCTCGATAAACATATCACCGATGGTTCTAAAGACGACTCAATAGTTCGAATTTGATGCAAACATTAAGTATCAAAAGAAACATTCGATCTCATGTACCCGACTTACACTCCTCGAGATGGTGGATACCACATATGAACCACCAACCTTTAGATCTAGCCCTTTATTGACCACATGTTCTTGACGAAACGAGCCAATTGATGCAAGAAAAATCACCAATTCTAATGTATCATTGCGATGGAAGCATTAGAAATGTGATAATCATACCACTAATGACAAACATTTACTCGAACTTGGGGATCGAGACGATGAGCTTCAAAGCCAAATGAATGTTTGTCTAAAGAAAAGGTTGGCGATGTGCCGGAGATTGATTGATTGAGTAATAATTTTTTGGTAGGGCCTCGGGTCCTATTTATACCCAAAATACAAATACTTGTAACAACCCCCCGGACTCTATCTAAACTACTATTTAAAACACTATATTATCCCTAGCGGGACCTATGCCGTGTTACAACTAATCAATCTAACAAATCTCTAGATTATGCATGCAATTGCCGTTAGTAAGACTCCTATCCATAAGTGGCAATATCTTTTAACGCGCCACTAACAACCGAATCTTTCATTTATCTCCAAGTCCCCCGCAGAGACACGGCTTCATCTCTTCCACTGTAATCAGCCTATCGTGTATTCTCATTCGATCCATCCTTAGCCGACTAACCCTACAAATTGATCCCTTTTAGCCGATGACTTTTGTCTTCACCGATCCGATTTCACTTTTCCCTTATAAACTTAGAAACTCACTTACCAAATTTCGCTTGTTAACACATGTCCCCCAAGTCCGTAATACGAAGTGTTGCGGATTTGCTTGCCTATTCAAACTCTTGCTTCCTTCTTGACCTAAACAGCCTCTCGGCTTCTCCCCAAGTGCTCTTTTAAATATCCACCTCTCTCGGCCGAACCGCCTACGCTCCAACGTGTACTCGGCCTTCTTCACGAACAAGCCTCCGCCCTTTCTCTCTATCCCCCAGCCGACTCCATCGGCGCTCGACAACCTTCCTCACATTCTTCAAACTCATCCGCCCGAGCTTCCGATGGCTCCTCCGCCGCATCAAGTACCTCCAACTCGCCGCCACCACCGTCATGCCGGCCGCAACCATCGCGCCGTTTGCGCGCTGCCGTTTAACTCGCTGAGCCGGGCACTACCGAAGTTTCTCAGTACTTTCTTCCGATCCACGCATTTTACTCTCAAACTCCGTTTTCAAATATTCCCTCACATCACCGATTCGTTCGGTGATTTTTCAAGAGAGCATTTTATTCCATACTCTTATCAATTAGTACTTTTCCTATTCCCCGAACCGTAAACACAATCATTCTTGACTAGTACTTTTCTCCCCTTCTTCTGACCGTAGCACTGCCTCATCAAGTACTTATCCCCAATTCAACACAAGCAGAAGTATTTTCTGACCCATCTAAGCAACACTGCACCAACCGATGTCATCATAGCCGAAACCAACCGCATCCCTTTTAACACTCGCCAAACCATCTCTCTCCCATTGAACCAATAACATTCAAAGCTTGGCCATCCACCGATGCAGCCTGGATCGAATGGTATAAAAGGGTATAGTCGGCCAAGTATGCCCAAAGGGGAAGAGAAAAACTTGCCCAATGCCCGGAATTGTCCATCGCCGGCATGGAGAAAGATGAGCCGCTTCTATCGCACCTACTGGGAACGATAGCTTTAACGCCTTCATCTTTCTAAGCAAGGGCCGATGACCATCACACTAGCCGATGTATATATGACAACCGGACTAGGCATTGAATCATCGGCCGACCCCGCTGTCTTGAATCGAAAAGGCCGCATCGCTTCAAAACCAAAGCTATCGGCGGATGGAGCGGCTTCATCGCCCAAAACATGAAGGAAGGGACCACACGGAATACACCGCCTTCCCCGACGATGTGGCCGGAAAGTTTGTATTCTCGCGGATCAAGCCGTGGGCCGACCGCTAATTGGCAAATCATGGCCGAAATCCCGCCGACGGGAAAGAATTTGCACCGGGAAAATACCTCCTTGGCTATTCATATCAAATGCTACACCAAGCCGCCGCGAAAATAGCCGCCAACGCCCGCCAACACCGGTGGCCCCCGGTGGTTCCTCCAAATCTGGCCGGTGTTAGCCACGCAGTAATGTAGCCGGTCGGCCCTGTCTCGACAAACGCCGGATTCCCACGGCAGAGACGATTGAAGACTTCATGAAGGTAGCCGATTGACACTGTGCGATGCATGAACTACGGAGAAGCAAAGCCGCGCCCATGAAGGCTCAAAGCAATCGGCCGAGCTATTGGCCGAATGGTTCACGCCTCTTTACGATGGGCCGTCCCGCGACAACCGTAGATTTGGTACTTCTATCCGCATCGAGGATCGTTTGAGTTGCCGATTGATTTCAATTGGGATGACCTCAACTCAACCGATAACCCAAGGTGCAGAGTTGTTCGCCGCCTCTTTGTCCCCCCCCGCATCTTGCCGACCGGGGTTCACCAAGGTCGATCAGGGTCTGTGAGCTATAAATTCTATTACTCCCCAGACGCCAGCCGAGGCAGCTTGGTCTTGGGCAACCGCCCATCGGCTTTTTCTATGCCAATAAGATTGAAACTAGAGGCGCGGTCGGCCAAGACTTGATGATGAATCTGCTTGCCGAACATAGCTCCCCTCCCCTGGCGACGCCAACATGTGATAACACTATCGATGAGGAGAAGCACCGCTACGACCGATGGTGGTCCGAATTTAAACGCCACATTTTCCACCAACTACGCCGCCTTGCTACATCGACTCGCTTCGCCCCGACGAGATCCCCTGTATATTTCTCGTCAGCAACAATTTTCTTCTTACAATTCATTCATCTAGCTAGCTTAGCTTGATTAATATTCATCTTTCGATTTTGCAGAGAGATGTGTAAACAGAGCGGCCGACGGAAGTGACTCCTGACGCCCATCGAATACAACCCAGCGTTCGGGATGTGGGCGGCCTTGCTCCGTCGACCATCTACCGTGGGGTGCCCAAACTAACATCACTCAAGCATTTAGGGCAAAATGCGCCACCGATCGCGCCAGAAAAGAAAGGTGGCACCACCACCGCGTTTGTCACCTGCGCCCGCCCCAAGAGGGTGAAAAGACAAAATCAGCCGCGCCGGCCGACGCCCCTCCTCTCGGATCTCGGCCATCGAGCAATTCCTCGACGCCGCTGTCAATGAGGAAGCGCCAATTGTCCGGTGGCGTCCGAACCCGGATCTCGAGTCCCGAGCCTGGCCAATGCCCCAACCGACGCTCCGCCAGCCCCAAGCCTTCGCCGACAAGACGTCCACCGGCAAGCTTTTACTTCATTGGGCTTGGTTTCGCGATGATCGCTTGCATCCGATCGGGCCTCCTGTTGCTCATGTGTCAAGAGATTGGCCTCTGGCCGCACTCTCGCCCAGGCGCCACCTGTAATCGTCTTTCGTCACTGCTCGTGGTAATCGATCGGCTCATCCGTTAATCCTTTCTTTTCGTAGCCTCAAGCTGCCTCCATTGGCTGCAGCCTGTGCGCTGGCGAACATACCGCGCCTATTGGGGATGTGGCGCATAACGCCCAAAGCAGGGCTCTGACGGCCATGGGCAACAATTCAGCCGAACCAATAGCCCCGACAACGACGCCGACTCAGAGGCCAACCGATTTCGACTATCGACTTTGTCGCCTAGCATGCCCCCGATCCTTTCTCCTTTTGTCTGTAACGTGGCCGACCTTCTCAACTTTGATTTGTCTGAGTTCGAGGAGCCCTGATACCGGGCGAGGAAGCGCTTGCAGCGTCGGCCGAGGGCTTGAGGACCACTTTAGCCGATATCGGCAATCTGGCCGGAAGCTTCATTGATGCGCCGGTGGTCGATCGCCGCTCAATACGCGCGCGATTCGAGACATCCAAGACCACTGGGCCGACGCCGTAGCCGGCCATCGTGCTTTGGCGACTTTCATGGAAGCCTATCGGGCTCAAGTATGAACGAGCCCGACAAATGAATAATTGATCGCCGTGAGAGTCAAGCGTGGCCTGGCTACCATCCGCCGACAAAAGAAGCCATTGAGAACCGAAGGTCGCCTTGACCGTCGAAGACAGAGCCTGGCCAAACTTGAGCAACTCCACGCCCGTCGGGATCAATTGGTGGCCGATCTCATTCAAGTTACGAACGAAATCGATGTCCATGAGGAGTACATGGCTGTGTCCACCGGCCAAGGTTGAAGCCGAGCGCCAAGGCGTGATCGTGGGCGGTGTGGCGCATTTGCGCGACTTGGTGAGGAGCACCCGATCGGTGGCGTGTTCGAGGCCGACAACCTTAGGGCACCGGCGAAATCGATGAGATTAGCGCTGATGGCGTTGTTGGCCATAGCCGATTTCGAAAAATGAGATCAGAAACTGTTCGACTCAGGTGAGGCCGCCGCATTTCCGTACCATACTTGTGTTCCCGTAATGCGATTGGATAACCCGTATTACTCGCGCTTTAATACCCTGGCTTCGACTTGCGTGTTATAATTCATCGACCTTATGCCGTTGCGCTCGTAGATATAATCTACTAGTACTCGTAGGTAAGACTCGGTCCCTGGCCGTGCAGGAGCCTCGACTTGTTTGATTCGAAATCGCCTGCACCCCGAGAAGATGCCGTGACCTTTAGTGTTATCCTCCTCCGTCCACCTCGTCGCCGACTCATCGGCCGGTAATACCCGAGTATGCCGCCGATCCGGTTTCGTAGTCCGACTCATCCGAACTCGTACCTCAAGAACCGTGAGTCCCGGACGATAGGTAAACCGCCTTGCACGCCGCGCCCATTCAATGATTCCCGACGCCTTTAATGATGACCTCTTCGACTCTGGGTCGGCAAAGAACCTTTCACATCCGAAAACCGCATCTTTCTTTCTATAAATGGGCTCCTCCGCCCTTCCCCGAATAACTCACGCCAAAGACTCCACAACCTCCAGAGTACAACACCCAGCCTTCTCCAAGTCTTCGCAAGGCTTCCCATGGCTTCTTCGAGCTCGCTCAATGAACCGTGATTTCCCAACTCGTCTTGCATTCTTGCCATTTTCTCCCTCAAGTACTCAGAACGGATTTTCTCGCAGCCGCCTCATCCACTGGTGATCCCGGGAGATCATGGAGACACCACGAACCGCTCGGCCGCCCAAGATCGCGAGCGAGGGCCAACTCCGAAACGCTGTGAGTTGGAGGCTCGGGTCACCCGGCCAAAGCCTCCCGGTCCACCTTGGTGGCATCCCTGGCCAAGCGCGCCCCATGGCGTCTTCGACGCTCGCGCGCCTTGACCGGCCGAAGGGAGGCAAGCCCAACTTGCCAACGAGCACGACCACAACCACCGACATAAGGGTCACTCTACTGAGTATCTCGATCTTGGATGCTCTAGAGATGGAGATCGCGGAGCCTATTGAACAAGCCCCCGGCGGCCATTAGGATTACCTAGCGAACATGTAATCAAAGACGGCTTCGCGCCGATTTCGAATAAAGCTCATTTTAATGTTCCCGATTTTGCCCGATTTTTGCGTCGAAATCGGCCCGGTTTTTCAACTTCTAGCCTGATTTTTGTATTGCAACCGCCGTTTTTCTCGTTGACTTGCGTATGTGTATGCCCCCAAGTTTTGTTGATAGCTTTGATGTCGACAAAATTTGTGAGTTTGAGTCGCTCATACATTCTCGGTCTTCCCCGTCGGGCAATCATGAGCCGATCGTGGGAGCACTTTGTAAAAGGTGGTGTATGCGACAGCCTAAAATCGATGCCTTGTAAGACATCGGGCCGTCGTGGGTCGGCCGCAGTTGACAATA
Organism: Oryza australiensis; assembly: GCA_019925245.2. Lineage (NCBI taxonomy): Eukaryota > Viridiplantae > Streptophyta > Magnoliopsida > Poales > Poaceae > Oryza > Oryza australiensis. The sequence continues at coordinate 369,300 of JAIFGZ020000639.1, read as the reverse complement.
GCCGACTCACGAATTGATCCACACGCTCGCAGTAATATTTCTTTAGATATTTTTTCATTAAGGGCCCTTCCGAATATTTCTCCATCCAATCCTTTTAGCATGTAAGCTCCTTTTTAGAGATGCACTCGTAGATCTTGAAAGGCCCTCCCAATTTGGTGACCATTTGCTGAATTTGTTGTCTCTAGACCCGATCGGCAAGATAAGTTTCCAAACGAGTTCGCTTCCTCAAAAGATTTAGGTACAACCTTTTTATTGTAATGTCTCGGCTACTCTGTTCTTTATATTTTCTTACTTTTTCTAAAGCTCTCATCCTGGACAAAAACGAGATCCTCCGACTCGTCTACCATGAGATGATAATAATCGTCGGCTGTGAGTTGGTCATGTAGCTGAATGCGCCTTGAGCCGACGATACTTTCCCCATGGCAGCACCGCTCCCGTCCGTAGACCGCTTTGTACGGGGAACTTGGATTGATCTCGTGGCATGCCATCCGATACGCCCACAATGATCTCGGCCAATCGGGTATGCCATTGCTAGGATGCTCGAGATCTTTCTTTCTAATTAGCTTGATCAAGCTTTTGTTTGATGCTGCCTGCCTGCTGGCTTGCGCGTAACACGGCGAAGAGTTAAGTAGCTTGATCCCCATGTCATCGGGGAAACCGGGACGAACTCGTCCGACACAAAGATAGACCCCTCGGTTCTGGCCGTTATTGTTTGTAACGCCAAATCGGTAGATGATGTGTTCTTTTGGACGAACTCGATTGGCCCCTAGAATCTACTTTTCCGAGAGGGATTGCCTCCACCCATTTTGTGAAATAGTTTGTGGCCACCAGATAAATTTGTGCCTTTGCTTGAAGGTGGATTGATCTGCCGATCATATCAATGCCCCATCTCTCGGGGCCACGCTTGATGATTGGGTTCATGGCCGACGCCGGGTGCTCGTTGTATCGTAATAACTTTTGGCAACATGTGGCATCCTTTGTAGTATTTGAAATAATCCTCCAAAGATTGTCGGGCTTAAGTACCCGGCTCTCATTGAGTAGCCATTTCATTTTGTGGGCCGACTGATGCGTGCCACGCATTCCTTCGTGTACTTCCCCGATGGCCACCGTAGCTTGATCGACCCCCAAACACTTCCTGAGTAGTACGCCGCCGATCGTCCGATAGTATAGGTCTTCATAAACACGTACCGTAGCGCCTTGTATCGTAGTTTCCTTGTGGCCGATTGAGAGAGGTTTTTGAGATAATTGTAGACGTCAAACCTCCAATCATCGCACACGTGATGGTGGCCACACCTACGTCTACGTCTCTCAAAGACGGCCGATACCGATGCCCCTTGAGCCAAATCATTGGCCTCCGTATTCCGCTCCGTGGGATATGCTTCAAAGTGACTAGCCGGAAACCATCCATTAACTCCCTGCATTGTCGGTAATAGCCACGCCGTCATTTTTGCACTCATATTCTCCCGATAATTGGCCGATGACGAGCAACGACTTCCCATTATCTCGATTGCGCGCCTTCCCACCTCCTTGAGCAGAGTTAACCTTTGAGAACGTGCTTCATACTCGGCTTGGTTATTCATAGCGTGGGGGTGAATGGCAAAAGCAAACTCGAAGCTTGCCCCCTAGGTGAGATAAGGACTAAGCCGATGCCGCACCGTTGGTGCATACTGAGCCATCGAAAGTCAAAGTCTAAGGCATAATTTCCAATCGAGCCGATTGAATTGTTTCGTGTTCCACAATGAAATCGGCTATGGCTTGTCCCTTTACCGCCCTTGGTGCTCGATACCTTAGATCGAACTCGTTAGTGCGAAGATCCACTTTCCAATCCTTCCTTTGAGCACTCCGGAGCCGACAAAGCATGTACTTGACTACATCGGCTTTGTGGCAAGTTACCATGCACTCATTGACTACAGATAGTGCCTTAACTTCGTACATGAGAAATAGAGGCATAGGCATAACTTCTCGACGTGAATACCTTGTTTCGCGGGGCTTCAGCAGCTCCGCCGGCCGAGATAGAAAATGGCTTTCTTTGCCGTCGACCTCTTGGATTAGGACAAAGCCGATTGACTTGTCGTCACCGATTGCAGTACAACTTGAACGGTATTTCCTTTTGTGGAGGCACGAACCCGGAGGAGAGCTTAGATAATCTTTTATGTTGTCTAACGCTTTCGTTGCTCTACCCTCCACGTGAAGGTCCGATCGGCTTTAAGCCGAAGCAATGGTGTGAACGGCTCCATTTTTCGAGAGATTAGCTATGAACCGCCCGATGAAGTTTATCTTTCCGATCAATGACTGAGCGCTTTTTATCTTTCGGGGTTGAATTGTCTTAATAGCATTGATGCTCCTTGGTGTGACTTCAACTCTTTCATGGACGAGGAACCCCAAGAATTGCCCTCGCCGACACGCCGAACGCGCATTTAAGCGGATTCATCTTCAAACCATACTCATCCGTTCCAAGACTTGTCTTAGATCGGCAATGTGGCCTTCTATCTCTCTTGACTTGACAACGACGGCGTCAATGTATATCTCTACTAGTGAGCCGATCATATCATGAAAGATGTAATTCATCGCCCTTTGATATGTTGCCCCAAAGATTCTTGCCGAACGTCATTACCACCCACTCGTAGAGGCCGATTGCACCGTGGCATCGAAAAGCCTGTCTTGTGGATATCCTCTTCGGCCATGAATATCTGGTTATACCGCGTGCCATCCATGAAACCGATAATCTTATGGCTCGAGGCAAATACGACAAGCGCATCGGCTATCGGCATTGGATATTTGTCCTTCGTGAGTCACCTTGATCGTGCCCGAAGTCGATGCACACCGAAGCTTACCATTTTTCTTCAATACCGGACGATATTTGAGACCCATTCGGCGTATCCAAGCAAGGGCGAATGAATCTCGCGTCGTATAGCCGAGTGATTTCGGCTTAATTAAGTGCCGTACATATCAGCCTTAAACCTCCCGGGAGGCCGTTTGAACGGCCGATATCCTCGCCTTGATCGGCAACATGGACCACTATCGATCGATTGAGACCGGCATCTCGAAGTACTCCCAAGCAAAACAATATTTATATTATTTTAATAATTCAATAAGTTGGGATCTACAATGAGGAGATAAATTTTTGCTAATGTATGTCGGCTCCCGGCTTATCACCGCAGCCAATGTCGATTTCTTCTAACTCGTCAGACGATGAAGCCTTGTCCTAACTTGCCATCGTCTTCGTCCGCGTGGCTACGCCAAGAACGCTTGAGCCCTCCACCATGTCTTGTTCAAAGCAGCACTGTGGCTCTGCCATTTCCGATGGCCGTATTGTTGAATTGGACACATTTAGAAAATCGGCTTGCCGATTTTCCTGCATAAACAATCGATGCCTTCGATTTCCCAGTGGCAAATCAAGTACTAACGTACGCCGATCGACTCGCCTACCGAACGATCTCGATCTTATCACCGTCCCATTGGATCAGCTCGTAAATTGTGGAAGGGATGCGCAGCTGGCGTGGATCCAGGGCCCCTTTCGAGCAGCCAGCCGTAAGACCCCTTCCCGTCGATGACAAAGAACGTTGTGGGCACGCTTGTTGCCGATAGTCGGCTCAACGTTGAGAACGCCTTTGGTCTCCGATGGGTTGCCGCCAAAATCCTTGAGCACCATGTTGGTTTTTATCGTGCTTCGCCCCTTTTCGAGTTTTCTAAAAGTTGCGTAGGGCATGAGGTTGACCGTAGCTCCCCATTCTGGCTAGCATTTTGGAGATTGGTTTGCCGTTAATCGAATCCTTTTAACATATAACGGTTTCAAGTGTCGATTTTCGGTTCCTGTCAGCTTGTCGAAGATGGCTTGGTCCTGCGAGAGAGCCAAGCTGGCCTTTGTCAAGTCATCTTTCGATAGTACCCGCATCGGCTGGCAGAAGGCGCCGAATCACGACAACACGAAGACCATGTTAACCGATGCGAAACATTGCCCTTCCTTTGGCTGCCCTTTTCCGGCTTGATCGGCCGGACTCTCTTCGCTTGTTCCTCGTTCTCACGCAGCCTTCCCCGCTTGGGTACCCACCGCCTCTTGATTTTGCCTGTACCATGGCGCCGCTCGTAGATCATTTGTTGCACCTCGTCTTTTCTCTTCCTTCATGCTTGAGCCGTTGAACTCTCCTCTTCCGATCTTCGTAAAGAGATCGGACGGGCACCATTGGGGTTGGTCGATTCTCATCGTTGCCCGCTGCCGCGTTGTCTCCATCCTGCTGTCGATGAAGAAGTCCCGATGGAACGGACTCTGAGCCGATCATGGATGTGTCGCCGCGTCTTTTTGGTTTAGCGCCGACGGCTCTGGGAATGAGCCGAATCGACTCGCACGACAAGCTTCCGCGTTCGCCATCACGTGGTGATCATTACATGCCGGGCAATCTTCCAATGTTGGTAGCCTCATGCCGGGATTCTGCAGCCAGCATACGAAGAAATCGCAACGCCAACGTGGATCGGCATTGTCATCGGTTTACCCGTATCGTTTGGCCTCGAGTACTCTGCACGCGCCGACGAGGTGCTTCATCGTAAATTTCTTCGCAAGCCGAGACCGGTATTGATGACGGTCGGCTGCTCATGGATGACGGCCATCGGCCACCCATCCGATGATCAGGCGTACCATACATTTGCGTGGCGTGGGATCCAGCTCGGTCGCTTCCGCTTGGCCCCACCGATGAGGCCAAGCAAGCCGTGCGCCATTCCCGTTTCTATCGATCGCCCGCCTGGCCGGGCCATGGACTGTGTTGACCGGGAAGGGATTGCCGTCTACTTTCATGGACCGATTTGAGTCGGCGAACTTTAACTTCCCGCTTCGATGGTCGACTGATTTACTGCCTCGAAGACTTTGCGCCATTTGTGGCGTGAGATGTGGAGTTGCGCCACTTGCAAAAGATTTCTTCTTTTTTCGCTCTTTCGCCGACGGGATCACATGATTTTCTAACCGAATCTGTTTTGAGCAAGAATCGAAAATCTTGTCGCACTTTAGTGATATCAAAATCGTATTTTCTTCCTTAGCCGTTCGCTGAGTACCATTGCGACGATGGCCTTTGTTCTTGGCCCATTCGGCTGCCACCACTCGCTTTATCATCGTCGCGGACCCGTAATCCGATTCGACGATGACCTCGGGTTGGCATGTTCTTGACGGCCTTCCCGGTGTCTTGAAACGCCGGCTCTTCCGTGGGCCCTCTCGCCACTCGCACCAAGTGAGCTAGGCTATCAAGTCCCGTGCGCAGAATCGCCCTGACGGCTGATCAAACCATGGAAGGCTAAATGGCCACCGAGGCTCGATAGCAGACAGCCGTAACATCGGTTTCTCATCTCTCTAAAGCGTTGAATGTAGTCTTAGGACCGATTCATTGTGTTTCGCTCGACGTCATGAGGTCCGACAACTTCATTTCATGGTTGCCTAATAAAAATAGCTGTGGAATTGTTTCTCAAGATCGGCCCAACTGGATTGAGCCAGTAAGGCAACGAGGAGAACCAAGTGAAGGCCGATCCTCGAAAGAGAAAGGGGAATAACCGAATCCCCTCAAGGGTCCGTAGCCGATGCTTCACCGCACGCGCCAAAATCACTGGCCGACGTGCTCATAGGTAGAAACGTTGTCTTGCCCTTTGAGAATATCGCAGTGAAGTCCGGGATCTTGTATCGGTTGGGTAGCGGATCCTTTCGAAATGTTCGGATAGGGTACCATACATGTTCCCCGAATCTTTTGGTTTGAGGCCAAACCGATCGCGCATGATGTCTCGCAATTAGATCGCCTGTAGCCGGTTATCTTGTGTGACGGCCAGAGTGGGTCATACCAAGCATGGGTGCTTGCCGACATGTACTGGGTGGTGGCGTCTCGAGGCTCGTAATGGTGGTCCCGACGGCTCCCTTGGTAATCACCGGTAGCGATGATCAACGGGAGGCGGCCAAGGCCCTGCTGTGGCGTTGGGCAGGGTCTCGAACAATCGCTGGCGACCAGCATTATGCTCGCCGCCTAGATCAATCGGCTCGTCGCGATTGTTATTGAATATGTTGTCGAGTTGACCTTGAGGCAACGGTTGTTGTCGATTTAGTATAGTGACCGCCGGGTCTTATAGCCGCTTCGCCCGACTCTGTGTGGCCGATTCTTCCTAGCGGGTTTGGTTGTGCTATCGAAGCGCCGATCCCCGGTGACTAGTGTCCGTAACCAGAAATTGGCCATCTCGCGAAATACGTAGGGCCCCGTTGCAGCTGCTCGGCTACCTTGACGTCAACCACGTGAGAGATCATATTATTGAGGGTATTGACCAAGGATGCTACTTGGCTGACCTCGTGCGTGATGAACAATGAGTCGATCCGATCTTGTAAAGAGTATAATGCGCCGAATCATCTTGCGCACTTGGGCCGGCTCTTCCACCTTCGTTTGCCTTTGCATCGCTTGATGAAGGTGCCTTGGTATCGTTGCTCAAAGCTGAACTTGTACTTTTGGTACGCTTCCGCACCTTGTTTGGGTGAAAGATTGCAGTAATTATTCCGAGTTCTTCCACCATCTTCCTTATATTCGCTGTCGCTTCCACCCGATAGCTGCTCCATCTTCTTTACAGTACGACATTGTCTCGCGTGATGCCGTGATCTTGGAATCGACCATCTTGCCTGCAGAGTCTATTCGTCCGAGTCGGGCCGACAAAGACAGCCCCACCAGCGTGCCAAGAAGCGTGTTGATGAGAAATCTCTCTCACGCGCCGGCTCCGGAAGATTCGCTTGACTCCAAGCAGTGTGTCCTTTCTGGCCGCCACAACGTGTGTATGCGTGCGCTGATTTGATCTCGCTAATCAACAAGAAAAACAAGATAGTGTACATTAAGCGTTAGGTTAGATCCCCACTGATCGACTCAAGAAATCCATGGATGTATATATACTATTCCTCGGCCATATTTGGGCTAAGTGGATCGAATGGATCGGCTACACTAAGACAAAGATCGGCCACTTGATCCAAATATAGTGAAGAATAATAAATATACGATCGATAACCTAGCCGATACTAGAAAAGCTAACAAAGAATCGGCTAATACTCCGATGAATCTTATGAAAAGATAATATTCCCGAATCAAACGTACAATTGAGAATCGGTCATCCGCTACCCGAGAGGAACCCCATTTCACTAAGCAACATCCGCAGAACACGATCTCTCCAACATAAGAGGCAATCCTAATATAAATCTAGTAACAATCATGTTAAAAGAAACACATTAGGGCAAATAAGGCCTACGAAACTCGACGCTATCTCTAGATAATATAAATCTCGCATCTTAACGTATCACCGATGGTTCTAAAGACGACTCAATAGTTCGACTCCTGATGCAGCATTAAGTATCAAAGAAACATCCGATCTGCATACGCCTGACTTACACTCGAGATGGTGGATACCACATATGAACCAGCCAACCTTTAGATCTAGCCCTATTGACCACATGTTCTCGACGAAACGAGCCAATAACGAGATAGATTTAAACATTGATCTAATTTATATGCGTTATATGATATATGATGCCGTAAAATCACCAATTCTAATGTATCATTGCGATGGAAGCATTAGAAATAGATAATCATACCACTAATGACAAACATTTACCTCGGGGGATCAAGACGATGTGAGCCCAAAGCCAAACAAAATGTTCTCCGTCTAAAGAAAAGGTTGGCGATGCGCTCGGAGATTGGATTGATTGAGTAATAATTCTTTTACAAAGGGCCTCGGGTCCTATTTATACCCAAAATACAAATACTGTGAATAACCCGGATTCTATCTAAACTACTTTTAAAACACCATATTATCCCTAGCGGACCTATGCCGCGTTACATACTAATCAATCTAACAAATCTCTAGATTACAGATACAATTGCCGTTATAGGACTCTATCCATAAGTGGCACTATCTTTTAACGCGCCACTAACAACCGAATCTTTCATTTATCTCCAAGTCCCTTACACTAGACACTCAGCTTCATCTCCTTCCGTACTCAAATCAGCTATCGTCTATTCTCATTCGATCCATCTTAGCCGACTAACCCTACAAAATTCGATCCCTTTTAGCCGATGCGATTCTTGTCTTCACCGACGATTTCACTTTGCCTTGCCCTTACAAACTTATAAACTCAATTACCAAATTTCCGCTGTTAACAATGTAAAGATATCGTACATATACCGACCTCGTCAAAAAGTTAGTTTACATGCGTCATCGTTGAGCTTACTACGTAAGCATAGGTATCGTGCGATGGCTACCTTTGACAAAACTGTCAGGAAGGTACTCGCCCTGCAGCAAATGATGGTTCCACGTGTTCAAGCCGACAAAGAACATAAAGGTCGGTTCGGCAAGGGAAAGACAGCTCTTCTGTGCAAGAGAAAGAAAGAAGTGGTAGAAAACACGTTGCCCTTCAAGAAACATTCAATCTTTTTTCAAGTACCGATGCACTAAAGGAACAAAGCAAAATCTGGCTTTGGGCACGGAAAGCACGGGCCAGGTCATCGATGAGGGAGATCCTTTCAAGGATCCTCGGATATTGAGCATGTGACCACCGCCTAAAGGACATTGCGGAAAAGAGAAGACTCGGGAATTTATTGCCAAGAGGAACACGTATCAGTTGACAAACCGCATTGGGCAGCAACCCCGAACATTCCTCTGACGGCAGTAAGGGGTGTATCGTCAAGGACAAGTTGGAAAGAAGGGCTTCTTGATAAGCTGCAAATTACAAGAAAAGGGACAGTACAAAAACAAACTTGAAGAGAAGATAGCAAAACAAGTTGAAGAACATTTCTACTTCTTGTTGCACGTAATCGCCAAGCCTTCCCTAACTTGTTTTAGCAATATGAAGAACTCACAAGACACATGCCTGGCTAGCCGCTGCCGGCTTGACACCGCACCTTATCCGGGGCAGAGATACCATAACCGGCCCGAGCCGCCGCACTCGTGCCGATAGGAAGGGCCGGGAAGAGAAAGGAGGTGGGTACATGACTTGCTCCAACCAAATGGCAACAATTTCACAACACACCAATCCCCGAGAATATGCAAGGGCAGGTGTGGCCAAGGTGGATGCAGAAAGCATAATGGTTAGAGCTAGATATTCCAACATCCGAAGGATAGAATTGCTTGGGATGCGTGAATCAGTTCATTCTATGGCATCGACGAGATATCCCGTTGGTCGGTCCACCTTCGCATCCCCACCGAGCCTGCTCATATTGCTGTTGCGCCCGCACCGCCCACTGTGAGGCCGTATTCGCCACACTCCACCTGGCCTCTCCCCACCTCGCCCCCAAGGATAAAGGTCCTCATTCGCCAAAGCCGTTAGCCCCCGAAGTCGCCGCAACAACCTCCAACGAATGTCCAAAATATTCACCAATCTCCTTCGACACCACAAGATTGGCGGTACCTCAAAGGCCTCTTCAAACAACAAGTCTTCCAAGTCTCTGGCAAGTTTGAACCTCGCTCGGCTATCCCAAAGATGGTTAGATCAACCTATGATAAGGAAGTAATGGCCATAGACAAGTGAAACTTAGTGTTCCGTGCTTTCATGGGGAGATCGTCACCGACAAGAAGTAGATCAAATGCCAATGTTGTCTGAGTCACAACAATCGGTGAAAACCAAGCGAGGACTCCGCAAAATTGGACTTCGGACGAAGAGCCAACAAGTACGAGTACGGCAACATTCTTGCCGTAAATTTGTAAGTACTATCATGCACCATTTACATGTTTTGTCTCATGTTACTCGAATAAACAATTGACTGAAGCAATTATTTTGTCTACATGTAGACACACACATTATGTATGAAATGGTGGACCTGTTAAGGATCCACAAAAGAAGAAGCTTCGTGAAGACAATAATGTAATTATATGCCCACTATATGTCAATATTTTATATTGTGTTTAATTTCAACTATTGATGTACGATACAATTTTATTCAATACAGTGTTATGTTAACCATCGTGCACTAGCCTATGCGCTACTACGTGTAGATCTAAGAATCTACTGGTACACTACAAAGTTTGAACAAGTAAGTTCCGAGAAAATATATTTTTACACGTTAAAATCGATCTTGTATAATTTTCCTAATCGTATCTATGTGTATTCTTTCAAAAACGATCGTCCGTTTCAGCTTGTAGCGAACCTGTTTGGACAATCGAGCAATGCTCAACTTGGTTGCAGTATATTTGTCGCTCATCCGCCATGATGTCTCGCAAACCATTTGGGCGATTTCTACCATCCGGAGAGCGAGCTTGGCATTTAACGATAAATTTAAAAGAGTTAGGGAGTGGAAAGACCATATGTAAATTACGATTGCACTACCGTAATTTATAGACGAAACATGATATGTATATAAACATGCATGATGTATACATTTATATCTTTATGAGGAAATAATATAAATTAAATGTCTTTTTTTTCTCGTGCGAAATATATATATATATACGTGCGCATTTGATCAATCAACCGATAATATTATTGAGAGAGGGAGAGGAGAGAGAGGATAGAGAGGAGAGGGAGAGAAAGGTGAGAGAGGACACTAGCTAAAGAGAGTTTTGCACATAAAATAAAGCGCACGTAGAGCACAATCTTCCCCGTAAGGCGACTTTAACGGACTACACGAGATGATCGATTATCCCGTGCGGTCGGGAAGGTGGACCGCACGGATAATCGATCTTCCCATGCGGTTAGGCTGCCAAGCACGCGAAAATGGTTTTTTGCCAGCATCTTCTCGCACGTGCGCAGCCTTCCGCACGGGAAGATGCCTTCGGCCGCACGGAAAATCATTTCCCAAAAGAGTGATTATTTTGGAGTATTAAATGTGGACTATTTACGAAACCTATTTATAATCGATAGATAATTCAAGTTAGACAAATCTAACAAGCCTAATTATGTCATGATTTGATGATGTAATGCTACAAGTTAAATATTTGTTAATCATTGATTAATTAGACTTAATAGATTCGTCTCTGTGAATTATCCTTTATTTCTGCAATTATTTTTATAATTAATTCACGCTTTAGTCTTTTAAATTGATGTTCAAATATCCGCTTTTCGTCACATGGAATAAAGTTTTCCCTAAGTCCAAACAATCTACCAAGTGATGAGATTAATGCTGGTTACGCTAGTCATTTCAAAACGAGATAAGAGGTGTGGTGTGACAAGGATAATAACATGGTAGCATTGTAGCAGCAACAAGCAAGCTAAATTGAAGGAGATATTATAATATTTAGTAGCGGTGCTATGAATTTTAGTTTGTGAGGGTCCATTATAGTTTTTGTTTAAGCGAGCGCATTTCAAATTGGTCCGAATTCATACATGAAAATCAAGGTTTTCAGGGATTTTGCTTGATTTGTATATGGACCAAATGGAGAGATTTGTTTTTCCACCATGTATTTGTTAACACCAAATTTGGTAAGTTGAATCCTAAGTCTTTGCAAAGCGCGGTGATCGATCGACCGGTTTGGTGGAGAAACAGAGGCCGCTGTCAGGCTAGAGAAGTGATCGGGCCGTGAGGCCAATCGGCCGAGGTTGATCGACAAGGGCAAAGCGACATAGCCGATTCTGTGTCCTAAGAGATAAAACCGTTTCGATGCGTGCCAGCTTTGAGGATAAATAGAAATTTGTTATTAGTTGCGCGTTAAACGATATTGTCATCTATGGATAGAGTCCCGTAACGGCAATTGTATCTCGTAATTTAGAGTTTGTTTAAACTATTAATTGTAAAGCTGGCGTGGGTCCTTTCCTCATGATAACGTTGTGTTTTAAACAAAGAGTTTAGATAGAGTTCAAAAATGTTTGTACGTATAATTGTATCTTGGGTATAAATAGGACCCGAGACCCCCTTGTAAACAAGGACAATCAATCAAACTTTCGGCGCATCGTCAACCTCTTTTTTCTTCGTACGAGCAATTTGTTTGGCTACGGCCGCATCAAGTTTCGATCCCCAAATCCGTGTAAATGCTTGTCATTAGTGGCATGATCCGTTGTTTCTAGTGCTTCTCATCGTAATGACACATTACAGAGTTTGTACCGTGCTATTTATCATATAGCGCGTATAAATTAGATCAATGTTTAGATCCATCCCGCCATTGGCTAGTTTTGTCAAGAACTTGGCAACAATGTGGCTAGATCTAAAGGTTGGCTTGTTTATATACTGTGATTCACTGCTTTTCTGAGAGATATAATCGCTACAACATGCATCATGTTTTTTTCTTTTTATACTTAATGTTGCATTGGGTTCAAACTATTAAGTCGCTTTTAGAATTACCAATGATCTCTGTCTACTGATTTATATTGTTTAGGACAAGGCCGAGGTTTCAAATGACCTTATCTCGCCCGATGTGTTTCTTTTTAGCATATTTATTATTAGATTTATATTAGGAATGTCTCTTATATTAAGATCGCATTCTTGTCGGATGTTAACCGCAATTGGCTCCATCGCGGCCGACTACCGATTTCCAAAGCTACGCACATCTGGTTCAAGAGATATCTTTTCATAAGATTCATCTGAGTACTAGCCGATTCATCGTTAGCTTTCTAGTATCTGGCTAGGTTATCGATTCATATATTTATTATCCTTGATCCGTATTTAAGTTAAACGGTCGATGTTGTCTCGTATAGCGATCCATTCCAAACGCTTGGTTTAAATATAGTTTAGATAGCATATATATGTTCATGGATTCCCTTAGCCGATCCTCCGTGGGGATCTAACCTAACACTTAACACGTATTCCTTTGTTTTTCTTGTTGGTTAAAAGATCAAACCGACTTGCACGCCCTACACAAAGACAGCACCAAGAAGGACTCCGCATTGGAGTCAAACAGCATCTCTCAAAGCGCCGCGTGAGAGAAATTTCTCATCAACACGCTTCTGGGTACAAAAAAAAGGACCTGTGGGACTTTCGTCCGCCGACTGACGACGCATAGATTCAAATGCGCAAGATGGTCGACCTCCAAGAGCCCCAACGTTTCCCAAGACAACATCGTGCTCGTGAAGATGGAGTGCTTATCTGGCCAACAAATAAGCCGATTATAAGAAGATGGTGGAAGAGCTCCAGGCTAACTACTTGCAATCTTTCACCCAAACAAGATCGGGGGCCGTGCACCAAAATATAAGTTCAGCATGAACGACCTTAAGGCATCTCACTCTCGTGAGACAAAAGGCAAAAATGTAGAAGATGGAGGAGCCGACCCAAAGAACAAGACGATTCGCCGTATATTCTCTACAAGACCGGATCGACTCGACCATCCATCATGCGCGCTCAACCAAAGTAGCATCCCGGTCAACACTCAATAACATGATCGCTACCGTAGTCGATGCCAAGATAGCCGACTGGGCCCGCAACGGGGCCGACGTACCTCGCGACGGCCAATTTCCCGGTTACGTGACGTTGGTCACACGTAATCGCCGATCCCACCACTAGCACAAAGCAAGGGCCGCCGTGAGGGGTCCTTGGTCGCCCAAATTCGGTGAATCGGCTATAAGGCCAGCAATTACTATGCCGAACCGACGCAGCCGCCGCCCCAAGATCGATTGTTAACATGTTCAACGACAATTGGCAATGAGCCGATTGATCCAAATGAGCAGACAATCCGCCAAGTGGTCGACTCGCCGCTTCCGTAACTACCAACGCCACCACCGGCGCATCGGCCGCCTCCCGCCGATCATCACTACCATAGCCAAGGAGGCCGTCCAAGATCATCATTACACGCATTAGACGCCACCACCGCTATATCGCAAGCGCCCGCACCGTATAACCCATACGATCCAATACAGCTACAAGAAGACAACCGGACCTAGGCTAATCTGATTGCGGGATGTCATGCGCGATCAATTCGGCCTCTAAGCCGAAAGACTCAGTAACATGTATCGGTATCCCTATCCAAAGCATCCGTGAGCGGATCCCGTTGCCCAACCGATACAAGATCCCGCATTTTTCGAAGTTCTCAGTAAGACAACGTTTCAACTTATTTATGCACGCTAGCCGATTCTGCCAAAGGCCGCAAGCATCGGCCACTTTGACGCGCTTGAGAGTCCGATTGTTCCCTCTTTCTTCCGTGATCGGCTTTTACTTGGTTCTCCTCATTGCCCTACAACTCACCCGTAGCTGGGCCGATCTTGAAAAACAATTCCACAAATACTTTTACTCCGACAACCACGAGATGAAGTTGTCGGACCTCACCAAAGATCGTGCAAAAACACAACGAATCGGCCAAGAATACATTCAACGCTTAGAGAGATGAGGAACCAATGCTACAGCCTGGTGCTATTGGATGCCCACCGCCAATTTGGCCTTCATGGTTTGATCGCGCCGATCCGAGAGTGATTCTCTACGCAGACTTTGACAAACCTTTAGCCCACTTGGCGTTGTAAGGTGACGGCCCACGAGCAGCAATTCCAAGACACCAGGAAGGCCATCAAAAATATAACTCAGGTCATCGTCGAATCGACTACGAGTCCGATGATGATGACGCAAGTGGCTAAGCAAATCGAATGGGCCAAGAACAAAAAGGCCATCATTCGCCAATGGCTACCGAAGACGGCCAAGGAAGAACGATACGATTTCAATATCACCAAGGCCGACAAGATTTTCGACTTGTCGCTCAAGGAGAAGCGATTCGCTGCTCGAAAATCATGTGATCCCGTCTCTACCGAAGAATTGAAGAAAAAGAAATATTGCAAGTGGCACAACTCCACATCCCACGCCACCAACGACCGCAAAGTCTTCTCGCACAGAAGAATCCAGCCTAATGCAATTGAGGCTGGGAAGCTGGAAGTTCATCGATCAAATCGGGCCGATGAAAGTAGACGGCAATCCTTCCGGCCAACACGGGTCCAAGCTCGGCCCAGTGCAAGCCGATCGACATAACATAATGGCGCACGGCTTAGTCAATACATCGATCGGGGTTGTGTGGCGTAAGACGAGCAAGATTGATGTCACGCCGCGCCAATTAATATGGTGCGCCTAGTTATCGACGGCTCACCGACGGCGATCCTCGAACATAGCCGACACCGTCATCAAGCACCGGTCTCATAGAAGAAGCTTACAATGAAACACCTCGTCGGCGCGAGCCGAATACCCAAAGCCGCCGATACGAGGTAAACCGCAATGCTGCCGATCCGCATTGGCATTGTGATTTTTCTGTGTAATGGCTGAATCCGCATGAGACTGCCAACACGGACAATTTCCCAAGATGCAACGCATCGCGCGATTGCACGAAAGCACAGAGCTCATCGGGTGCAAGCTCAACCCGGTTCGTCCCCAGAGTGCTCGCTAAACCAAAGGCGGCGGTCCGTCCATGATCGGCTTGGCCCGATTCACCAAGACTTCATCGTCGACTCGAAAACCGCGATGGCGACCGCGACGATGAAGAGGCCGACAACGAGGAATCGACCAACCCCTGGTGCCCTCCGTCCAATCTCTTCACAAAGACGCGTAAAAGAAGAGTTCAATGACTTAAGCGTGAAGGGAAAAAGAAGACGAAGTTCGGCAAATGATCCATGAACAGCGCCGTCTACTGGGTAAAATCAAAAGATGGGTACCCAAAGAGAAAACTATCGCAGCCGACGAAGAGCAAGCCAAGGAAAGCCCCGCCGATCGTGCCGAGGGCACCAAAGGGAAAGGCAAAATTTCAGCATCGGTTAACATGGTGTTCGTGTTACTAGCCGAGTTCGTGCCCCAAGCCGATGCACACTATTGAGGACGACCCGGCAAAACTAGCAATCTCACCGAACCAGCCGTCTCTCAACAAACCCGAGAGACCAAAATTGGCACTTCAGCCGCTGTACGTTAAAGGATTCACAACGGCAAGCCGATTTCCAAGATGCTAGTCGATGGGGAGTTGCAAATAACCTCATGCCTTACGCAACATTCGTAAAACGAGGGAAGGGGCCGAAGACCCGATAAAGACCAACATGGTGCTCAAGGAATTCTGCGGCAACCCACGGAGACCAAAGGGTCCTCAACATCGAACCGACCATCGGCACAAGACCGTGCCCACGACGTTCTTTGTCATCGACGGAAGGGATCTTACAGCCCGCTTCTAAGGGACCGGATACACGCTAACCGCCGCATTCCCTCCACAATGCATTAGAGCCTCGATCCAATGGGACGCGATAAGATCGAGATCGTATCACTGACAAACCGCCGTATGTCAATGCCGATTTGCCACTTTGGAAAATCGAAGGCATCGATTGTTTGTCCTGGAAGATTCGGCAAGCCGATTTTCTAAATGTGTCCAATTCCACAATACAAACCCGATTGAGATGATGAGCTGCAATGGGCCGTTTGAACAAGACATGGTGGAGGGCTCAAGCGCCTTCAGCATGGACACCGCAGACAAAGACGATGGCAAGCTTCCTGCAAGGTTTTACGTCTGGTCGACGAACTAGAGGAAATTGACATCGGCTCCGTGACAAGCCAAGGCCGACGCACATTAGCAAAAATTTGTCTCCCTCATTGTAGATCCCAGCTTATTGATTTGTTAAAAGAATATAAAGATTGTTTCGCTTGGGAGTACTTCAAGATGCCCGGCCCAAACTCGATAAATAGTGGTCCATCACCCGCCGACATGGCAAGCTATCGGCATTCAAACAAATTCTCCCAGAGGTTTAAGGCCGATATGTACGATGCAATTAAAGCCAAAATCACTCGGCAATACGATGCGGATTCATTCGGCCTTGCCGATACGCCGAGTGGGTCTCAAACATTGTCCCAGTTGTTGAAGAAAACTGGTAAACTTAGGGTATGCATCGATTTCGTAGATCTAAACAAGGCAACCCCTAAGGACGAATACCCAATGCCAATAGCCGACTCCGCTCGTAGATTCTCCGCTTTAGGCCACAAAATTATCGGGCTTCATGGACGACAATGCAGTGGTATAATCAAATATCTATGGCCGACGAGGACATCCACAAGACCGCTTTTTTGGTGTCCCAGCAATCGGCTTGTACGAGTGGGTAGTAATGACATTCGGCTTGAAGAATGCCGGGCAACATATCAACGGGCCATGAACTACATTTTTCACAACATGATCGCTAGTAGAGATATACATTGATGACGTGGTTGTCAAGTCAAGGGAGATAGAAGGCCACATAGCCGATCTGAGACAAGTGTTAGAGCGGACGAGGAAGTATGGCCTCGAAGATGAATCCGCTTAAGTGCGCGTCTCGGCATATCGGGTCTATTGACAATTCTCTGGGATTTCTTGTCCATGAAAGAGGAATTGAAGTTACACCAAGAAGCATAAATGCTATCAAGACAATTCAAACTCCGAAAGACAAGAAACAACTTCCGCCATTGATCGGCAAGATTAACTTCATCGATCGGTTCATAGCCAATCTCTCGAAAAGATGGAGCCATTCACACCACTCGCTTCACCGAAAGCCGATCAAACATTCACATGGGGCAGAGCAAGAAAAGGCGTTAGACAACATAAAAGATTATCCGAGTTCCCCTCCAGCTTTTAATGCCTCCATGAAAGAGAATACCGCTCAAGTTGTACCTATCAACGACGACAAATCAATCGGCTCCGTCCTAATCCAAGAGGTCGACAAGAAAGAAAAGGCCATCTTCTATCTCACCCGATGGTTGCTAGACGCGAAACAAGGTATTCACTCAGTGGAGAAGCTATGCTTATGCCTCTCTATTTTTTATGTACGAAGTTAAGGCACTATCTCGCTATCCAATGAGTGCACGCAATCTCGCAAAGCCAATGTAGTTAAATACATGCTATCGGCTTCCAAGTGCTCAAAGGAAGAATTGGGAAGTGGATTTTTGCGCTAATGTAATTTGATTCGAGGTATCAGAACCAAGGGCGCATAAGCGGGCAAGCCATAGCCGACTTCATTGTGGAGCACGTAAATGACTCAATCGGCTCAAAGCTGGAGATTATGCCTTGACTTGACGTCGACGGCCAGCTTGTGCAACTGGCCGTGGCATCGGCTTGATCATTATTTCACCTGGGGCGAGCTGAGTCCGTTTTGCTATCAACCCCCACGCTACAAACAACCAAGCCGAATACGAAGCCGTCCTTAAAGGATTACATCTACTCAAAGAAGTTGAAGCCGACGCCATCGAAATAATGGGAGATTCGTTGTTGGTCATCACCAATTATCGTGAGAATATGAATGCAAAAATGATGTGTTGATGGTCTATTATCAGCAATGCTAGGAATTAATGGATAGTTTTCGGCTAGTTACTTTGAAATTGATACCGCCGATTGATCTAGAGATAACAAAACTTCAAGCAAGTGGTCACCAAATTGGGAAGGGCCTTTCAAGATCCACAAATGCGTCTCTAAAGGAGCTTACATGCTAGAAGGGCTCGGACGGAGAAGTATTTGGAAGGGCTCTTAATGGAAAATACCCGAAGAAGTATTAACCAAGTGTATGGATCAACTCGTGATTCGACTCTGGTTGCTTAGCCGATTTATGACAGCCGATGTCTTGCTTTAATAAGGCATCGCCTTTAGGCATTTTTATGCAACGTTTTTCCCTAAGTTTTCTACAATCGCTAATGATTGACCGACAAGGACGGCAACGATGTGCAAACGGCTCGACCACAATTTTGTCGACACCAAAGCTATCAACAAAACTTGGGGGCATATACGTGCACAAGCCGATTGCAAATTGGGCGTCGGGAATTTTTAAACTTTTAAGCTTCGTAATCGTGGTCCAAATAAAAGCGTTGGACGTGATTTGGATCGACGGCCGTAATTCAAGTGTTGACACCGACGGCTGTGGTGTGGTCTCTGGACCGGCACCATGACGCGACACGGACGGCCGGGGCCAATTTCAAAGATGAGCAATTCAAGACACTACGCACGGCCAAAGCCGATCTCATCCACAAGCACAATTTCAGGTAAAAATTGATAAAGTATACTACACACAAGTTAAAGCCAATTACAAGTACGAGCGAATTGATTAAAGTTCAATCCAAACACAAAAGTCCGACAAGTATAGTACAGAGGCAAGAGTTTCGATTTCTCGTAATGTTGAAATATTACAAGCTCATTGTTTTAAGAAATCGGCTATGGCCGACAACGTCATTCGCCCTGATCTGGTCTATCTCTTCAATAGCCCCCGACGTCAAGCCGCAAGCATCGGACCCGCCACCGCCGGATGCCCTTCACCAGTCTCGTAGATGTGCCACTACCGCCTTGATGCTTTGGCGTTGAGCTTCACCCTTTGGCCGGCAAGCCGGCCATGTACTCCTTAGGACACGATCTCGCTCATGACTTGAACGAGATCGGCCATCGCTGATCTTGGCGTGCGAGGAGTTGCTCGAGCTTGACCGTCGGGCCGCCTTTAGGGCGTCAAGGCGGTTTCCCGCCTCTCAATGGCGCCCTTGGTCGACTGGGAGGGTGGCCGACCGCGCCTCGGTTCTCGCGGCGACGGCTAACCGCCGCCGTCCCTATTCATACTTGAGTTGGTGGGCTTCCAGAAGGTGGCCGACACAATGGCGTCGGCTAGGCTTCCGACGCCGCCTTGCCTTGGATCTCCCTTAAAAGCGCGCGCAGATCGTCGAACCGCCGTCGACCACCGCCGCATCCAAGAGGCCCTCCGCACTGGGCTGCCGATGTCGGCTAGGGTGGCCCTCGTGCCCGCCGGCGTCACCCGCCTCTTCACCGATTCGCCGGGACTCCCGAACTCCGACAAGTCAAAGTTGAGGAGGTCTGGCTATACCTCGCAAAGAGGAGATGATCGAAGATATTAAGCTGAGCCGAGCCGATCGCGACTCCGCCGCCTTACCGTTGGCACAAGGGTCTGAGCGGTCGTTCTACTGGGTTCGCCGCCCGTAGCCGCTCGGGGGCCTCTTCGCCGGTGGTGTCGCTGCGCTCCGCAAGAGAGTACAACATGCTCGCTAGACGCCCGGGGGGGCAACCAACGAGATCGTGGGGCCGCAAAAGAAGAGTTAGCGTGACGCAGCCTGGCTAATTTCTATAGATCAAGTGGCAAGAGACGATTACCGATGGCACGAGACGTGAAGTACGGCCGCCAATTTCTTGACCTAAAAGAAATGTTTGGTCGATGCAAGTGATATCATTGAGAAGCCGAACTTGGTGAAATAAGGGATTACCGCCGATTTTTCGCTAGGGGACTTGGGACCGCGGACGCCTACTGGGGCATTGACTCGACTCGTGGCTCGAGCTCCCGTGTTCGGCCGCCGCCCAAAGCCAGCCTCGCCGGCACTTCCGCCGGACGGCATCGAGGAACCGCGCGACGGCCGAGCCCAAGGAGGGGAGGCTATCACCGCGCCGCGCTTTTCTCTTTTCGCTCTTGGGTGGCAGCGCGGCCGACGGCCGTAGGAGTGGTGCATCCCTTCCTCCGGGCAATCGGGCTTGCACACACCTCGCCCCCGCAGCAACGACGCCGCCGACGCTCCTGCACCGATGGCCGACGGAGCGAGGCCGCCCCCATCCGTAACACCTAGACGGATTCGATGCGGGCGCCCGAGTCGCCACCGCTCTGGCCGCTCCGTCCGTCTCCCCCGCAAAATAGAGGGTGAATGTTAATCGGCTATGTTAGCCGATGATAAAAGGAAGAAAGTCGTTGAGTTTGAAGCTTACCGAAGGGATTTCTCTCGGCAGGAGTGCATCGACGTAATGTGATGACCGCCGGTGAAAGATGTGGCATTTGATTTCGGCCCACCATTGGTCGTAGGCCGCGCTCTTCTTGAGCGACAAAAGTCATCACTCCGATGTCACCGAGGGTGAGGGCCGGCTTATGTTGAGCAAATGCCGATGCATTATCAAATCTTGGGTTATCATTCCCCTCGTTTCAATCTTATCGGCATAATAAAAGCCGATAGGCAAACTGCCCAAGACCGACCGCTTCGCCGCCGATGTCCGGTAATAGAACTCGTGAGCTCTTGGCCACCGATCGGCCCCGGTGGATTCCGGCCGGGCAAGATGCGTAGGGGACAAAGCGGCGATGAACAGCCCCCCTCGCACCTTGGGTTGTCTGGCCGAGTTGATGTCTTCCTGGGCTAAAATCGGCCGGCAACTCAAACAAGCTTCCTGGCCCCTGTAGAAGTACCTCAGCACGGCTCTCACGGACACGCCCCGTCATAAAGATGGTGATGAACCATTCGGCCGCCATAGCCGCGATTGCCTTGAGCCCGCATGAGCACCGCCGCTTCCGTAGCTCATGCACTCGGTGGTGGTGATCTAGTTGCCATCTTCGTCTTCGATCGGCTCCAGCCCTTGGGAATACGGCGCTTGGCCGAGGGAGCCGACCGCTATTTTTGGGCCAAGCGACCAGCCACGATCTCGCAAGAACCACCAGGCCGCCGGTGTTGATCGGGGGCGTTGGCGACTATCTTCGCGCGGCCCGATGCATTTGATACAAATAGCCGAGGAGGTACTTTCCTCAAGCAGCGAGCTTGCCCCCGTCGGCCGTAATTTGGCTACGACCGCTGCGCCAAGGGCCCACGCAATACTGATCCACGTAACACAAATTTTTCAAGCCACATCATCGTGAATGCAGCGGCTCCCTATGGCCGATGGGTCCATCCTTCATGTTTTAGGCGATGAAGCCGCTCCACCCGCCGATGGCTTTGGTTTTGAACTCGATGTTGCCCTTTCGGCTTAGGGCGCCTGGGGTTGGCCGACGACTGATGTCCAAATTTCTTGTCATGTACACGTCGGCCGCAGGACCGCCATCGACCCTTGATGGAAGATGAAAGCGTTGAAGCCGGTCATTCCGTAAATATGTTGCGGCCACGTAAGCGGCTCTGCCCTTCTCCATGTCGCAACGGACGAGCCAAGCTTTGGGCTATCCCGCCTCCTCCCATTGAGTGTATTTAGCCGATTGCATTCTTTTTGTACCATTCGATCCGGCGCATTGACGGCCACGATTTAAATGTCTCCGCTCCAATGGGCGAGAGATGGCTTAGCGGTGTTGAAGGGGATCGTGTTGGTCTCGGCCATAATCACATCGGCCGGATCGATGTTGCCGATGGGGCCGAGAAAAACCTCTCGTGCTTATGTTAAATTGGGGATGAACACTTGATGACAAAGTGCTGGCCAAGACAGGAGAGAAAAAGAAAGAGCGCTAATCAATAATGGCTGAATATTACAGCTTGAAGGAGGAAAAGTGCTAATCCAAAAAAAGTTGGAATGTAAGATGGATACAACGTGATTGGAGAAGTAAATCCGAATAAAAAGAGCTTTGGGTTAAATGGGAGTACCTAAGGTGAACTCAGCAATGGCGGCGCCTGAGCGGCAATGATGGTTGAGGCGGCGGGGCACAGCTGTACGGCGCGTGGTTTGCGCGATGGAGGCGTTTGACACAGCCGACGGGAGGCCATCGGAGTTGCCGGGAGCGAAGATTGGTCTCGATTCCTGTAGCGCGCTGAGGTCCGGCGGAGAGTGTAGGTGAATCGCCTATGAATCCGCCAGGAGAGAGAGAGAGCAGAGGATTGTGGCGCGAAAGATTTGAGTGCGCTTTGAAGGCGTAAGTGTTTCTACGAGGAAAGTGGATATTTAAATGGCACTTGGGAAGCCGAAGGCGAGGTCAAGGAAAGAGCAGAATTTGAACAAAGTAAGCAAATCCGTAACACTTCGTATCACGGACTTGGGGCATGTGTTAACACCGAAATTTGGTAGTTGAATCCCTAAGTCTTTGCAAAGGCGAAGCAAGATCAGATCGGCTGGTTTGGTGGAGAAACGCAGGCCTCATCGGCTGAGAAGTGATCGGCCACGAGGCCAATCTGGCCGAGGTTGGACGGACAAGGGCGCCAACAGCCATTCTCCAGTCCTAAGAGATAAAACCGTTTTCCTCGATGCAGCTTTGAGGATAAATAGAAAGTTTGGTTATTAGTTGCGTGTTAAATGATATTGCCATCTATGGATAGAGTCCGTAACGGCAATTATATCTCGTAATTTAGGAGTTTGTTTAAACCGTTAATTGTAAAGCGGCGTGTCCTTTCCGCGATAACATTGTATTTTAAACAAAAGAGTTTAGATAGAGTTCAGGGTTTGTACGTATAATTGTATCTTGGGTATAAATTAGTGGTGGCCAAGCTGGGCTGGGCCGAGGCGTGTCGGGCCGGCACGACGGCACCGTGCACGGCTCCGGCACGGCACGGCCGGCCAGATGGGCCGTGCCGACCACGGCACGATGGGAGCCGGGCCGTGCTCGGGCCGACGGCCGCGCCCGCGGCCGGCACAGCACGGCACGGCCACTGCCTCGTGCGTCCGGCCGACTGCACGCGCACGCCCACGGGCCTGTTAGTGATATGCTCCTAGAGGCAACATGGAGATGTTGGATATCACGTCAATGTTTATGTATTTATGAATAAAGTGTTATTCGGCCCATGAAATAGACATCTTGTATTGATCAATAAGTACGTGACTTATTTATGAGACTCGATATGTATGAATCTATTTCTAAACGATCCTCGATCATATGTCATATTGTTGGAACAAATATGATTCTAAGATCGGCATGTTTATTGATTGATGATCATGTCTCATAGATCATGGGTATGGTGATACCAAATCAATAAACATGGACATATGTGTTGGAGAACACATTGTTGGATAGACCCACCATGAGACACTACAGAATTAATGTGCCATTAGTTGGTCTCGTGTAGTGTTGGTACAAAGTCCCTAGACCCGAGATCACCATGGATTCCAACATGTGTAGTAGCCTACTTTGGGACTACCAAACGCTATTCCGTAACCGGGTAGTTATAAAGGTAGTTTTCGGGTTTGCTATGAAACATGGAGTGGGATGAGTGATCAAGATGGAATTTGCCCCTCCTTTGGAGAGATATCTCTCGGGCCCCTCGAGGTAATGGATTATGGAAATGCATGGCCATGCTAAGTTGATTGAGGAGTCAATCAACGTATTTGTATAATCCAATACGGCTTCGAGTGAATGGTTAAGCTATTGAAGGGATGGCACACATCTTGCCTATAGCTTAACCGGTATCGTGAGGCAAAGGGATTTGTGTACACATTACATGTTCGAGAGCCGATATTATATTCTTGTATACTATGGTGTCAATATGTGCCGCTAGGCGCCGCCGTTGACAGTGCCTGGCCGAGTTGGGACTCGAGCCGACGACGGCTAAGTTAGACTATAGCCGAAACCGAGTATACCCGAACCTACATGTGGTCGCACGCTTAAGGGGATAAGAATGCATTCGAGTTGGACTCGGATACGGCTCGATCGGATAGGGATCCGATCGGATAGAGTCCTATGGGCTTACGTACGTGTGAGCGGCCAAACTCTATATGAGATACGGATGAGATCCAATTCAAAATAGAGTCCTATGGGCTTACGACGTGTGAGCGGCCAAACTCTATATGAGATACTGGATGAGATCCAATTCAAAATAGAGTCCCGAGCGCTACTAATCCCGCCACAACTCTATATAAAGGAGGGAGGGGTGGAGAGCCGCCATATATCAATTGCATCGCGTGCAACAAGTCGCCGAGATCAATCTCCACCTGAAACCCTCCCTACTTTCGAGCCAAACCCTAGCCTTGCATCGCGTGCTAGCACACGGGTGTAGGGCGTTCGTCCCCGGGACGCATGTGGATACCGGTAGAAGGCGCCGCTACGTTGCGCGCTATTGATCGGCCGTTGTCTCCGGAATCGGCTACACCGTTCCGCATCGGATTGCCCCGATTGGCTATTCCGCTGCACTCTACTCCAATCGGTAACGATCTATCGGCCCTTACTTGCAAGTGTTCCTGGTTTGCGCGGTAGAAAATTTTTGTTTTCTGGCTAGCGTAGCTTCCGCGTAACCCTTCAAAGTGGTATCGTAGCTACTCTTGCTTAGTTCGGGTTTTAGATTGGATCTGGAACAAGTTTTGCGCACGGGTTGATTAGATCAATCGGTTTTACGGGATTTGTTGAGGAGAGTTCATGGTAATTGCGTTCCTTGATAGTGTATCGGAACGGCGTAATGTGATTACGTCGAAGCAATATCCATAGAACTCGGTTTGAGTCGGCTTCGAGATAGCGTTCCTTGATAGTGTATCGGAACGGTATAATGTGATTATGCCGAAGCTATCTCGTAGTCCGATCTTGTTTGCTGCCTCGCGCCGCGCAAACCATCTCCCTTGATAGTGATCGAGACGGCATAATGTGATTATGCCGATATGGTTTCCTAAGCGATTTCATAGATTGATCTATGAATTTCAGTGCGGTGTTCCGGCGCTACCCGAAGCCCGCGAAGGGCTTCCCCTCGACCCCCGCCCGCTAACCCGGCTAGCGGGACCGCCGTGTGCGTACCCTCCTTATAGGTCGTCTCGATGCCGTAGCTCGCGATAAGTAGAAAACGTTTCTACGCCTAACTTGTTTTTGCAGAGAATGCTTTGAGATGGTATGGCCCTATTGTATGTATGAGATGTATGAGATGCATGTGATGCATGTAATATTCTTTCATATGTGCAATCCCCGTAATATTCTTTCATACGTGCAATGCTTGTAATATTCTTTCACGACCGCGAGTCGATGTAATCTTCAATTAGAGCTTCTATGGTAGTAGCTTAGTTTGAAGAAATCAAGCATTCGACACTTGGAAGATGGTGCCGAAGATGGAGATCTCAGCGCACGACATGGAGATGGAGATCACCATGTGAAGGGGGCCATACTATTTCATTATATGCTATTCTTCTTGCTTTCATATGTGATATGTTTGTTTGATAGGATAGCATCCTCTCAAAATTAAGTAGTAATGATGCCCTTCCAAATGTTGCACTGGCCACCGTTATGCTCGTCAATGGTGGGTCTGCCAGCAGAGTGCCATTCTCTATCATAACACGAGGGGTATATGTCGATATATACATGCAGAGCATTTGGTTTACTTAACAAGGCTATCAAAACAGTTTTGGGCCTTGGGGCATAGGTTGGCGCCGGGCATGGAGATGCCACACCAACAACAAGAGTCACATAGAGATGTGATTAGCAAGGAGTTGCTTATCGATGTTATTAATTTTCTAGCAAGATGCCAAAGCTCACTAGAAAATTAATTAACATGTGGATCTTGACCCAATACGTAACCTAGAGGGAAGGTGAAAAATACGTAATGGGAGTCTTATGTTAAATTGTTTAACAAAAGACATAGCATAAACATTGTGCTAAACTTTGCTTTTTCGTTGTGGAATAAATGGCGGCTAATATTACACCCAACCTTTAATTTGCGATCTATTCTCGAAAAGGAAAATTAAATGGAACAAACTTTATGGATTGGTATCGCAACTTGAGAATTGTTCTCAAGCAAGAGCGTAAGGAGTACGTTCTTGAAGTACCCTATCCCGAGGATTTGCCTAATAACGCCACCGCAACCGCACGAGGGCTTATGAGAAGCACACTAATGATGCCCTAGATATAAGCCGTCTTATGCTTGCTACAATGTCCCCCGAGCTTCGAAGCAATATGAGAGCAAATGCTCACACTATTATTCGGTGGACGCGTGGCATGTTTGAGAACCAAGCTCGGGCCGAGAGGTTCAACACCTCGAAGTCCTTGTTTGCGTGCAGCTTGTTGAGGGAATCCCGTCGCCCGCATGTGATAAAAATGATTGGCTACATTGAGAGTCCGGAAAAACTAGGTTTTCCCTTAGCCAAGAGTTGGCTACCGATGTGATTCTCCCGCTCCCTCCGAGCTTCGAGCCATTCATATTGAATTATCACATGAACAATATGGATAGGACCTTGGCTGAATTGCATGGGATGCTAAAGACAAATGAGGAGAGTATCTGAAAACGGTCATCATGTGATGATGATGCAGAAGGCAAAGCGCAAACCACCTGTCAAGAAACTTTGCACCAAGAGGAAGTTAACTCCCGATGAGATCGCGAGTGCCTCCAATGCAAAGAAGGGCAAGAAGGGGTCGGCGCATCGATGCCGTTTGCTTCTATTGCAAGGAGACAGCCACTGGAAGAGGAACTGCAAGAAGTACATGGAGAATCTCAAAAGAAGCAAAGTACGACTTCGCTTCTGTGTATTAATGTTATAGACATTAATCTTGCTACTTCACCTACCGACTCTTGGGTATTTGATACCGGATCGCAGCTCATATTTGCAAGTCGCTGCAGTGGAATGAGAAGAAGTAGAGGATTGAGAAGGGGCGAGGTGAACTCGCGCGTCGGCAATGGAGCAAGCGTTGCTGGGCTTGCCATGCCGGCGCAAGACCACTTCATCTACCTTCGTGATTAGTTTTGGAATTAAATAATTGTTATTGTGTTCCAACACTATGTCAAAACGTTATTTCCGCTTCATGTTTGCAAGCGGAAGGATATGATTTTAGATCAATGAACAATGGTTGTTCAATATATCTTAGAGATATGTTCTATTTTCATGCTCCATTGGTGAATGGATTATACGTTTTGAATCTTGAAGCGTCTCCCATCTATAACATTAATACGTAAAGGCAACTCTCTAATGATATAAACCCCACGTTTATCCGGCATTGTCGCTAGGCCATATAAATAAGAAACGCATGGAGAAGCTCCATAAGGATGGATTGCTTCACTCTTTTGATTTTGAATCATTTGAGACATGTGAGTCTTGTTTACTTGGTAAGATGACAAAGGCACCTTTCACGGACACAGTGAAAGAGCAAGTGACTTGTTGGCACTCATGCATACCGATGTATGTGGACCAATGAGCTCAATGGCCGAGGTGGTTAT
This sequence comes from Oryza australiensis, assembly GCA_019925245.2. Taxonomy (NCBI): domain Eukaryota; kingdom Viridiplantae; phylum Streptophyta; class Magnoliopsida; order Poales; family Poaceae; genus Oryza; species Oryza australiensis. Next base: position 341,650 of record JAIFGZ020000639.1, on the reverse strand, counting down.
CGTACTTTCATTACCTTTTACCGATGACTTTAGTAGATATGGTTATATCTACTTAATGAGGCATAAGTCCGAATCCTTTGAAAAGTTCAAAGAATTCCAGAATGAAGTACGTAATCATTTAGGGAAAACAATCAAGTTTCTACGATCGTATCGTGGAGGGGAATACTTGAGCCAAGAGTTTGGTAATCATCCGAAAGATTGTGGAATTGTTCCACGCTTGACTCCGCCAGAACTCCACAATGGAACTGAGTGTCCGAACGGAGAAATCGCACCTTGTTGGACATGGTGCGGCCGATGATGAGCCAAAGTGATCTTCCGTTATCCTTCCGGGGATATGCTCTTGAAACAATGCGCCACACTAAATAGAGTTCCATCTAAGTCGCTTGAAAAGACACCATATGAGATATGGACAGGCAACCCCTAGTTTGTCTTTTCTCAAAATTTGGGGATGTGAAGCTTATGTAAAACGCTTGGCGTCCGACAAGCTCACACCCAAATCCGACAAGTGCTTCTTTGTGGGATATCCTAAGGAAACTATGGGATATTACTTTTATAATCGGGAACAAGGCAAAGTGTTTGTCGCCCGACACGGTGTCTTCTTGGAGAAAGAGTTTCTTTCAAGAAGGGTTAGTGGGAGCAGGTGCATCTTGAAGAAGTTCAAGAAACACCGTAAAACGTTTAGCGATCATTAACCACAACAGAGGAGCAAAGTGTTGCGCCACCATTGTAGATACACCACCCCACGGAGGCCGAAAGATCACGTCGTGCGCCCGACAGTACACAAAAAGGAACAACGTGATATATTGTTGTTGGACAACGATGAACCTAAGACCTATGAGGAAGCGATGGTGGGACCCGATTCCAACAAGTGGCTTGGAGCCATGAAATCCGAAATAGAATCCATGTACGACAATCAAGTTTGGAACTTGGTTGATCCACTCGATGGTGTCAAAACCATTGAGTGTAAATGGGTTTTTAAGAAAAAGGCCGATATGGATGGAAATGTTCACATCTATAAGGCATTTATTGGTGGCGAAAGGTTTTAAACAGATTCAAGGAGTTGATTATGATGAAACCTTCTCGCCCGTCGCAATGCTTAAATCTATTCGGATTATCCTAGCGATTGCTGCATATTTCGATTATGAGATATGGCGATGGATGTCAAAACGGCTTTCCTAAATGGAAACCTAAGCGAGGATGTATACATGATACAACCTCAGTGGTTTTGTCGATCCGTAATCGCTCGAAAGATATGCAAGCTACGTAAATCCATTTATGGATTGAAGCAAGCATCTCGGAGTTGGGAATATTCGCTTTTGATGAAGTAATCAAAGGGTTTGGTTTCATCAAAACGAAGAAGAGGCCTCGTGTTTACAAAAAGGTCAGTGGGAGTGCAATTGTATTTCTAATCTTATATGTGGATGACATATTACTGATTGGAAATGATATCCCTATGCTAGAACCGTCAAGTCTTCATTGAAAAATAGTTTTTCTATGAAAGACTTAGGGGAGGCAGCATACATATTGGCATTCGGATCTATAGAGATAGATCCAAGAGGCTAATTGGATTAAGCCAAAGTACATACATTGACAAGGTGTTGAAAAGGTTCAACATGCATGATTCCAAGAAAGGTTTCTTGCCCATGTCACATGGCATTAATCTTAGCAAGAATCGTGTCCTCAGACACATGATGAGCGGAATAAGATGGGTATGGTTCCATATGCTTCAGCAATTGGATCCATCATGTATGCCATGCTTTGTACACGCCTGCATGTCTCGTACGCTTTGAGTGCTACGAGCAGTATACCGCCGATCCAGTGAAGGTCACTGGATCGCCGTAAAGAATATCCTTAAGTACTTGAGAAGAACTAAGGATATGTTCCTAGTCTATGGAGGTGAAGAAGAGCTCGTTGTAAGTGGTTACACCGATGCTAGCTTCCAAACAGACAAGGATGATTATAGATCGCAACTGGGTTCGTGTTCTCGCCCGAACGGAGGCGCAATACCTGAAGAGTTCCAAGCAGGATACCGTTGTCGATTCTACAACGGAGGCCGAGTACATTGCTGCTTTAAGCACATACTTCGGCGATATCATCTCATCCGCGAGATTGTGGACAGAGGTGATGTCAAGATATGCAAAGTGCACACGGATCTCAACATAGCCGATCCGCCGACAAAACCTCTCCTCACCGGCATGAGGCGCACACAAGAGCAATGGGTATTAGATACTTACATGATTGACTCTAGTGCAAGGAGATTGTTAGTGATATGCCCTAGAGGCAACATGGAGATGTTGGATATCACGTCAATGTTTATGTATTTATGAATAAAGTGTTATTCTGGCCCATGAAATAGACATCTTGTATTGATCAATAAGTACGTGACTTATTTATGAGACTCGATATGTATGAATCTATTTCTAAACGATCCTCGATCATATGTCATATTGTTGGAACAAATATGATTCTAAGATCGGCATGTTTATTGATTGATGATCATGTCTCATAGATCATGGGTATGGTGATACCAAATCAATAAACATGGACATATGTGTTGGAGAACACATTGTTGGATAGACCCACCATGAGACACTACAGAATTAATGTGCCATTAGTTGGTCTCGTGTAGTGTTGGTACAAAGTCCCTAGACCTGAGATCACCATGGATTCCAACATGTGTAGTAGCCTACTTTGGGACTACCAAACGCTATTCCAGAATCGGGTAGTTATAAAGGTAGTTTTCGGGTTTGCTATGAAACATGGAGTGGGATGTGAGTGATCAAGATGGAATTTGCCCCTCCTTGGAGAGATATCTCTGCCCTCGAGGTAATGGATTATGGAAATGCATGGCCATGCTAAGTTGATTGAGGAGTCAATCACCGTACGTATAATCCAATACGGTTCTCGAGTGAATGGTTAAGCTATTGAAGGGATGGCACACATCTTGCCTATAGCTTAACCGGTATCGTGAGGCAAAGGGATTTGTGTACACATTACAGGTTCGAGCCGATATTATATTCTTGTATACTATGGTGTCAATATGTGCCGCTAGGCGCCGCCGTTGACAGTGCCTGGCCGAGTTGGACTCGAGCCGACGATCGGCTAAGCTAGACTATAGCCGAAACCGAGTATACCTGAACCCACGTGGTCGCACGCTTAGCGGGATAAGAACAGCATTCGAGTTGGACTCGGATACGGCTCGATCGGATAGTGGATCCGATCGATAGAGTCCTATGGGCTTACGACGTGTGAGCGGCCAAACTCTATATGAGATACGGATGAGATCCAATTCAAAATAGAGTCCTATGGGCTTACGACGTGTGAGCGGCCAAACTCTATATGAGATACTGGATGAGATCCAATTCAAAATAGAGTCCCGAGCGGCTACTAATCCCGCCGGCCAACTCTATATAAAGGAGGGAGGGGAGAGCCGCCATATATCAATTGCATCGCGTGCAACGTAAGTCGCCGAGATCAATCTCCACGGAAACCCTCCCTACTTTCGAGCCAAACCCTAGCCTTGCATCGCGTGCTAGCACACGCAGTGTAGGGCGCTTCGTCCCCTGGACGTGTGGATACTGCAGAGGCGCTCGCACGTTGCGCGCTATTGATCGGCCGTGTCTCCGGAATCGGCTACACTGCTCCGCATCGGATTGCCCCGATTGGCTATTCCGCCGCACTCTACTCCAATCGAACGATCTATCGGCCCTTACTTGCAAGTGTTCCCGGTTTGCGCGGTAGAAAATTTTTGTTTTCGGCCAGCGTAGCTTCCGCGTAACCCTTCGTGGCCGACACGCATGACGCGGCGGATGCCAACGACGAGACGACATGTAGCGTGTGGGAAGAATAGATGAAGAATAGATTATTTTTTTCATATTTTCAACGTGACAAATATATCATTATTTCATTTTTTATCCTTTATTTACAATTTTAATTTTTATCTATAGAAATAATAGGGTTGCTTATTTTTTTCTATTTTTTCATATTTTTATCTATTTTTTATTCCAACCATGCCTTGTGGGCCCGTGGGCTCTGGCCACGCCCACGGCCATATTCGTGCCGTGCCCGCACAGTGCACGGCCCGACCTCTCGTGGGCCGTGCTTGGGCCGGGGCGGGCACGCGGCCGGCATGACACGGCCCGTTACAATGGCCGTGTTTGACCTGGGTCGTGCCGTGACGTGCCGTGCTCGCCGTGCCCGTGTGCCGGCCCGTGCCGGCCGCCCGTTTGGCCTGCACTAGTATAAATAGGGACTCGAGACCCCTTGTAAACAAGGACAATCAATCAAACTTTCTAGCGCATCGTCAACCCTTTTCTTCGTACATTCACAATTTGTTTGGCTACGGGTTGCATCATTTCGATCCCCAAATCTAGGTAAATGCTTGTCATTAGTGGCATGATCTCGTTGTTTCTAGTGCTTCCATCGTAATGACACATTAGATTCAGGAGTTTGTACCGTGCTATTTATCATATAGCGCGTATAAATTAGATCAATGTTTAGATCCATCCCGCCATTGACTAGTTCCGTCATTAAGAACTTGCAAACAAGGCTAGATCTAAAGGTTGGTCAAGTTTATATACTGATCCACTGCTCTCGAGAGATATAATCGCTACAACAGATCATGTTTTTTTCTTTTTATACTTAATGCCGCATCAGTTCGAACTATTAAGTCGTTTTTAGAATTATCAATGATCCGTCTACTGGATTTATATTGTTTAGGACAAAGGTTTGGTTTCACCGACCTTATCCGCCCGATGTGTTTCTTTTAGTATATTTATTATTAGATTTATATTAGGAATGCCTCTTATATTAAGATCGTATTCTTGTCTGGATGTTACCAACCGAAATCGCTCTCCATCATCGCCGACTACGATTTCCAGCTACGCACATCCGGTTCAAGAGATATCTTTTCATAAGATTCATCTGAGTACTAGCCGATTCATCGTTAGCTTTCCAAGATCGGCTAGGTTATCGATTCATATATTTATTATCCTTTATCGTATTTAGGTTAAACGGCCGATGTCAGTCTCGTGATAGCGATCCATTCCAGCCGCTTGGCTTAAATATAGTTTAGGATAGCATATATATGTTCATGGATTCCCTCACCCGATCCAAAGGAGATCTAACCTAACACTTAACGCGTATTCCTTTGTTTTTCTTGTTAGTTACGTATCAAACCGACTTCAGCACGCCCGCACAAAGACAAAAGCCAAGAAGGACTCGCACTGGAGCCGCGCATCTCCTAGACCAACGTGTGAGAGAAATTTGTCATCAACAGCATTTTAGAATGTGGCCCAGCCATACTGGGCTAGCCCAAGGCTTGGTTCAATATTACAGCTCATCATATAGCTTATACTTATTATAAGCAACAAAATAACTTATTAACGATTAAAACAACTTATACATAAAACTTTTTGACGATTTAAAAGTAAATGTTGAAAAATAAAATGTAATAAAAAGATCTTAAAATCAACCCTAAAATTAAGTTTCAAAATTCAAAATTTTATTTAAGTTTATAAGCTAAAGCCTAAACGATGGGTTGTTAGGTTTCCTCTTAATTGTTTGTCAAGTGGTTCATATTGTTATTATCTTCCAATTTAATTTCTATAAGCAAAAACTACCGGTGATGAGTGGAGGCTAAATGGGTGTCAACAACGGGTGTACAGTAATGATTGTCTCTAATCAATCTTCAATCTTTCATATGGAGTTAATCAAATTACCTACTGCTAGTGATGACAGGTCGTCTAATGGTTGGGTTAAATTAATAGGGTTGAAAGGCACGCGGGCGGTCTAATATTCATGGGCACAATACTTGGTGGTTTTTTTTTTGGGGGGAGAGGATGATTTGGTTGGGGAAGAAAGCAAATTTCCACAAAGCGAATAAAGTGGCCACCATATGAAGCACTTTTTACTTATACAGTAGAGACATTGACCACCTAGCCCTTAGGTATGGAATATATGGACCTTGCTTCTCTGGCTCAAAAGTGTCTTTTCGCATAGCTACTTGATTTGTAAACGTGGTGAGCATTGGAACTGTTACATCAAATATCAATTGTAGAACGTTGAAATGACATGAGATGTATCAGAAATCTCCTTTGGACCACAAGAACTTTTATAGGATTTTAACAGGAATTAGTTCAAATCCTAAAAATTCGCGTGACATTCCTCCACTCCATTCCAAAGGAGGCCAATTCTCAAACGTTTGAACCGTATGCCCTATTTAAATGCGAGAATTGTTTACATTCTCTATGACAATTGAACTGTTTCTTACAAAATTCCTGACTTTCAAAAAAAGGGGCTTACTTTTTTTTCTAACGACTGAGATCGAAGAACAAAACAAATGTGTGTGTAGCTCAGTAGCACTCTGGGCTCTGCCTTCCCGTGCCACAGAATTTTGTAGAAATTGCAATTGCTATACCATCTCTTGTCCTAGTACCATCATCCCCATAACATACATAGCACATCTGGAGTAACAGCCTAAGCTTTTCTCAACAAGCCCAACACAACTTCAGATGAGAAGAAATGTGTACACGTCACACACCTATCTTGGTAGCTTGTTCGTTAGGAAATATTGTACTCTCTAGTCTCTCCTTTTGTCTTCAAAGAAAAAAAGTCTCCTTCTATATTCAGTGAAGGAAAAAACGTCGTTGGTACAAAGGCTGTTTTGTCGCTGTTGTCCAAGATATTGTCGTAAGCTGAGGGAAAAAAAGGTACTTGTTTTCATGTTATATGTCGAACTCCTTATGATCAAATTTATATAAAAAATTAACAACATTTATAACATTATATTAGTTTCCTTAATCAAACATCAAACATGATAGTACGTTTCATTTGTGTTAAAAATTTAACTATGTTTCACTATAAATTTGGTTAAACTTAATTCTTTTAAAGATAAAAAAGTCAAAAGGTCCTGCAAATCATAACATGAAAAGCAGGAGTAGAAAAAAACGACCATCTTAATGCTGTGATAATGCATGAGCCTCAGTGTAATCGCTGTGGCCACTCTTGCACAAGGCAGTGGTGAAAGATACATCTAACCAATGGCATTGCAAATTTGCAATGTCCCCTTTAATCGGGCATTGGTTGAACCACCCACCTTTTTATTTGGATACATGCAAACCACTAGTAGCAGTTTGGTTAATCACTCAATTATGCAGTGTTTATCAGATAAGATTGTTATCCATATTGCACACTGGTGTGCTTCGAGGTAGGGGAAAAAAGGGACAAATTCACAGCAAAAGGTGATTTAATTTACAGTGTCAAGACGTTAGAACATGGACATTGTTCATCTCAATGGGAGCAAATTCACACCAAATTATGTACTCGGGTGTATCTGAATTATTGACGTAGTGACGTTTGAATTCAAGAAGGCAAGGAAGACAGAGAACAAAGCAAGAAACATGTAGTAGGATGGGCTAACTAGCTTTGTACAAAGCTAAATTAATTGACCAGTTTGATTAGCTTAGTGCTAATCTCGGGCGCTCGCTATACCTGGCTCTCCAGGTCCGGCTGCCGGCCGGCGGCGGCGGCGGCGGGGCGGCGCGCTCTGCCGCCTTGGGGCAGAGTGGTTTCGCCGGCAGAGGAGGCGGCGGCACGGCGGGCGCGCACGGCAGACGGGGCAGGTTCCGTGGGCGCGGAGCCAGGCGTCGACGCAGCCGACGTGGAAGGCGTGGCCGCAACCCGGCAGCGCGCGCACCGCGTCGCCGTCCTGCATGCCGCTCAGGCACACCGCGCACTCCGCGTCGCCACCGTGCGCCGCCACCGCCTTGAACCTGAACACCGGAATGGCCGCCAGCGCCGCCTTGTCGAGCCCGCCGCCGCCGCCCCTCTTCCTCACCGCGCCTGCGCCTGCCCCAGCGCCGGCGCCGGCACCCATCCTGTGCACGCCGTCGCGCCCGCTCCACTGCACGTACAGGTAGTTGAAGTACAGTATCACCCCGTACAGCACCAGGCACACCGCCGTGAACGCGCCGACGAGCTCCAGCGTCACGCCGGAGCTGCAGCACCCTCCGCCGTGCTTCTGCCCCGCCGGCCCCGCCGCCGTCGACGACATGCCACTCACTCCAAGCAGCTACGCTTCTCGGGCCTCGACCTCGCTTTGACTGGTTTCGAGCAGAATAACAATTGGAGTTTTGGGGGAAGAGATTAGTGGCGGGGAATGGACGGCCGGGAGGCAATCATTATGGATGCCTTTGTACAAGATAAAGATCCTGATTATGCAAGCGATCGTGATTACGCAAGCCATTAGTGCTAATTAATTGCGGTTTGGTGTGCTACTAGGACTGTGGCTTTTGCTTCCACAAATGGTGCGGTTTGGTTTGGAAGTGGAAGGTAAGCTTAGCTGCTGCTAGAAACTTCGATTTAATTTTTTTTGTGTGTGAATGGAGAAACTTCGATTTCTTGCACATGGATTGGAGTTGCAAACTGGCAAACGGTTGAGGTTGAGCACACAGGTTTTGGAGGACAGGTGGCTGAGATTAATTTGCCATTAGTTAGCATCATTGTTCATGGATCTCATGGTAACTTGCTCCAGGTGTTGAAAGCAAAGTTCGACTTATAAATACAGATTTGCAGGTAGGTACAGGCCTGAACAAATTTGCCAAGGAGTTGGTGTATGACTGGAGGCTTAGGCATGCAGGTGTATGCTTATCCATTATTCTTTTGTGATTTAAGTTGTACATAGTCGTTCATAATTTCAGTAGTAACATTTACGTTCCTAACAATTTTTAAGGACATATAGAGAACACCTACGTATTTAGAAGTGTCATATCCGATAAAAACATCAAAATTCAGAAAAATTAAACCTAAAAGATTTTAAATTACAAAAATTACCAGATATAGGTATAGGCAATTATAATTTAAACTTAACTTTCTTAATGTATTTTATGTGTACTTTAGTAATATTTTATTAATTTATAAAACTTTTAGATATAATTTTTGTAGATTTTTATTTATTTGATGGTTTTCACTGGATATTTTTATTATTTAGAATGAAGTTAAAGTAGAAAACCGTAAAGAAAATAGACTAAACTTATAGATATAGATATAAAGTATAAAGGATATAGATGGGAATGGTTAGAATATGGATCGAACATAAACCATTTTTAATAAGTCCGTTCATCCATGGTTTAATAGAATAAATCCATCATGAGTCTATTATATTAATAGGTTATTTACGATATCCAAATGGATCATACATTACTATTATTAAAAACTCATATTATATATGCGTAAAACTCTGACCCAAAATTTTTAAACTCGCGTTCACATTATAAAAACTTATCAGATTCAGTTGAATTTTGTAGGAATAATTCATTATACAGAGAAGCAACTTTGTACAAATTTTGAGCTATTTATATATGCGAGGCCCATGATGCATTACTAAGACCAAAAATTCTATTTAAATGTGTGTAAAATCCTGGACCCAAAATTTTTAAACTCGCATTCATATTATAAAAACTTATCGATTCAATTGAATTTTGTAGGAATGATTTATTATATAGAGAAGCAACTTTTACATTTTGAGCTATTTATATGTGGGGCCCATTATGCATTCCTAAGACCCAAAAATTCTAGTTAAATGTGTAAAACTCTGACCTAAAATTTTTAAACTCGTGTTCACATTATAAAAACTTATCGATTCAATTGAATTTTGTAGGAATGATTTATTATATAGAGAAGCAACTTTGTACAAATTTTGAGCTATTTATATATGCGGGACCCACGATGCATTACTAAAACCCAAAAATTATAGTTAAATGTGTGAAAAATTTGAACCTAAATTTTTTTAAACTCGTGTTCACACTATAAAAACTTGTTAATTTTTAGGAACAAATTATTATATATAGAATCAACTTTGTACAAATTGATATTTATACATGAAGTCATTTTGGATCGAACCTTTTAAATAGGTTCTAATGGTTTGATCCGTTTGATCCATTTGTATTTTTGAAACAATCCTAAAATCCATCAAGCAAATGGATAGGTTTAATGGATAAATGGATCGAACCTAACCATTCTCATCCCCGATGATGCCCCTAATGCCTATAAACTTTGTTAATTTCGTAATATAACATTTTCTCTACTGTAAACCTCTATAGTGTATATTCATGCATAATTCTAACTATTTTGTTTTTCAACCAAAGTGAATTTTCCGTAACCATGCACTAATTCAGCTAAGCTTAAAAAAACCAAAACCTGCAGCTTCTATAAAAGGTCAGAATTAGTCACAACTCACAAGTCCCAACATGTCAATACAGGTGAGAAACTTCAATCATTTTTTGAAGTGATAAACAAGAATAAGATCAATATACTCATGTCATTTTTAAGAACTTCCAGCGGCGCCTCTGGATTATTCTTGTTCCCGAAAACGACCCTAGCAATCGCCAAATGTGTATTGATCTGCCGCTGAAGAGTGACGAAACTGAGGAGAATTATTTGAGGTGGTGACAACGACAACGGAATTAGGCAGCAACCGGGCCACAGAGCTCTCCAAAAAGCAATTCAAACAAGTGGATAATAACATCATGTCTATCCACAAGGAACATCCCATGAGCAGCTGCAGTCTGCAGATCAGGGTCTTTTCTATTGTATCTGAAACTCTGAATCCTTAAACTATCTGTCTACCTAACATTACAGGAGTGTCTTCAATTCAAATAATTCTATGGGTCAAAAATAATTCAAATAATTCTATATTAATAAGGCAGTATTTGAAACAGAATTTTTGCACGGATTATTGAGAAGAACTGTTTCCTTGATGAGCGCGATGAACTAATATTTTAAGAAATAAACTTTACCAAATACTTACAAGCTTAGAACAAGTGGTATGAAGTAAACAGATTTTTTTGAGAAATCGTCTTTTAGAAGCGTTGAGCAAATAATCGCAAAAACTAGACAAAAACCTGAAAAGAATAGGTCAAGGTGAAATCATCCTTAGAAAAAGAAGGTAAAGGTGAAACCTGAAAACTACTGACCGATTTGGAAATGTGCTTCTCTGGTACCAGGGAGGAAGAATCAGAGCAGCGCAAGTAAGCTAGTTGTGTGTGCCACAAAAGTAAGCAGCCTGCTGTCATTTTCGTTTTTAAATAAGCATCATTATGAGGATAACTCATTTATTTTTTAAATATATCTTGGAAACATGACGGTACTATATATATTGCATTATGGTATTAAACATAAGGTTGAAATTCAGGATTTCACACATCAAGCTGTTGACTACAAAAGTTATTGAGCCTCTTGGCTGCAACCTAGAGTATTACTCAGGTGCAGATTAGGAACAGAAGTAACTTTGCTATACACAATGCTTAGACATGTATTTTGCATCGATTTGCATGTGCCGTTAAGGCAATGTACTCTGTTGTATTCGTTAATTGTCATGTGGCTAATCTGTTCTAGTGCTAAACAATTAAAACAGAGATCCATTTGGTCCTTGCTTAAATTAACTCATGAATAAATAGAAATAAGATATAACATCTATAGTTTTCTTTCTTATTGTAAGGTGTCTCATCTCATTCCCCCATTGATTTCTTATACAACGAGGAGAAAAAATATCTTGGATTATACACGTCACAACTCACATAATTGGATGTAGACAATTCCCTAAAAAAAAGGATGTAGACCTCATGACATGGATCAGAAAAAAAATAATATTCTTTTGTAGGATCAGAATGATTGAATATGATATCGTATGGTCATGCTTAACATCGGTCGAAACATGATAGAACATGATTTTTTTTCAGTTTATTATTCTTTATGCCATACATTTACAAATTATTTTGAAGTTACAAGTGTATTATTGTATTGACTATTGAAATGTCAACTACCTATAAATTTGAATATACTAAGTTTCACTTGAACCAAAAAATGAAATAAATAGAACAATTGAATTACATGTAATTGATCAAATTTAAGTTTTTTTTGCATTTAATAGAAATACAACGAGGTCAATGTATACATGTAAACAAAAATTAACATCATATATATAAATGAAATAATGTACATTAATTGCAGCTACATATATCAAAATTACATAATCTTATTGTACTATGTTAAAGGACAAAATTCCCTACGTGCCTATCAGAGTTCGCTCAATCTCCTATGTACCCTGAATTTTACGTCATCCCTTACGTGAGTTTTTACTTTGATATCCTCTATACACATTTCGTTAGTTGACCATCAGTGACTGTTAATTTTTTTTTAAAATTGACTATATTATGTGCTAGTTTAGTAATAAAAACACAACTCTCATATGAAATTTTATCTGTAAAAATGGAATACAATTATTTGACCCTTTTTTAAAAAATAAATTCAAAATTTCTAGATAAATTTCAAATTAACTTTTATGAAATTCGTACATAATTTTTACCAAAATTTGAACCCAAAAAATAAATAATTTTGGTCTCAATTTCTCCCTGAAATCTTATATGGATTTAATAAAAATTTGTTCAAAATTTTAAATTTTGTTTTTCAAATTTACATCAAATAATTCTTTCGTATTTGATTTTATTGAAAATTACAATTTTCATGTTGTGATTTATGAAACAGGTAGCACATAAGTATAGGAAAAGGGTAATATAGTCATTTTAGAAAAATCTAACAGTCAATTCATGGTAAACCTTAAGGGCATGTATGGGACGAAACAAAATTCAGGGGTGCATAAGGGATTGCAAAAAATTTTAGGATATACAAAGAATTTTCTCATGTTATAGTCATATCAAATAAGAGCGACCAATTATAGTAGAGATGATCATTTTGCCCTTGTGCTTCTCATCATATATGGCAAAACTAAAATTAAGGTATTGTCGTTTTTGAGTGCATCAGAGGTTAAAATTCCAGAACAAAATTTTCAAAAATTCATGAATTTTGCCCCCTTTTGCCCCATAGCTATTTCGGCCAAAAATTTCAGAAACTTTCAATGCTTTTGTGAATTTAGAAAAAAGTATTCATATTTGATCAAAGTTTCTTCAAATTTTAAATTATATGGATAAAAAAATTCTGAAATTTCGGTTTTATCGGTGCCCCCCAGACAGGAAGTCCAAACCGCAATTTGGAACCCTGGCTGTGACATGCATGTTGAAAACCATTACCATTCACATTAATTGTTGACCCTGTTAGCTTTCAAGGGTTTAGAGGACCATTTGTGACGCTAGTTCACTTCGTTACCATATTTGATTACACACCATGCACGTGCCACCCCAGGCCAATGTTTCAATTTTCCTCCTGTCCTTAATAGTGGTCCGATATGACCCTAATGGCATCTATCACCAATAATCTTGTCAAGTTTCTTTCAAAAGAAAAGGATTTCTTCCGAACTTTTTATCTAGACAAAACCGTTCATGCATTACCCACGGTTTTACAATCAACTATCTAACAAGGATCTACAAAGACCGGTCACTTCCGTAGCGATTTCACTGATAACCGAGCAATTCTTGACAAAACCGGTAAATTATTAACAACTTTTTAAAACAATTGAATTTTAGTACAACTTTTTGAAAATTAACCGATTTCTCAAGCGACTTCCAAATATGGACCGGTTCGATAAGTCTTGTAACTACAACACAGTTTGAAACCTTGATTTAATCCCCCAATTCATCGCTCCTCCAGCATCTATCACAATTCACACCATACTAATCGAGCATTAAATAATTAATTAACCAAATTAAGATCACTAAATTCTTAGCTAGATATGTACTACTACCACTTAATTATTAGGTATCACCCACACACTACTCCTCACCACGCCGCGGTCGCCGTGATCACCAAACGCCGCCGCGCGCGCGCTGGCGCCTGACCCGGCCGGCCATGTCGTCCCACGACCCCAGCAGCGCCACAGCGGCGGACGTCGCCGGCGGGAGCTACCGCGTGTGCGACACGGTGGTGCTCGTCTGCCTCGCCTTCGCCTCCTCCATCATCGTCTTCACCGTGGCCGTCTGCTTCCGCCGGGCCGTCGCCCTGCAGGGCTACGCGTCGTCCGGCCGTGGCGCGCCGCCCGCCGCGGCTGCATCCGCCGCTGTCAGCAGCCTGCGTGGGCTGGCACCGTCCGCGCTCGCCGCGATCCCTGTTCGCGTACTGGAGGCGCGCTGGCGGCGGCGGGTGGGCGCAGTGCGCGATCTGCCTCGGCGTGGTGCGACGGCGAGCGCCGTGCGGCGGCTGCCGGAGTGCAAGCACCTGTTCCACGTGGAGTGCGTCGACATGTGGCTGTACTCGCACGCCACGTGCCCGCTCTGCCGGCGCGACGTCGGCGCCGCCGCCACGGCGGCCGGCGACAAAGTATAGCGGAGCCATGGATAAGGATATACCGGCCGCTCGTGGCGGTGATCGCACCCGCAGATTTCGCAGGTTTGAGGTGTTTTAGGATTAGTGTAATTAAGGTTTGTTTCAGTTTTTAAAAATTTAAAAAGGTTTTTTAAAGCAGAAACATCAGAAACCAAGCCAAAAGGTGGGGCTATTTGAGAGTTTGAGTTAGATTATTTGACTAAATAAAATATAAAATATCATATATTTTTAAATGATAAGTATTTGTTTCTAATAATAATAATTTTATGAAGTACTATCATGTAACATTTTTCATAACAAAATATGTTTTAATCTTGTACGTTAATCTCTCATAGCCATCAAGATCGAAGTCGACTGGGGCCGCCACAGGGATCTCGCGATGGGACGGTGATGACGGGCGGCCCCCGCGGTCGCGACGACGGGCGGCGCTTGCGGGGTCTCGACGACCGGTCAGCGCCTGGGGGTCGTGGCGATGGGGTGGCGACGCCGGCGCCGGCATCGGTAACCCTAGCTGTGCACGCTAGCTCGAGACAGAAAGAAGATGCAAAGCAATTTTTTTGATGGCAGGCGGGTAGTTTGTTGTAATTTTTTCATCGAAAGTCAGAAAAAGCTACCCAAAGTAAACTTCTAATTTTTGAATTTTTGGGTTTTTATAGTACAAATGTGGCTTTGGCTTTTCAAAAGCTTGATCGAAAATCCAGCTGTTATTTTCAGCTTATGGCTTTTCATACCGAAAACCACCTAGAAGCTGAAAAACAGGACTAAGTACAGTTAGAAAGATTTCGAATCTGTAATTACAAATGATTTTCAATATAAAGTGTCATCGATCTCTTAGTTCTGATGAATTTTGATATGTTCATTTGGCTGCTGCTTTAATTTATTTTCTTCATCTTAAAATATAACAAACTTTGCTAACCTATATTCTATTCTTAACCGGCCGTAACCTTTCACAATTCAAATTGTTGTCAACTTTTTCCTTGACAAATCATAACTATTCTTTCATTTAATTTTATATATTTTCTTAATATCAATGTGACCATGTTTAAGCCAAAAAGTTCTTTTATATTTTAAAATGAAGGTAACACAGCTTCCTACTAGTGCATACGTGCCAATATCGAGTAATTAATAGTGAAAGTGATATGGATTAGATTGCACTGAACAAAATATTGGGTGCGTTGGTCATTGAAAGGAGCCGAACAAATACTTTAATTAGGAACAATAATTTAGTTCGCCATTGTGATTTGGCAGTACTAAGTTATTTTTTTAGAAAGGTACTAAGTTATATTAATGTCAAATATTTTAGAACATTATTATAGACTGCTAGCTGAAAACCTTTTTTTCTCAAACAAAACTTAGTAATATTTTATTGGTTCAGTTCCTTTCTAATGAGTATTTTTGAGTGTGTCATATATTTTTGCAACAACAGGATGTGCACTTACCTGTCTTAATTTCATAATAGTTTTTTTCCGCCATGCCAAAATATTTTGTTTGAGCTAATCGTGTCTTGCCAATATATAGGGATGCTAGAATACCATTAATTGTTTGAGTTAGTCGCGTCTTTTCTGAATTGAAATTACCTTTTACGAAAGAAATATCCGATTTTGACTCCAAAATACAACAATTTCAGCATGAATACTTCGATTAGGCAACAAAATATCTGTAACAATTTCACCCATAGTAGGTTACATGAAACGATCACTCCAAAATATCCTGTGTCGTTGTTACATATTCGTCGTCATGGGTCAATTAAATTCCTGAGATGGATTGAAGAATCTGGATGTTCACGGAGCTTATTGAGCAGGTTGACAGAGACTACAATGGACTTATCCCATTTCACCGTGCAACGTGACGTGTTCATCTCTCACTGGATGATGGCACGAGTATATCATGTGTGTTAAACTGTTAGTGTAACATTGACACGTGATACACAACTGACAGGTTGCAAGCTGATAAGTTGTCACCCCTGAAACGATAGATTAACATTGAATATGGGATATTTACGAGATATGATTCTCCCACTGTATGTTGCTACAGTTGCCAAATTTCTCTGATTTTAAGGTTTTTTTTCTGAAATTTGGTCGGTAGATTTTGAGCATAAAACTTATCTTAAATTAATACAATGAAAATACACCGTGAAGCAATATATTACCAAAGTACAAATTTATAAGCTATCAACTATGGAAACTAAACAAGGAAGCATATGTAGACAGAGTCATGGATACATGTGTTCATTCTCTACAGTTCCAATTCTGATACTCCATAAATATTATATACATATTGACACACTTTAAATAGAATGGCACTGTATATATTTGAGCATGAGGTTAGGATTTGCCTTTGGTTTCTTTTCATTTGAATGTACTTAGGGAATATTTGCTGATGTATGAGTATTGGTGTCTGTAATAGTTCTTCATCTTCTATGAAATTGCATAAGAACTATTATAGTTAAACCAAAATGACATTCGGGCCACTTTCAAATACAAAAATTTCACATTAATCAATGAGAAAATTTCTTGTGTACCCTAAATATTTTTACATCCCTTATGTATCATTGAATTTTGTCTTATCCCTACATGGCCTTGAGGTTTTATCTTGATTTTCTCTAACCCCATTGGTTAGATGACCATGAGTTGACAGTTAGATTTTTTGTAAAATGACTATATTACCCTTTTTCATACTTATGTGCTACCTATTTCATAAATGACAATGTAAAAATTGTAATTTACAATAAAATCAAATATAAAAGAATTATTTGATGTAAATTTAAAAACAAAACTAAATTTTGAATAAATTTTTAATTAAATCCAAATATGATTTCAGCCGAAATTGAGACCAAAATTATTTATTTATTGGGTTTAAATTTTGGTGAAAATGGTGTACGAATTTCATAAAAGTTAATTTGGAATTTATTTAGAATTTATTTTTTAAAAATTGGCCAAATAATTGTATTCTGTTTTTTATAGATAAATTTTCATATGACAATTGTGTTTTATATAAGTACGAAAGAGGAGCAATATAGTCAAATTAGAAAAAACATTTAACAGTCACTCATGGTCAACTAACGAACTGGATATAGAGAAGATCAAAATGAAAACTCAGAGACGTATAAGAGATGACGTAAAATTCAAGGACACATAGGAGATTAAGCAAACTCTCATAGGCATGTAGAGAAAACTTATTGTGTTCAAGTCATGTCCCAAAATTTGGGCTCCTTTCATGGGTTGGATGGGCTGTCAATCTGTACTGTGTACATCGGATCAGGCTGATTAAAGGCACTGAGCCCAGTTCAACTGTGTGTGCTCTGTTCTTTTTCTCAGGATGCAACCACAATAGCTATATCAGTAGTCAGACAATCACTACTACGGTACTGTCAATTTCCTGGAGAGAGTTACTGCAGGAAGAGGCTAAGACAGTCCAGCCAAATTTTGCTGAGATATAGCAGGAACTGATCGAAGGATAATCCATTTGTAATTAGGAAGACATGGTTTATATTTATTAATTGAACTATACTGTATGTCATCAGATTGTCAGTGGTTGAGAAACCTAGCTAGCTAGATGTGTACTACAGTGAGAGTGTTTGTTAATTAATTATCCCTGTAGAGTGGTGACTATCTTGCAGGACGAAGACACATTGAACACGATTGCGTTAAATAACTGGGGAGCATGACATGGAGTTAGATCTGCAAAAGATTTCGCATGCATATGTGCATATTTGTTTATAATTATTTAAACTAACGAGAGTTATCCATGACGCTAGTACGAGCATGCACACGAATGGATCGGAACATACAGCCAAGGAGGAGTAGATTTGACCTAGCTTCCAGTTGTTCACTTGTCGAAAAAAATATTTGTTATTAGTCATATCATCAAACATCTTGGATTAGAGAGGCTTTGTTTTGATGTAACTTTTTTAGATGATGTTCGATGTACTTACTGTTATTTCAAAATTATTACCGAGTTACCAGTACCAGATGTTTTACCTTGGAGCCTAAGACCATAAAGTAGCTTTTGATCTCGAGGCGATAACCATTTGTGACCTGGTTAAACTTGGCAATGGTGATAAGAGTTGTGCTCGATACATAATTTTTAATAAAGTGAAAACAATGATAAATTTGTCCGAATTTTTTCCGTTACTCGATATGATTTTCCTTTTTTTCGTTATATTTTATTCATATATCGACTGCAATTCCTTTTCTTTTTAGATTAAGCTACCTTTTAGGTCTTATTTGACGTTTGAAAGATCATGTTGATATAAATATTTGTCTAACTGATATTATAATATATAAAATATAGTATAAGTTATAAAAATATTTAAAATTTTAAATAATATTAATAGTGTAGACTACTGTTGTGATGATGTGCTACTATTAAAATCTAAATAAATAAGTAGGTTAAAGATCTAGAGTTATAAAGAAATAATATCTATGTTATGGCTTCGACGGATAACTGAATAACACATTCACGGGATATCCGTAACCATCGAAAACACCAATATCATATCCGTATTCGTATCTAAAAAATATACATGTATATTCGTATCCAAACTATCAAAAAATTATTCGCTCCGAACTATATCCGTATTCTTCTTTTTCCGGAATGGACGGAAACTGTCTGCCTCGTTTTCATCAGTAACCTTAACAACCTCCAGGCCCAATAGATTCAGCCAATACGGCAACGATTAGTGGATTCATGATGAGCTGCAATGTCAAAAAAAATCCAATGATATAAATCAACTAAGAAATTTTTATTTCTAAGCTCTATGGGTTAGATGTTAGTAAGAAGTACAAACTGAATAATAATTTGAATTCTCCGAACTGCTCTTTTGGATCCTGTTGTTAGTTTCTAATCACTAGTAGATGTTTATGGACTTATTGTTTTATTTCTCTTTCTTTTGTTCCAACCAATTGATCTTTCATTTCATCCTTCCTCTTCGATACCCATAATTTTTTATTTTCTCCCATATCATCAAATTCATAAAAAAAGAGAAAATAGAGGAAATAGAGGAAGAACCCTTATAGAAATGGACCTAATTCATATCCAAATAGGGATTAAATCGAGATATATAGTTGATAACAATAAGTTGTATCATCAAATTGATATAGAATCGGATTGATCATATATTTGATTAGAAAATGAATCTAACTTAGGAATTGTTTCATATTGATTCATTGTCATGATATATATAAACAGCAACATTTTATTCACCTATCCGATTCCCTCGTTTGTCCCTATCCCATTTCGTCCCACATTAATCAAATGATTTTTATAAGTTTCATTTCAATACCGCGGGCAGTAAAGCCCCAACTTCATGCGCCGCAGAGTAGACATAATGACATGTATACTTGAACTTGTATATTACAAAATCCAAAACTAATATATACCGTTATATTTATCATCAGTCACATCATTTATTTCAACGCCCTAACCTAAAAAAATTGCCCGACTTGCATGGTGTACATGTATATATATATATATAGTTGAACAAGCGATCAAGCAAAAATTAAGCTCATCAAGCCTCCAAGAATTGATCTAAGATTCCATCACAGTTGATAGCTTGCAGAGAAGCTAAGTGGACACGTCAAGAAGCAGCTAAGCTTGCTCGAGCTCGCCGGCCATGTCGCTGTCGTCGAGCTCCAACTCGCTGCCTTACTCGACGGACCAGGAGGGTACAGCACGCACGACACGCTCGTCCTCCTCGGCATCGGCTTCGCCACCGCCGTCTCCATCCTCATGATCGTGCTCTGCGAGTGCCTCTGCTGCCGCCGCCGCGGCGCCGGCGGCGGCACCGTCGTCTACGTGGCGGCCAGGCCGTTCTTCCTGGGGGCGGCGGCGGCGGCGGTGGCGACGGGCTGAGCGTCTCCGCGGTCGCCACGCTGCCGTCGTTCGTGTACCGCAGAGAGGAGTGGGCCGAGGCGATGGCACGCGGCGAGAACAGCGGGCGTGGCGGCGGCGGCGGACGTGGCCGCGGCGATGGCAGCGGCAGCGGGCGCGGCGGCGGGTGGGCGCAGTGCGCGGTGTGCCTGAGCCTGGTGCAGGAAGGGGAGACGGTGCGGCAGCTGCCGGCGTGCAAGCACCTCTTCCACGTCGGATGCATCGACATGTGGCTCCACTCCCACTCCACGTGTCCTCTCTGCAGGGCCAGCGTGGAGCCCCTAGGCAAGGACCAGGCACCTCCAGTGTAACACACGCATGCATGTTAGTACAACGACCCCAAATCGTGAATTCTCGTACGATTCTTTCACGTATAAGTCGGAGCAAACGTGACCATTGATATGGGAATTCATAGGTAATATTAGGGCTCGTACATCAGTGATCACGTTAAGAGAAAATTATATCAGAGAATCTCAATATGTATATGGATTCTAACTCGCTTGTTTGGAATACGGGAACTTTTTTTTTTTGAGGGAAAACTTGATATATGGATCGGTGTTAGATTTTCTCCCTACATGTGTGTCGTTTCGTTAGATGCGTGGAAATGGAATTTCTTCTGGTAATTTATTACCTGAGTAGTGTATATGTAAATGTGTCAATGCTTTAGGTTTAAACTGAATGTCTTAATGCTGATGAGCATAGTGTCTTCAGTTCATATGTGAGTACCCATTCTTTTGCTATACGGATCGGTGTACAAATGTGAAATTTTGGATTAAACTTCAGGAGTTAGAAGGCGTGAATCATGATGGTGTTCGGTGTGGACATGGAAGAATGAGATGGCCTGTGAGGCTGTGACGTGTTTGATTGGTTCTTGAGATTTGAGGTGTGTAATACTGTAATATCGAGCTTCAAAGTCAACGCATTTAATTTGTCCTATTCTAATCTTTTATAGTTTAGTGGAAAATCATTCAAAGTGCCAGCAATTGTTTCACATTGACATAGTACATTTTGGGGTAGTAATGGCCCTGTTTGGGACTGCTCCACGAACTCTGCTCCACAAACCTACCAAGGAGCAGCCTCCACAAAATCCTGAGTTTGCATGGAGTACCTTCTTTAGGTGCTTCTCACAACTCTCCCTTTTTTTCTCTCGGAGCTGCGTGTGAGCTGGAACCCGTTTCACTAAAAACACTGGAGCAGAGCTTAAAAAACAGAGAGCGGAGCAGTCCCAAACAGGCCCTATATGTTGGCATTGGGGTGACTATTCTGTCCAATATAATCAATTGTTTTTCATCGTGTAGAAGAGAAAGGGACACATGTGTAATTTGTAGCAAATATGTGTATACATGAGCATGTTCAAAACACCAGCCGTACTAGCGAGGAGTTGGGCATTCGGTTTTCTCGGTTCATTTGGTTTGGTTTTTTGGTTTATTAGAAATTTGGTTCACTAATAACACAACCGAAGAATTTGACAGGGAAAATAGAAACCGAACCGAATAAGGCCTCGTTCGGCAACCCCAATATCCAAACCAGGCCAGAACTATTCCGTGCCTGGTTTGAATGGATCCAAGTGGCATCACGTGTGGATTGAATCCACCTGAGGATTGAATCCACTCCATTTCTTAATCCCCTTCTTCAAAAAAAGTGCATTCGGTTGGTTTGAGCTGGATTGAAGCCTTGCAAGAACAAAATTTCTAGAAATAAGCAATGAACATATGACTCAACCGCTCAACATCAAGATAAAGTTCAACATCAATATACAACAAAATGTGGCTCGTAATTCAAGAAAATTTCAGAAATAAGAAACGGATTGCATGATCAACCGCAATTTGACTCAATGAGGTGTCCAACGAATTTCATTCTAGAACAAAGAAAATTGTAGATAGTGTTGGATCAAATATTACACAATTTCAGAAATAAGCAATGTACGTGCATACTAAAGTCGAATCATGCTTTGACATCGAAGGACATAGTGCTGGATCAAATTTTCAATGTCACCAATTGGGAATATATTGTCAACCTTTAGAAGAAGAGCAAAAGCAAGCTGATATTGGGACTTCTAGCTGATGGATATCTCGCTGCCAGGAGGAAGTCCAACAATCACAATGCTCTCAAAAAGACGTGATGGTTCTCTCGATGCACCTATTACCAAAATGAAACATTCAAGATAACCTTTGGTGATGAGAATTTTTGGTGATAAGAACTAACCCGTGGTGATGCTAGGCCATTTCATTTCTTAACCACATTAAAGCGGACTCTAAGTCATCTTCGCAGCACACAAAAAGATTTCTCTATTTTCTAGGGTCTTAAAACCGCATAAGCCTTTGCCTTCTCTTGCTTGGTGACATCCATTGTGCTCAACACAAATACACACTTCTTGACAAATAGTTCCGCTTGTGAACATTCCTTCTCTCTCTAGGTGCAACTTCTTCCTCGCCTTGTTTAGTTCTCATCTTAAGGTATTGCTCCATCATGCTCTCCACTCTTGAAGTCTTACCGATCTTATTTTCTTCTTTTGTCGTCTCCTCTTTGCTATTAAAGCCCGTCTTCTCTCCCTCTTCGCTCACGATTCTTGCATCCTCACTTGAGTTTCCTTCTCTCTCTGGTTTCCTTGGTCTTCAAGCAAAGACAACATCGCCTTCTTCCTCTCTTGAGTTCCTTTGGTCTTCGAGCAAAACAACATCATCTTGTTGTTGAATCAGGGCTCATCATCTTCCAATTCTTGTACTAATCTCAGGGGTTCCTCATCTTCCATTGTATCATGAGGTGCGGCTTGTATTTTCCTCAAGAAGATGGCCTATGTAAGAACAAAGAAACAATACACGCTTAAATTGCAGATAAGTAGCAATTTTTCTACCTACTTACTTACTAATTTGGACTCATTAATTTGACAACAAGATAAAAACTTACCGTCATGTAGCTCACCAAGTGCATCATACAAGGGAAAGCCGGCCTTGTTGTTCGCAACTTTTTGATCTTTGGGAATGTCCGTACATGCAAAACGATAACCACAAATCATTGTAAGGCATCAAAGAAACCACGTATCACATGCAAAGGAGGATATTTATCACAACCACTTACAGCTTAAGTTTTCCCACATAGCCGGCGATCCCTCGACCATGCATCTCTTCTCATTCCAAGAAGACCCGCTTTGTTGTCCGCCGCTTCAACATCTTGTAATCTCTTTTAAGTTGACCCTCCTTCTCTTGAACTTGATTTTTGGTGAATGATACACATTTGTTTCATGTGTGGAAATCTTTCACTATTCTATTCCATCCTTCAAGTCTACCATTATCTCGCTCTATAGCCGTGTCTTTGTACTCGTGAAGGATTTCAACAAGTGACTTCTCCAACTCCACATTCCAAATTGCCCTCCGCTTGACTTGGTTGCCTAAAAGAAAGTATCTTTAGAATCATTTACAGCATATAATAGATGTACATTGTGAAGAGTATTGAGAAATCATGAATAAACAATAAATACCATACCTTTTGGAGAGATTGCAGCCTTCTTAGCAAGTCTACGTTTTGAGGAGAGACGTTTTCATCCTAGTACTTGTCGCACATAGCATCCTACCAAACTTGGGAGATCCCCTTGGAATCATACCGAGTTTTGGAGAACCTCTTCCAACCATAACCGCTCATATATATACACAAATTTATTCAATTATTACATGATGACTCATATTATACATAACTTTATTCAATTATTACATGACTCATGACTAATGTTGACTAATGTACATGATGCCGATATCGACCCACATCTCTTGAGCAATTGAGTCTCTTGCCTCTTCACTGCGCCGTTTTGCCCCGATCACCACCCTGCAAATCAACAAAGTCGCTGGTCGATATTATCCGCCGATCATCCAACCACGACGATCATCTCCTTCCATTTCCCGAAGATTGTGAACAAAGCGCCTGCAATGGGTATTTTGACTTGATTCTTCAACTTGTGGAATGTTGCGACTTTTTAAGAATAGGAGCGTTCTTTATCCTAGAGTCCTTTCCATGGTTCCTTAGTAGCGCATGTCGATGATTGAACAACTCTTTAGGATTTTGTGGTCTTGTATGTCTAGCCCCAAACTCTTTCAAGTGGTATCTAACTCCCGATACTAAGTAAGGTTAGAAAAGAAGAGGTGCTTATGTACCCGCCATCGACAAGGCATAAAACTTGCCTTGAGGCACCTTTGTAATCCTTTGCTCATAGCGCACCTCAACACTCTAGAGTCCGTAGTAGAACCCTCTCCCATCCACTAGAAACATACGTGATCTTAAGGTCAAAATCACAAGCAATCATAACATTGATGCTCGGTGTTGACTTCATATTTCTAAAAGGCAAAATTTTCTCGAGGCAATTGAAATAGGGAATGTGGGTGCCATCAATGGCACCAAGGTAGTCTTTAGAAGAAAGGAAAGAATCTTGGATTTGTGGTACTTTTTGGATGGACTAGATTGGGGTAGGAGGTTTCATGAATTCGCGAGCAAGACCTCGGCGTAACATGCTTGAAGAAGTGGTTTAGGTGGCGTTGAAATGTATCATTGTTGTGGTGAAATTGAGCCGGAGATCCTCATAGGAAGAGTTATGGCCGAGCATCCAAAGAAAGAACCCAAGTTTCTCCTCGATCTTGATTCTCGTATCAAGGACAAGTTCATTCCTTCGGAAGATAGTCACCAAATAATTGAAGATCCGTGGTTCCATCCGGAAAGCTACCAAACAGCTTCATGTGTCCTTGGAGCAACCACGGACCTTCTCCTCTCACCCGATTCCTCGTGGCTATGACGTTGTTGCTTTTCCCCTCCTCGGTTAGAACCCAAAAGAGAAAGGGCAGGGGGAAAAGAAATAGTATCATGTCGTTTCGTCCTCCTCTTCCTCCTTCCTCTTTCTAACACGGTCTCTCAAAGTCATATTCATTGGATTACTATATACCAAAAGAACAAACAAGTTAAATATATATTTATTGAAGAATGTAGGCAGCCATATAGAACAATAATTGATAATTAAATCAGCTTAACAAAATTGAAAAGGTGATCCCAAGATCATCCCCACCACCACCACCACTAATCCCCAATCAACATTCATAATAGAGAGAGAGCAACAAACGTACTAGAGTACCTTTCGGAGTCAAAACAAAGTCCTGCAGAAGGAGGCCCCGCCTTTCACCAATCCTAGGAACCTGTACAATCTGAATAAAAGCACAAAGTAACTAGAAATTAGGAAATGCACAATCATATTTATGCACAATCGAATTTATATATGCACAATCGTAATTAAGAGGTGATTAAACTTGATTTGTTACTTGGAGTACTACACAAAAAAAGCATGATCTAATCCTTATGGTCTAGTTTTCACAAAACTTTATGCTCATCAGGTAATTTATTATCAAATATCAAACTGCATATTCTATTATTCTTATTTTTCTTGCGCCTGTATGTGAGGGGCAACAAAAGTAAAGGATACAAAAACAAAAACAGAGCAGATTTTTACCGTCTTTCACAAAAACTATGCTCACCGGACTATACACATAATATGAAAACAAACCAACAACTTCTAACAACAACAGAAAGTTTCTACAGCTGCAAAGGCATTTTAGTTTGAATAAGACCTACTTAACAAGAGACATGTTCACCAATAGCCCATATGTTCACCGATAAAATTAGTACAGCGCAAGGTCTGAGCAGATATAACAAAAATCATACATCCGAACAATTTCTGTGCTTACAAAAATCATACATTTGAACAAAATTATAGGGGAAAAGCTACAACTACTACTTCGTTGCTACAACTACTACAGGTTTATGGGTTCGTAAGAAAATGAACTAGAGCTTCAAGCCATAACCGCTACAACAACAACAACAACGCTACAACTACTCACATTTTCACTAAAAACAAAATCAAATTTGAAGGTACAAAGAAACTCGAAACTAATTAAAACTAAATGCAAATGGACTTATTTCAAAAACCTAAAATGTTTCATGTTCGATCTCAAGGCACGCAAAACAAAAAAAGTTTTGTGTGAATATGTCAAGTTATTTACATTCCCCTGTTCAGACAAATTTAAGGATAAATACATAATTAACTAGCAACTTCATGAACAATCAGTAGAGCACAGCTACATCAGTAGTACTACTTGTTTACCGTCAATAGATGAGATTCATCATCACGCAGAGAAACAAGAACAGCCGTAGTTCTTTCAAGAGCAAAGAACAAGAGGATAAAGCACAATCGATTTCTGAACAATCAAAGATACCACAAACCAGATGATGCGTATATAATAGATCAATAGCTAGTACTTTTACCATCAATAGCTACTACTTTTACCATCGGACTTGGACCTACTGTTTCTACTCCGACCTCGATCTACCGCTCTACTTATCAAGAAATCAAGAATCATATCAAGATATCAAGAAAGGCAGCCAGACCACAGATCGAACAAAAATGAAGAAATCCACACACAAGCCAAGTAGATCCCCAGCTACCTCGCGGCCGAGCCGGGAGCAACGTGAGAGCCGCCTCGAGCGTGGCGGTGAGCAGCACTGAGCTCTCTTCCTCCTCCTCCTTCCCCTCCGCTCCCGAGATCCTCCACGAAGAACCCTAGTGGCGCACACGAAACCCTAGCCTCGGGAGAGAAAGGAAGAAGACGTTACCGGCGAGAAGGCAAGTGGAGAGCGCGGACGCCAGGGAGCATGGGAAGAGGTCGCCGCCGCCGTCGACGCCGGTGAGCCGCCACGCCGTCTCCGTCGCCGCCACCACGCCGCCGCCTGGCGTGAGTCGTCTGGATTGGAGCCGAAGGGTGAGAGGCGGGAACTAATCCGGACCAGGAATAGAGGTAGGGACGCCGAGGCCTGCTTCCAATCTGCGCCGGCCAAACAAACGATGTTTCCGGGCCAGACCAGATTTGGAAACGGGCCACTTTGTTCCGGGTCGGAACAGAGGCCGCTCCGGCCTTACCCAACGAGGCCTTAGCCGGCACCAGCCGATCCCCCGCATCATCTCGACCTAGAGACCTAGCGCCCGTGCTGTTCTGTTCTGCTTGTCTCATTTTTTTCTGCCGTGCACGTTCGAAGTATAGAAAACCAACGGCAGACGCATGTTTGAATCCTTCTTTCTGTCGTGCTGTTCTGCTACATCGAGAGTACTGCGTGGTTGTTGCTTTTCTGCTTGTTGGTACCAGGTGAACAGGAGATTAATTAATACTGGAATACTAGATTGATGCATTACTTTTACTTAAGTTTTTGATCAAAAGGACAATAATTACACTACAACGAGGACATTCATCCGTGTCGGGCGGCAATCCTCATTTGTGTCGGGTATAGCATTTGTCACAAGGCAAAGGTCGTGATGTGAGAAGTCATCTCGTGTCGACAAAAGCTCGTCACCGATGCACTTATCTTTGTCGGACCTAAACTAAAGCCCGTCACGGATAACAGTCATCCATGACGGGCTTTAGCTTAGCCCGTCACCGATGAGTATTTCCCAAAAATATTTTTTTATCTAGCCTCAGGTCTTTGCTAGCCAATTATTCACATATATAATTATTCACAGAGATATATATTCTCATTCCTAGCATCCCATTTATATATACAATTATTCACAGGAAATCTAAATCAGAACTCACATATG
This sequence comes from Oryza australiensis, assembly GCA_019925245.2. NCBI lineage: Eukaryota > Viridiplantae > Streptophyta > Magnoliopsida > Poales > Poaceae > Oryza > Oryza australiensis. The sequence continues at coordinate 313,887 of JAIFGZ020000639.1, read as the reverse complement.
ACATTCATATATTTTTGAAATGGAGGAGAATGAATATTTGAATTTATCTCAGATCTATACATGTGAAATCTTGATTGGCCAAATGCCAAATTTATCCTTCTCCATCTTGTGTTTTGCACCATTTCAATTATTGAACTCACCAATGAGCTGTGCTTCTCTACATACATAAAGTAAAAAACCTTCAAGTTAAAAGCAATGCATCGAATATCTCCCCCGCAAAATGAATTAAATTGTTACAAATACTGTAAGTGTCTTGACAAAAATGACAATTAAGTAATCACAACCTCACAAATTCAGAGACAACTACACAATCAAACATGGCACATAATTTTCTTTTCACCGCATTATGCTCTATGCCCGATACTTACCTTAAACAAGAAGACATTAGAACTTACTATGTAGCAGGTGCCAATTCACTATATATAGTTGCACCATCAACCAAAACAAAATTGAAATTATCTCGCATCTATACATTGCTCCCCTAGATATTGTTTCTTTTGTCCCTCTCTATTTTCCCTTTTGATATGTCAGTTGACCAAGACAAGAAAATTTGACTTTTTATTTTTATTTTTATATTTTGTCTTTACTTAGGAGCACACGAGAGGTAATCACAAAAATTTTGAGCCTACACAAGTGAAAACGTGGCCGGTGAAAAAATTCAGAAGACACACTCAAAATGAAAAAGCTTCCGGCTTGAAAAGGCAACCTTCCGAGCCATTATTGGGGAAAATAAAATCGCCGAATGCAAAAGCAAATGACGAACGCATCCAAAATTTTTTTTGATCAATTTTCATATATGGAACGTCTCGGCCGAAATTCGTATGTGAAAGTTATGGCCGTTAAAAACCGACTCCGAATTAGAGGACAAACGGAAACAACACGCGCAAAAAACTTGTTACACGCGCACAAACTAGATATGACGGCTAGGTTTGATGGAAACAAAGGGCGATACGACGAATATATGGCATTCATCTCACATGTATACATGAGGGACTTACCTAGAGCATGATGGCGCCGGTGGCCGGGGCTCGGGACGACGGGCGCCGGTGGCGGTGAGAGAGAACGACAGCCGCCGAGCTCGGAGGCGCGAGGGACAGCGGCGACCGGCTCCGAGAGACGACGGCGACGCTAGGGTTCGCAATGTGAGGAGACTTAGAAAATTTTCACGCTCATGTATAAATCTGAATCGGCTCTCGGGCTAGGTTAAATGATTTTGAAGCATATCATGTGTTAGAGCTCGTCACCGATGACACTCACCGGTGACGTGCCTAATTGTTATCTTAATAGGGCATCAGTTGGAGCCCGTCACCGATGACATTCATTGGTGACGGGCCTAATTATTATGTCAATTGGGCTCAGTTGGTGCCCGTCACCGATGAGTGTTATCGGTGACGGGTTAAGCCATAGCCCGACAAAGATATCGTAGGTTATCTTTCTCGGTCATGATTGAACACGTCACTGATAGGTATCATCCGTGACGGGCTCGAGTTTTTGCACATCTAACATGTCTGTGTGAAATTTTTTTGTCGGTCTCTTTAGCCCGTTTGAGATGATCTTCTGTGACGGTCCGTAAAATCTAGGTATGTAAGAGCCCTAAGCATAGATGAGAGGATCTCAGTACTAGTGTTACCATAGACTACAACCTCAGGAAAATATGTGAATAGCTGCAAACTCATTGCCAGAATAAATATACTGTTATCTCTCAAATGGAACAAAACATACAGAATAATTTTAAGGCAACATGCAGAGGATCATGTTTTTAACAGAAATGATAAGTGTACTGTTCTCCTTCCATGACCCCTCAACCGTGGCAGCAGAGGGAAGTTATTTTTATTTCAAAATGGCTATTAAGTGGACTTTCTGTTGCTTGCATGTCCGATGTCTTATTAGTAGCTTCCATGATACTGAATCTTTACTCCGTGATGCAGAATTATGTTTAATGAATATCTGCAGAAAAATTGGTTAACCGTCTGCACTGTGCCATTGGTTGGTTTTCAGGTTACAATTGGATTATTTCTCAATTTGGTACTTCTTAACCATCACTTTACTTGGTGACCTATCCATGAATCAACGTAGCATTTTGATGCGTTACTATTTGGAGCATCCGTCGAACAACGATGATGTCGAATACATTGCTGAAATTTTTCATGCAGCGGACCATAACGGTGACAATGAGAACGAAGGGCGGCACAGGTTCTGTGCATGGGCATCGAGTTATCAAGCATAATAGAGAAGCCGGTCATACTAGATTGTTTGAAGATTACTTTGCTGATGATCCTACATACGGTTCAGCCATGTTCGACGCAGGTTCAAATCATTAATATTGTTTGCATTCGTTGTACTAAATATTGGCTCATACCATCACCTCTTGTACACATGTGTTTCAGATGGGCCATACACTATTCTTACGCATCATGCACACAATAAGAGCATGACACATATTTTATGCGTAAAAGAATGTGGTCGGGAAACTTGGTATCAGCTTGTTTGTAGAAAGTTACGGCGGCTATGCGGATTTTGCCTTATGGGATAGCAGCCGATGCGACTCAATGAGTACTCTACAAATTGACGAGACCACAACCGATGAATGCCCGAGGAAGTTTGTCAATGGAGTTGTGCAAGTTTTTGGCGAGGAATATCTTTGGTCACCTAACAAGAATGACATGGCAAGGTTGCTCACAATTGGGGAGAGTCGAGATTTCTCGGAATGCTTAGGTCCATAGACTATATGCATTGTGTTTGAAAGAATTATCTAACAGATGGCACGGAAAGTTTTGTGGACACAAGCAAGAGGCAACAATAATTTTAGAAACTATAGCGTTACAAGACCTATGGATTTGGCATGCTTTTTTATGCCGAGATATCGTAACGATATCAATGTCCCGCAGAGGTCACCTCTATTTGCAAAGCTAGCAAAAGGTCAGGCTTCAAAAGTCAATAATTCAATCAATGGACACAATTACACAATGGGGTATTTTCTAGCAGATGGTATATATCCTAGTTGGGCAACTTTTGTAAAGACAATACCATTGCCACAAGGAAACAAAAGAAAGTACTTTGCCAAAGCTCAAGAGGCCATAAGAAAGGACGTGGAGCGTGTATTTGGTGTCTTGCAATCCCGGTTCGCCATTGTTCGTGGTCTTGTTCGTCCGTGGTATCAATTTACAATTGGACAAATTATAAAAGCTTACGTGATTATGCATAATATAATTGTCAAGGATGAGAGAAACTCAGAGTTTGAACATGACAACTTTGATAGTATCGACGAACCTATAGTTGCCTCTCACGAGCCAACACCATTGCCTCATGAGTTTATCGAGTCGCACAGGAAGATAAGGGACAGGGAGTCCACTCTCAACTTCAAGAAGATTTAGTGGAGCACTTGTGAAATTTTCATGCTGACCAATATTAGAATACAACATTTGGTTTAGGTTCTCCGCCCATTTTTTGTATCTTATTTCCGTAAGGTTGCTATCTTGTTTCATGCTGACCATTTGGTGGAATTAATTCCATGAAGATATTTGTCTTATATATTTGTCAGATTTCTAAATTCATTTTTGTGCCTGCCAATTCAACTCCAGTAGTAGGCGTATTTTAGCTCTATAGTATGTTTTAGATTAGTGTGTGATCATGGAGAATAGTAAATCACCATCATGTTTTTTATGTGAGCAAATTGACATGTGTTTTTGTCAGCAACTTAACATTCCTGTAGAGATTGATATGATTGGGTTCTGCTAGTAACTGTTGAAAGTACAGTGAGTAGCTGGACCGTATATGGCTGAACTGAAACATTATACACCAGCTCAATTGAAACAAGCACCAGAACTGAAACATTATACACCAGCTCCAGCTCCACTGAAACATCGAGCACCAGGACATACATAAACAACCACCAGAACATCATGCATCAAGCTACAGGACATTATATATGTTTATATCTCAGTAACATCCAAAATAGAAAGGTCCCCAAATCATTTGGAAAGTGAATATGCAGTAAACTTTAATACATCAAGCACCACGACAAAAAGATAACAATAAACTGAAGTGTCTAAAGCAAAACATAATAATGTTGACCATCACTGCATCCAGTTGCACTCTTGTCTCATTCAAGTTTCACCATTTTCCAATCCGGGAAATTTATGCATGCAGATTCTGCTCTTTGCAGTCCTACACATTCATGAAATGGAATCAATTTTCAGAAAAACACCACAACATTTGTGACATCTGAGATGCATTATTATTTTATACCTGCAAAATTGATCTACATGCCAAAATAACGACTCATAATCTCCTCCGACACTTGTGTGTAGTAATCATGTACCTGTACCGGCAAAGTGACCTCAGGTCTAAATTCATGATGCGCCTTCTTCTAACATTAGTTTCCTTTAGCCTCTTTAGACTTTGCCTCAAATTCTTCCTCTCCCCTCGTTGCAACTTCCTTCTCCTCGCCATGCCTTCCTTTTCCCTCACCGCTACTCCTTTTCTCTCAATTTCATGTCTTTCCTAACCTCGGTCTTTTCCAACTCCGACATAATTGGGTAAACCTCTCGTCATCCGCCACTTTCTTCTCCTCCCACAGCCTATCTACGGCTTTAGTGTAGCGGTTGTTATGACCCCGAAGTAAGTCTTTCTTCGTCCTTTTCACTCCCGGTGGTCTTCCCGATTTGTAGTACTCAGAGAGTAGTAGCATTCTCATCTTGGCCACCGGACGGAGTAGAAATTGGATTTGAGATTGGAATTGACATTGGATTCGAGCTTGGGTATTTGAATCTGCTTGTTCCTTCTATTTTTTGTTGGTTCCTTTAGGAGCCGCTAACTCTTTTTACTTATCAATCCATTTTTGTTGGTACCGAAGCTCCTTCCAACAATGCATGAAACAGTAACCCATTCGTCTAAGGATCTTCAGCTTTGAAAACTTTGAGCATCCACAAGCTATATATGCACATTGACAAAACAAAAGAATAAGTAAATTGCGATATGATTTGTTAATATAGACAAAATAGCTAAAGGGTACCTTGTGGTGGATTGTTTTTCCACTTTGCCTCCTAGCCTCGATTCGGCATAAACAACCAAAAATATGTTGATCACTTCTTGGATAAGTGTCCATTGTTTATTAAGCGAAGTTCGATTATGGGTCGGAGCTCGAATGTCTTGTGGTTATGGAAGTATTCATATATCCTACCCCAAAAGAGGTGTTCCTATTCGATTAGTACCCCGAACTGGGTCTTGGCCAACGTTAATCCACTCGACACCAACAAAACATCTTCCTCCTCGCTGAAATTTTTTTACCGTTTCGTTTATGTTATGCCGAGGCAGGTTCATCGAAGTTTATGTCATGCGAAGGAGTATCCTGAGAGCCCTCTGAGTTAATACCACTATAATTCAATAAAGTATGTTCATTGTTCTTTTCATCTAGCAGGTTAGTGAAGTTCAAACCGCTATACATGGATGCTGAAAAAATAGTAGGAAACAAACAAGCTTTCAGGTAATAACGTCTAAAGAACAGAAGCAAACTGAAATGACCACGTTAAGTTTACAATGGATATCAAAAGAACCTTGTTCTGTTGACAACAGATCACTAAAATCAAAGCTGAAAAGTAAATGCATAAATCAAAACTGAAAATTGCTAGGCAAGCAAAGGGACTTCTTGGTCCAAGCCTACTTATCTTTCTTGCTCTAAATTTATTCCCTACCTTAACAAATTAATTTGGTATGAACTGTTACATGCTTATGGAATTAATACTTGGCAGAGCTCTGATATAAATTTTTGATAGAAATTTATGCTTATCTACATTATTATTTTTTTAAAAACAGAGCTGCTGTTCATAAAAGAAAAATCCGGATCAACCGAAGAACATATTTTTCCTTGCTATCACAACTCCTATACTGCATCTGTGGATCAATGTAAACATGGTAAAAACTAGATCTAACTTGTACAACTATGCAATAACCCATCCTTTGATGTAACATTGACTATGGCATGCCTATTCCTAAACGCTTTTTGACACTCAGCTAGTATTATCATTCAAAGAGTGATCTTTTTGTAAAAACAGGAATTCCAAGAATGATACTCTATTATGTTTGCATGGAACAAATAAAGATGAAGAACAACAAAAGATTCTCAAAAGTTGCTCAAATTTTTGAACCATTTGCTCTACATATATATGACCAACAGCAAGATCAAGGCAGTACTGTAGTACTAGTAAAACTGAACAAAGCCCCGAAATTATCAACAGACACAATTATCCTAAATATTTATGTACTTTATGTGGAACAATGAATTGGCAAATCAATGCAGATCAATGCACAATAGTAACAGTGTAAATTAACAATCAATTGACAACTGATAGGTTATAGTTCAATGAAAGAAGAGCGACAGTGTATGTTGACAGTTCTAGAGCAATATCGCAATGAAAATGTCAGCAAGTGACTGTCAGTTCTAGATACATGTAAATTTACCTTCACAATGGTCATCGACATCGTTCAGAGGTGTCTCCCCGCTGTCTCCTTCATCCTCGGGATCATGCTCGAAGACTTGAGAATTTTCCCGGAGTCCAAATGTCACAAAGCGACCTTGTATAGTGTTGTGCCGAATGGCTGTATGAAGAAGGAGTCGCAATGGGTTGCCTGCATCCGTAAGCAATAAACGGATGCCAAAGGCAAGTCTTGCCGGACATCCATGGACAATAGCTGGGCGTACTGGCCTCCCGTGGCAGTGACACGATGGAGGAAGCTTGGGGATGGACTTGCTAGGGCGTCCCATTGGCATCCCTTTCTCCATAGTGATGGCGCACGACGGGGATGTGGTCGGAGATGCGCCCTGCAACGGGGAGTAGATGGCCGGGATGCGGCCGATGCAGGGAGCAGATGTAGGGAGGGATGAGGTCGAGATGTGGCCGGGCATGTGGAGTAGACTATGCTGCGCGAGTGATGCGGCCGACGGTGGGGAGTAGAGGTGCTACACGGGAAGGATGCGGCCGGTGGCGGGGAGTGCATCGCGCCGTGCGGAGAGAAGGTGCTGTGGCGTAGCTTGGAGGAAGGAGCCGCTTGATTTTTCCTCTTCCCGCACGCGTGAACAAAGGCCACGCTGGAGTTTTAAGGCCGCATGCGATAGGGGGAGAAAAAGTTCTCCCTTCGTTTGGGTGACAGGAAAACTACATTTGGGAGACAACTATTTTAGTGGACCATTTAGAGTATCTATTTGAAGTAGGCTTTTGGACAAAAACACCCAAAAACACAATTTAGGAAATAGTTTAAGAGTTTAAGGGAGCTGTTGACATGCTCTTAAATGTAATCCCTACCCATTACCTATATATTGGCTCACTGGCTCAGCTTTTTATAGGTGTTGGGTTTTTAAAAAGCCTATACCTATAATATTGTAATGTATTATAGGTGCCGGTTCTTTAAAAACTGGCATTAATACTATTGATGTCGGTTTTTATCTAAAACCAGTACCTATAGTTGCTTAAAGATATCGGTTCTATGTTTTTCTCGTCCCACAATAGAGAAAATGATTAATAGGTGTCGGTTTTAATGAATCGACACCTATGAGTCAGTGTCTATTAGGGGTTTTGTATAGTGATGAGGTTATATCACAGGATTATGCACATAATTTTAAGTTGTAATTGATTCCGTTTCACGGTTATAAAATTGACAATCAAAAGGATAAATAAGGTAGAATAGTCAAAATTTATTTATTGTTGTTTTAAGAGCTTTTCATTTGGTCCGCTGTATTTTTTATTAGTAAATCTCACTTTGGACCACTTTTTATTACCTATGTTTACCAAACTAGGTTTACTTTGGATCATGTAATCTTATCTTTGTTCTACTTTGTACCATCCTGACTCTCATCTGAACGATTTTGAATATGTCAGTTTTTACTCGTAAATAAACTCCTACAGCTATAATTAGACTAGACTATTGCTTTGACATGTGACAGATGTAGATAGATAAAATAGTTAACTGGGGTCTAAAGTCTTAAGTGAAACAAAGATACATGGTAAGAATATATCAATAGCAACCAATGGACAACATCTTGTTACCAAGAACCATGGTAACTAAAGGGCTGGTTTTTTGTAGTGTTCATGTGATATGGTTATATGATGTAGTAGTTCTATTAAATCCAAATAGAACTATCAATCAATAAATATGTATATATAATGACTCCAACTGAACAAGTTAAGAATTGTCTAAACCTGTATCAATGTCCTGCAAGAATACATGATATTACTAATCTAGAAACCTATAGATAATAATTTGATACTCTACTAAAATCACTATATATTAGTTGAATAAAACGAGAAATTTCATCGCATCAGTCAGAAGGAGAAGGTTGACATAGAGCAAACTCTTTCGTTTATCGCTCAGACCAAATTGAGGGTGATTTTCAATTTGGAAAAAGTCGAATTAGATTCCTGAACTATTGGATGAGTACAAGTTACCTTCTAAACCAAAAACCGACATCTTTCATCCTCAACTATTAATACGGACAAAACCCCTAACTCAATCCGAAATGGTTTTGGTCCTACATCATAGTCCAGTCAGTATTTTTAAAAATTTGTGGACCCACCTATCGAGAGAGACGGGGTGAGAGAGAGAAATCCGACAGGTAGGTCTCATCGTTTTTAAAACAATACCGACTAGACTCGCCACGTAGAACTAAAATCATTTCGAATTGAGTTAGAGGGTATCAGAGTGCGATACTCTCACAACGGGAAAGAGAAAGGAAGATCCCTCCTTTGAAGATTTGTGGTGATGTCAAATATATGGAGCGATAGCCAAATAAAATAGAGAGCATTTACAGTATTTGCATATAAAAAAGTTAAAAATGCAACGCCCATATTATACCCCCTCATTTGTTTGCCATCCTGTCTAGCTGTCTTATTACATCCTAACAATTGATCGCCTCCAACCCTTTATCCTTTTCCATAGAGAAAACTATTTTCAAAAGCTATGTTTTCGGATAGGTATCGGTTGAGAATATTCATGTTCTTCTCTGTCGTAATTGTGGCCACTCTCCCCGATAGAGAGCATAAAATTACTCAGCCTATATTAAAAAATATAGCAATTATTTCACGTCAAAACCTATTATAGCTATCTCTTATTTAATTTTTTTTATCTAATCATTCTTTTTAACCAATCATGATTTAGCTATTCATTTAATATACTCTACCTATTTTTCTAAAATACATGTGTCCGACTTAAAATTTTTTATAACTTAGGAAGTATGTTTTATAACGAGATACAAATATGCTTGTCCTCATTTCCTTGGAAGCGTAGGATAGATATATTTTCCTCGTACTGTTTGAAAACATAAAAGTATTTTAAAATTTATATCATAATATAAGCATTTCTGAGGCAATTCTAACCAATCAAAATCCGTACATTTTTGACCAATTAGATGCTTGAGTGGGAAAACTAAGTAATAATTATTCAAAATTTAATCAGAGTAAAAGAGAATATTTTTCTAATTTTAATATTTGCTAAACATACCGAAATGATTATATTTCAAAACGGATGTAACAGAAGGTGGGAATGTCCTTTTCTCCCCTATAAGCATCACGGCCACGCGAATTGCACTGATGACAACATCCTAATATGTCTGAACAGATACAAACATAGAGTTAGTTTTCTAGTTAAACTATGAGATAATGAGATATGAGTCCCACGTGGGATGCAAAGGTGAGGCAACAGAACGAAATAGGCATCATCCATAGAAAACTTGTACGGTTAAAACTTGCTCCCTGGCGCTTTCTTCTATACAGAAGAGATATATGGTTGGAAATTGCTACCTGGCAATTAATTATTAGGAAAATTTTGTTGTATGCCATTTAGACTTAGTGGTTTTAGCTTCTGAACATGAATGACAAAAGTTAATATTTAAAAAAACACTCTATCAAAATATGGATATTTACTGTTAAACCACATGACCAGTAAAATATACATTTCGATTGATTGAGAGAGAAAAATAATATAAAATATCAAAAATACCCTTGACCCCACTCATCATATTCATCCTCTTCTTCTCTACTTTGTATAAAGTTTTGTAAAAATGTCAAATCAATGTTTGGACACATATTTGAAATATTAAACATAGACTAATAACAAATTACTGAATTGCCTGTAAACGCCGAGACAAATTTATTAAGCCTAATTAATTTGTCATTAGCACAAATTTACTGTAACACTTTATTGTTAAATCATAATCTAATTAGCTTAAAAGATTCGTCTCGTAAATTACATACAATCTATGTATCTATGTAATTAGTTATTTTTTTTGTTATATTTAATATTTTATTTATGTGTTTAAACTTTTAATGTAATGTCAAGACGTAAATTTTGAAGTGGAAAACGGAGCCTTTCTCTTTCTCATCAACGAGTTCTGGATTTCCGTACGCATTCGTGTCGGCCCTGTCTTATTCTTTCAATCGCCAGGAGAGCCACCCAGCAGAGAGATGACCCAATGACCGCATCAATTGCAGCAGGGATTGCCTACAGTACTGTAATAGCTGCCATTGACATGTGAGACCGGATCCACGTGTCAAGTGTAGTGCTGCGGAGGATTTCGTGTCAGGTGGTTCCGATGAGTCGCACAGAATCAAGGAGATTCCCTCCTGCGGCAGGGTCATCTCTCGAGTCTCTCGGAAATTTTGTGTTTGTGTTTTTTCGTTTTTTTTTTTCAGTCTTGGTATGTGGTCATGCTCGGTTCTAGAATTCTGTTTTTTCTCTCCTTTCTGGGCAACGCTGGGAGTAGATTTCTTTTTCTTCTTTTATAAAGAAGGTTTTGATGCGAATGCTTCCATTAACAAGTTTGGTGCAATGGGCCTCTCGGCCAAACTAGCACCAGCTTTGTCTTGGATACGGTGGGTGCAGCAAAGCGGATGGTTGCTTCATCGCTGCCATGCTGGCGCGACATGACTCGCTAATGAGAGAAAGGGAATGCAGGGAGGAAGGAAGAGCATGAATCTGACAGAGTGGAACCAAGGGCATTTTAGACCTTATACACTATTTTTCTCTTAATCAACCTGAAATGTATATTTTAATGGTCATACTGTCTAGCAGCAAATAAGCATATTCTGACCGTGCTTTTCTCCTGAGATCGACTTTTGCTATGTCCAGAAACTAAAACCCTAAAATCAGAATGTTCTATAGCAAAATTTATCTGATTAATTATCACCTATAAATTATTTTTGAGCATTTCCAAAAACGTTTATGTTAAACTTATCTTTTAAAGAGAATCATCATGTATGAAGAGAACTTGTTTGGTTGGTGCCCATGCCTAAAAAATATTATTCTCATCGTTTCAAAAATGTAGCAACCTAGTTTTATATTAAATAAATTTTTATTATGAATCTGAACGTGTGTTCTGATCTAAATTTGTATTAACATGATGTGTTCAATTCAAGAGTAAATTGCTAAAGTGAGTATACGAGACCATAAATCAGGCTATTGCTTGCAGAGCTCAGGAAACCGTTTTCGGTGATGGATGGCCGAGGGAACGAACCAGACAGGACTCAGGCATGTCCAAGGGAGGTATCCAGCCAGGCAAGTTGGGCTCAGGACAACAACCAAAATGCCCTGTATATCAGTGAGGCCGCCCGATCGATTTCCCCGTCTACCTTAGTTCTACAGCCAACCTCGCTGCTTGCAGACGGTTCATATACATACAGTTTTGAAATGTGTTTACTTTCCAAATGTATTTGAATTACGTAGCAAAGTACTTTGTCTAAATAATGTTATAGACCTTTATGTGTGAATTATTTCACTTTGATTTATTACTTGAGGTTGAATTATGTGAGATGTCTTTAATCTCTGTTTAGCCACACTAGTACAAAAAAATCTAATAGGCGCTGGTTCGAAACCCTAATAGATATCGAGTTTTTGACCCGACACCTACATTGGTCAATACCAATAAGCAAAGTCATTGGTGTCGGTCCTTCAATCCAGACTTATTCGGACAAATAGGTGGCTCTTCTTATTAAAAACCGTACCTATTAAGCTCAATAGGTGCCCTTTTTAATAAGAACCGACATCTATAATGTCTAATATTTGTATAAGTGTTGTTTTTCTTCTGAAACCAACACCTATAATAAATTAAATTATAAGTGTCGGTTTTTTAAAAACTATAGATGTCATTTTTCTTTAGAACTGACACCTATTATTTTAATATATGTCAATTTTAAATAAATCGGTACCTATATGTCGGTCCCTATAAAGGTTGTGTAGTAGTGCTAATTTTTATTTTTATGTAACAATGTGGAGGCAGAGGTAGATGTGAGGAATGTGAATTTTGGTGTTGTGTTAGAGATGTGAATGTAAATGTTTTTTTGTGGATGTAGAAAGGTGAATGAAAATGTGCATGTGGATGTTATTCTATTGTGGTTCTGCAAGTTCTGCTATTCCGATATTTTCTGTGTTGTGCAGATTCAGTATGTTATTATGTAATTTTGTAAAATTTATGTCATGTCTCATATGTTCCGGAAAACCTGACAGCCTACAAAAGGGAAATGAAAGCAGGCAAAAAAAAACAAGCATACAGCTGATCGCGCATTAGACTTTCTTATACGATAGCACTCCCTTTGTACTCATGGAATATTGGAATGGATAGCTAACAACTTGCTAATTAATGAACGGGAGATAAGACATAGCCTAATGACCCAAGGTTAACAATAAGAGGTGTGTTTGGCACCGTTCCAGTTCTAGCTTCATCAAGTTATAGCCTAACCAACAGTTTCTGTTTCACTGAAAATAAAAATAGAGCTGATTAAAGTGCTTTCATAAGATGAACTAGATTGATAAAATTAGATTTAGTCAGCTCCACAACTTTATTTTTAAATTTAAATTAAATTTAGAAGTTAAAATTCTATCAAATATGTCCGAGATATCCTAATAAGTTAACAAAATCAATATCCTAATAACTTAACAAAATCGATGGAACTGGAGACTGATCTGCTGCCTGGCGCCCAAAAACTGCTCCCTTGTTGGCAGCAATACCGGTCGATCAACAGAGATAAGCAAAACATAGCCCCAGCACGAGAAATCGAGAAGTGCCTCAGGGGATTCATATGGTGCCATTGCTTTTGATCAATGAAATTACCAGACAACATATTTATTAATTCAATAGAATAATTATGCGTACACACAGAAAATTGCTGTTACATTCCTGGGATGTAACTCACTCCTGCAGCTAGCTTCTCATATGCCCAAAATGATGTAGATGAAATTGGTATTACATTGCCACATTAGATGGCTAAAATTAATTAGTCTACATAGCAACAGGCTTAACAAAGAGGCTCTCAATTGTGTGCTGAAGATGTGTGGAGAATGTGTAGGCGTCTTTTCTCTTCCCGTAAAAGAACGCCGCGCAAACAGCCAAGTTCACGACCTGTTGCACTGCTGGGAGGAGGTCGCGACGCTCGCAGAGAGCCTGGTTGATCGTCCTCCATTCTTCTTCTATCATCGAGTCGATCTTGACGAAGGCGTCCTCGCTCCTGACCTTGTACTCGTTCATGTAGCACTCCACGCTGCTCGCCACATCCCCCCTGTTCTTTCTTCCGCTCTGCTTGTTGTTGTTTGGAACACAAGTTTTGGTTACTTATTTCTCAGAGTACAATACATATTCTATTTTTCTTTAAATGAGTAGCTTCACTATATTCAGAGAGTATCTAAGTAGTGGTCGCATTAATTTTGAATGCATGAATTTTACAGAAACCCATTCGATCCATGCATTTTAGGGAAAAGTTCTTGTGTTCCATGCTCCAAGAGTCAGACCGAACTAATAATTCCGTGCTCCTCATATAGTTTTTGTAATGTAAAAGTGAGGCATCTATCCCATTTATCACAATGTGCGTGTCAGATGTGTTGATCCCTACCTTTCTCATAGACTTGTGTTATGAACTTAACACTCCTTTAATTTTCAAATTCTTTGCCATTTATAACTTTATCCTATGCCAAATATTTATATCTTTGACTAATCAATTTCTAGTAATCTATACACTTTAACAGTATAAGAGTAATCTATACACTTTAACAGCATGCGACTTATATACTGTGAATGTATATTTTTCATGGTGAATCTAAAAACATAAATTTTATCATGTGGAACTCTACAAATTTCATAAACTGGATGGTTAAAGATATAAATGTTTGATTTAGGAAAAAAATAGAATGTCAAGAAAATTTAAAAGGAAGGAGAAGTATTTGTATAAGATGGACTTGGAAAACAATCACGAACTCCACGAATAAACAATGCGATGGGCATTATGTTGTTCAAATGTTGCATTTACTAATTAAGGACCAATCCAAGTAATTAACTTGTACCTTAAATGCCGCCATGTCATTCATGAAACGTGTTATCTTTGCACACGCTGTTTTGGCAGCAATATCGTTTGCTGCCCACTCAAATGCTTCCTTCGTCAGTGCATCACCTCGGCCCACTGTAGCAGACACACATAGTAGTGGCACGGTCGAGGTTATGGTAGACAAATTCACTTGCTCTTCAAAGCTTGGGTTGTAATTCTGATATGACCATTCAGCTTCTTGGAGATAATAAGCAGATAGCTTTTGAAACTGCATACATGTTAAGAAAATTAACCACTGAACTAGCAACACATAACAACAATATGTTGTCTACAATTTTTATCTTCTCGCTGCAAACGTGCGGGGTTTGTAATTAATAGTTCCTCTATTGTCATGACCAATCAAATGTAATTAGTGCTACAAAACTACGCTACAAATTGAGCCACATAACCAACATAAATCCAAGAATTTGAAGACGGCATTAAACAGAAGTTGCAATATACAGGAGTGAAATAATGGATCAGTATATAACACTGAGGGAGTAGGTTACTAAACGTACCGCTTTTTTCGTGTGATCAATTCGGCATTGGCCATCAACCTCCACATGAATCTCAAACTCCTTGAAGGTTTTCAACAGTGCATTGTAGAACTTCTTCATGTATTCTGGTAGGAATGGGATAGCGCTCTCATCCCATCTGCAAAGAAGGGAAATTTGAAATTTGATTAAAACTAGTCGCATGTATCCATATTATAGGTCAACGACAAAATCATGGAAACACTACCGAAGTTCTACAAGTTCTGTAAAAATTATTTCACATAGAGGAGGTGATATCACACAGTCATGTCAGCATTTCAGCTCTCAGTCGATTCACTTTGGTAGATGGTAGATATGAAATTCACAAAATACAACGGTAAATACGGATAAATTAAAAGTCATACTTCACTTTATTTTGGTTTCCCGCTTTTCTATCCTCGGTTGCAAATTTTAATAATCCTTTAAATGGATCGACATAGATATATTCAATTATGACATTTTTATACATCACTTCTCCTGTTTTATGAACTTTTACAACTTCTAAACATAAATTATGGTGCGGTTCTCAAAATGTCAAACAATTATTCAAATTTACCCGATATTTCCATAGTTTTGCATATTAAACAAACCTTTGGATGGCTTCATTCAGCTTCCTGCACTCCTGGATGGTGGCGTAGGAATCATAAGTGTCATCCATAAGGATAATGAATGCAATTATCTTGGTAAAGATCATCCTTGCAAGCCCTGAGCCTTCCTCATAGAACACAACATAGGACCAAACGTAGGACTCCACCGCACGATCCCTGATATAGCTTAGCCCCATGTATCCATAGAGATCTTTCCACCACCTAAAATTTAAATCAATGCAGGGATTTTAGGTGCATGTTAATAGTACTATTGCGATATGGCAGGATTAATACAGCGAATATATATTTATCAAACATATATTTCTCCTAAAATATTAAGGAATTTGGTACTTATACAGTGATGTTTGTGTGAGCTGTCTAGATTGTGCGCAGTAGAAAAGAGTTTAAAGACATTTTATAAAATGACTATGGACTTGCCGCATTTTATTTTTTGTTATTTGTCTGCAAATGGTGGAGGCATTTTATGGTGTCATTAAACTGTTCTACTACGTTCCAGACAATAGTTAAATCAAAACAATTATTAAAAAAACATGTATGTAGCCTCGCTATGGTCATGTCAGTTTTCATGATATGTCCCAGAACATATAGAAAAAAAACACCTTATCCTGACACCCATCTTTTTCTGATCCACCTAGCTCATTGGATTCTTGAGTTAGTGAGTTGCTTGACACTATGAAGATACTAAAGATGCCTCTAGAGAGGTAAATAACATGAAAAATGTCTTTCCACATCTAGCTAATTAGAGTGCTCGAAAATAATATGTCTTTACAAGATACTTTTTGCACATATCATATCTCAAACACAATCCCTAGTGTGTCTCTAAGAAACTTCGGATTTTAGGGAGAGGCTGAGAACATGTGTCGACACAAGGTTTTTATAGTGATTGTTAAGACATCGTAGATACAAATATCCATTTGAAATGTACTAGTACGTCATAATTAATTGCTTTCATCATACTTTAATTACTTAGTTGATATATATATATCAAGGAAACATGCTTACTCAGAAATAGCTTTAAGCTCCATCAAGTGGATATGCTGCAGAAGGTTAAAATCCAACTTTGCAAGTTCTAGTAGAATGGGAATGTGCCCTTCTTCTTGTCTATACTCCAGCATATAGGACAAAGTTTCCATTCTTTTGTAGGCCCTTGGTAGTGGTACATCAAGGGCACGATTGACTTGATTAATTAGATGGGGATTGAGATCAGTTCCACTACTCAATGATGTGAGATGGTGCTTTGCAAAAGAGATGGCATCTTCAAGTTCTGGCTCATCATGTGCGAGAAGGTGAGCTGCGTTGTATAAACTTAATAAACCTCTTGGGTCATCAGTTATTCCACTGATGAACCTCCCATCATCGCCTTTGAATTTGCCGAATACATCTGCAAAACATACTGCTTAATTCATAACTAATTTAAGAGTGGATCTACCTATCCATATATGTGAAAACTTCGTTCTTAATTTCATAGAAGCAAATGCACTTTTAATATGGAAAATCCATTTTACATTCTTTACATTTAACAAATTTAAGAGACTCTCGAACACAGAACTACCAAACTAAACCAGAAAGTACTATTTGCACATGTGGGAGCCACAGTGCCACGTTAGACAAAATTACTGCCCTACTTTAATTAGATTGTGGGTGCTAAACTGAACAGCTTAGGTTGAGCAGTGCCCAGCTTCATTATTTTCAATATAAATTTATAATTGTTTGAGTTGTGACGTTTTATTTTGAATCAAATAAAAAATTGTTCTGGGTATGCCCTGTAAACAGTTAAATGCAAGTGTAACAAATCAGTACAAAATGATAAAACTAAAATATTCTTGCTATATCCTAAACAGATAAATAGGTTCAAATAAAATTCATTACAGATATTGATACCTGGAGATAGACAAAAGCCATGCTGCCTAAGCAAGCGAAACCGGAGAGCAACATCATTGAGGCTAGAGCTAGTGAATTCACTTGCATTGATTTCACTTAGTGAGTATTCTATCTCTTCTCTGAAGAGATGATCTATTCCGAGACGTTGGACTGCATCTACTAACTGCATCCTTCCCTTTATGCTGTTGCATGTCACAAACAATTTACGGACATCCTCCTTCAGTTTATCAGCCCTCTCCACCATCCACTCCTCCGATCTCTGCTTACTTGCATGCATCAATTTGAATCATTATGAAATCTACCTGATGAATTATATTGGAAAGAACTATACTTTCGACATAATTGTTTCCCTTCATAAAATATATGGTTCTTGTGGAGTGGTAAATAATCATCAAAACTAGTTAGATAACCAATGATTTGTAGAAACAAGATAAAATTAACTATTCTCTTCAAGTTAAAAATAATTATCGTTTTGAACAAGGATATTGTCTTAAAAATAACTTTGATAACTATTTTCTATTACAATATATATATATATATTAACAAGCATATAATAATTGAAATACATTTTAAGATTAAACTATATATATGGTTTTCATGTTTCTAAGGTCATTATTTTATAAGTTGTTTATAATCAAAAAGTTTAAAGTTTTATATCAATATTGTCTAAAATGATAATTACTTCTAACGTGAAGATAGTAAAATAAGAATATGAAATGTGATGTACCATCTATCCATCTAGAACTTATGGTAATCCATACTATCCATAGAATAATTGATGCATGCCCACTAAGTCGTAAAGCTCAACATGCAAGAGTAACATATCATCACCCACTAGTAATTATTATCTAGAATATTTAAAATATCATACAAATATGACATATGCAAAGTAATGTCAAATCATTATCTTCATATCATTTTTATCTTATTTATTTAAACATATACATGCATCTTATCATTTCTATAAATCTACAACATGATTTCTTCGTATAGCAAAGAGTGGGCTATCAATTAGTATAATAATAAAAACAAGAGAGTAGTACATGCCTATCCAAATTAACCACATTAATTTAACCTTGCACACGCATTACTACCCAGTACCTAGTTTTTTTAAAGATAACAACGTACAGAATCTTTCTCAATTTGTGCCTTGAATATTAGTTGGCCAGTTCTGATCACAACATAATTAAACATAGAAAGATCTAAACATGCCTGCAATGGTTTTGGGTCGTAGTTGATAAAGAAATCCCTCCACACAGACGGCTCAAAACCAGACGCCTCCGTTCCAGCAGCAGCGGCGAAATCGATCTCATCATCTCCCGACGGTATGTCGAGCGTACCAACGCTGCTCGCACGTCGCAGAAGCACTGATTTACTTCGCCGAAACGAAGCACGGTTCGGACGGGCACGCAAGACGTGCGGCACGGCGACCGGCCGGCGGCCGGCAGGCGCCGCAGTTTCTACCGGGCCGGGAGAGGAAAGGGAGGCAATGCGACATGGGCAATTTTAGTTTCACTGAAAAATTTTGGAAAAAGCTCTTGCTACAAGATCGATCTGGAGGCCGGAGGGATATTATGAGCAAGAATTCGTATGGATGTGTGTGTAATGTATGGTTAGGTTAGCTGCTCCATGGATGTATGCAGATACACACACATACGTACATATAAATAAATATATAAGCATGGAAGGTACGAAGCCAACCTTAATAGATGGTGTCGTCAAACCATGCATAGTGGCTGCTAACAACGTTGACTCGAGACTCGATCAGCGGCGGCGGCGGCGCCGTCGCCTCCTTCGGTCCATCTCCCCTTGTTAGTTGTTCAACCTTGTATAACATGCATCTAGCTAGTTTGTTAGCCGATCTGTTGTGCATGCGACGACGTGAGCTTCGGGGGCTGTGGATCCGACTTTTTTACTTTTGCTCTTTCAAATTTTTGAAAGTTTTTCATAAATACATGACGTTTCAATTCAAAAAATAGGCTCTAAACTAGATGATCCGTCGTGTCGAGCTTACACAGCTCAGCATCAACAGTGTTGACGCCAAGCTCGGCGTCACGAATCTTGACACCGTATACCCTGGCGCCGAGCTACTGCTCATCTACCTTGTCTTCACCAGGTTGAGCATTGATGTATAGTTAGAGTATTGTTTAACACAATAGCTCAGTTGGTTAGAGCGCTAAGCTCCTAACCTAAAGGTTTTAGGTTTGACTCTTGCATGCACCAATTTTTTGTA
Source organism: Oryza australiensis (assembly GCA_019925245.2). Lineage (NCBI taxonomy): Eukaryota > Viridiplantae > Streptophyta > Magnoliopsida > Poales > Poaceae > Oryza > Oryza australiensis. The sequence goes on along the minus strand of JAIFGZ020000639.1, from coordinate 294,293 downwards.
ATTTTTTCTGAATTTCTTTTTCAATTTTTTATACATCCTAATGTTTTGGATTTTTTTAGAATTTGTTTTTAATTTTTTTGGTACTTCATAATATTTTATATTTTTTTCAATTATTTTACATTCTAATGTTTTGTAAATTATTTTTCGAATTTATTTCTTTTACATCCTAATGTTTTTGTAATTTTTTCAAATTTATTTTTTATACATCCTAATATTTACAAATCCTCAAAAATTTAGGAAAAATTGATTAAAATTTTTTAGAACTTTTATGACGGTTTAAAAATAAGGATCGTCTATCATTTTAGATCCAATGGTAAAAAATAGGAGGAACTCAAAAGAAAGAACTAGAAAGAACCACGAGGAACAAAGTACTGATAGTTTACTAATTTCACATAATCAACCATATGCAGTTTAATAATAGATCAAATAGATCCTGCAGCAGTATTATGGTGATGAAGGGCGGTTCGGCGGCAGGATCAAACAATCCTGAAATTCAGGAGCGGATTACATTTGCTGTTTTAAATAAATAATTAATTTAAATAAATAATCACTTTTAAAACAATTAAAAATAGCTTGCCATCAGGCAGAATACAGGACACGCTGACGGAACATTTTAAACCAAATACACACATTCAATTCCAAATTTTTCAGTTTGGTAAAGGACTGCATCTTTGTCTTCTCAGTGATGGTGATCTTGAACAAAACGGAGACCACAGTACTTGCATACAGCAGGCTGGTCCAGGTCAAGGCAGAAATATTCGATCGGATGGCCGAGGGAACCAGTTTAACGACCTGTAGCAAAATATGAACAGAACTGGCCGGAGGTAGTATTTTGGTATTCAAGTAACCCAAATAATTTCATCTGAGAACTCATCCTCTTTTACCAACATTTACATGAAAGGCTGGTATTACTCTGGACAAATTTCTTTTGAAAAAGTTTACACCTCCCAAAGAAATCCATCCACGACATGAACGACGGAGTACATATTAGCCCTAACAAAAACTATCCGTGAAAAATAAGCACTTGACAAGTGTTAGGAAGAGTTACAGTTAATTACTTAAATACCCTTAAATACGTTATTTTAATTCAAAATTGTTATATAATTTTTAACGGTTAAGATAAATCTGTGGATGAAAGAACCAGGAGAAACCGTCCAACCACAATAAAAACCTCAAAAAATTACAAAAATTAGGATATACAAAAATAAATAAAAAGAGTTGGAAAAAGGCAAAACATTAGAATGTACCCAAAAAATTGAAAAAAATTTGAATTTATTGAAAAACATTAGAATGTATACGAATACATTCGAAAAGTAAAAAAAAATAGGATGTACCAAATGTAAAAAATGTAAAACAGTATGACGTACCAAAAATTGAAAAAGGAAATTCTAAAACTCCAAAATATTAGGATGTATAAAAAGTTTGAAAAGAGAAATTCAAAAAAATTGCAAAACATTGGCCCATTCAGAGTCAAAACCTAAGACCTTTAGGTTACTAGCTTAGTGCTCTAACCAACTAAGCTACCTAGGAATTATATCAAACTATCCTCTAACGATATATCAATACTCAACCCGGTGAAGTCAAGGTGGGGAGTGGCAGCTCGACACCAGTGGTATGCGACGCCAAGCTCGACACCAAGATCCATGGCGCCGAGCTCGGCGTCAAGATCCACGACGTTGAGCGGCTACGTTAGCGCCATCGCCGGCCTCGGCGCCAACATGGCGCGCCGAGCTCGACGCCAACACTATTGGTGCCGAGCCGTAAGCTTGACGGCACTAGCGACGACATCGAGTTTGGGATTCATTTTTTGATTAAAACTATAAAAGACATATTTGTGAGAAACTTAAAAAAAGACAAAAAGTTAAAAAAATCGGATGTCACACGTGTAGCGACCGTGGCGAGGATAGGTCGAGGATGGCCTGGGCAAAGGGGACGTGAGATGAACGTGCCGTGCGGATCGTGAGGGATAAACGCCATCAAACCGCAACGTGGAATATGTGTATTTGGCACGTCGACGTATCGTGTGGTGGTGTGTGTTTTTCCTTTTCGTTTTTCAAAAATATAATCATATTTTTTTCTACTACATCAATATAAAACCGTTCGTTAAAAAAAACGTGACCTCGGAGAGCCGCACCAATGGTCATTCCTGCATACCTTACGTGTTACGTTTTCTTGCGTAACTAGCAAATGTCCGCATTTCATTATGGGATTTAAAAATGATATGGTATTACCACTACTACATATTTGTATGTAATTACCACTACTATATAATATTACATAGGAATCCGTTTATAGATACCGACACCTATATTTATATTATAGCTGTCAGTTTTTAAATCGACACCGATAAAAATTTAGCCGATTGAGCCAAGCCCATCCTTTTAACCATCGAATCATAATGACCGACTCCCACACGCCCTTCTCCTCTCCTCCACCCCTCCTCCTCTCTTCCTCGCCTCTCCTCTTTGCCCCTCCCCACTAGTCATTTGGGGATGATCACTCCTGCCGCTTTCCTCCTCTCCACCCCTCCTCACCGCCGCTTGAGGATGGCCGGTCCAGCGCCACCCTCCCTACCAGCGCTGTGGACGACCGGATCCGACGCCGCCCCTCCCCACTAGGCGCTCAAGGGTGGCCCAATCCGGCGCCGCCCTCCGACCTCCACCCTTCTCTCTCGCGCCCTCCCACTCCGACTTCGCTCGCCACCTTCCCCACCTCATCGGAGAGGAGAGGAAGAGTGGAGCGGAGAGGAGGCGCGCAGCTAGCGCGATGGATGTTTTGATTTGTGGTGCTATGTGAATCACCCTTTGATGTGTAGTGTCAGGATCTCGTGTCGAAACTTGGTTTCGGCAATAGAAATTTTGGGGGTGCAGTCAAGATCGCCAAGTATAATGGGTTAGACGGAAACGGATTTAGATGTGTTTAGGCCCTCTCGTGAGGTAATACCCTACTCCTGTTTCGGGGATTCGATCCGCCGAGTGTCTTTATTGATCTCGTGATCTAAGGCTGAAAGCTAAAGCACCCGCTTATCAACTCGATATCGCATATCCCTCAAGGGACGCCCTTACCCCCTTATATAGTCTTGGGAGGCGGGCTTACAGATCGGAAACCTTATCTTACTCTAAGTCGGTTTTTCAATCTTACCAAACCGTGACTATGGGTCGTTGCCTTATCTCAATCGACAACGTAAGACCCAAGTCATATTTGGTTTACGTATATGGTAGGCACAATCTATCCCTACCTCCAATGGATAAACTTGCCATGTAGATACCCGATTGCCATAATCTCCACAAGAGCCCCGAGTCATTTTCGCCGATGAGACAACTCAAGATCAAACCAAGACTGTACACGACCAAACAACTCTTTGGCCGAGTGCTTCGGCGCCGAGCGATTCCATCATCTCTCGCCCGATTCTCCCGAGTGGCTCCAAAGACTCGTGAAGGGCTGGAAAATATTCAAAAATAAATACCTAGATGCACCTCTTGATACAATTAGGTGTAGCCTCCGACCGTGTGACTAGCCAAAAATAGACCAAACATACAACTAAGAACTATAAAGAATCATACTCATATAAATGCTTAGCTCATGCTCAAGCAATCATAAAAATCTCATTACTCGGCAAGTTCACGCTCGTCCGAGTGAAATTGCCCGAGTCATCTCGTAACAAATAACTCAATCAACCCTCATAGGTGAAAAGCACTCGGTGAGCTTACGCTTATCCGAGTGAAGCTACCCGAGTCATCTCGCATTAAATATTTTAATCGTCCTCATGGGCAAACAAGTTTTTCGCCGTCCGAAAATATGACATAGTTATTAAATAGCACTGCCATAATACCGGTCTCGATCTATAAAGATCTTCACCAAGGTGGAAAAATAACATTGATATAATCATCTAATCAAATGCTAAAAAACCAAACAGCCCTTGTCATCAAGGCAACTATAAAAAGCTTAGCTGTTGGTCACCTTTCAAATTGCATCGTGCTAGCTTCTCATGAAGTTTAGCAAACCGCGTATGAAAGAATTTCCACAGTATAGGGCATTCGGACACGTGCATATTGCCAAGGCAAATCGCTTAAGCTCATCCACTTTAGTCCCTAAGGACACGCGTCTGCCACACCTTAGCGTGCCGCAGGTCTCTCATGGGCTCGGCCCAATTACGAGAAAACCTAGCGTAACCTTCAAATCTCTTTACAAAGCCTCGAGGTCATCCCCGCCACTTCGTCTTCCCGAAAATTCCTCTTTTGCAAAGACTGTTCACCGCTTGCGGAAAACCCTAGACTCGCGCGCACCCGAATCCATCGATCCAGAGCTCGTCCTTCGCCACAAACCAGCCTCCGCATCCAGCTTCGAAGACCCCATCTCAAACCCCCATCTTCTTGGCCGATTTGCTTCCCACCCTAACCACATTCATGGCGATGAGAAGAAAATCCCCTTCGAGCAAGGCACTTCGATGTGAGGGAATCTACCCTCAAGGAGATGGTGAAGCACGGCGTGCTTCCTCCCAAGGAGATCGTGGGCTGGCCCGCGGCGGGCGAAGATTTCCCAACACCAAACACCGGTGAGCTCGTTGTGTTCACATCTTTCTTTTACTGCGGGTTCAGTCTCCCCACTTCCGAGTTCTTCAGGGGGCTTCTAGATTATTATGGTCTTCGACTCTATCACCCGAACCCCAACTCCATGCTTCACATCGCTCTTTCATCCACGTATGTGAAGCTTTCCTTGGCATCCTCCCCCACTTCCAACTTTTTCGCCGCATGTTTTACCTCAAACCGCATCCGAATAAGGACCATCCATGCGTTGTTGGTGGAGCGGGTTTTCAACTCCGCGGATCTATCCGCAAGGAGTACTTCTCTCTTCCCTTGAAATCCTCCAATAAGGGCTGGCACGCAAGCTGGTTCTATATCAGCAACCTTGAACCCAGCCTGCCAGCCTTTGTCGGCCTTCCCCCGTGCCTAAGCATACTTGGAGTACCGTGCCGTAGCCCAAGATTGGGATGAAGCCAACAAACTGCTAGCGAAGATCTTGGAGATGAAGCAGAAAGATCTTCGCGGCGAACGATCACTCGACACTTCATCAGAGCCGACCGGCACCAATCAAAGAACGATCGAAGCTGCCTTTCGAGTATGAAGGCGAGAGGACCCCAATCGGGATGACCGGACTCCCTTAGTTTTGAGATCCCGAAGATCCGGATGTACAAGGTCTTCTCGACCGGAGTCGCAGCCGAGCGCAGCCTCGTGCCGCGGTCCTTCCTTTCGCCTCTTCCGACCTCCTCCTCCGGTAAGCCGACTAAACTCTCTTTATTGTCTTGCAACCTTGATGTCATACCTCTTAGTATTGTGAGAATTTTTCTTGCAGAAAATGCTTCCATCATCTCGAAGCCCTACAAAATCCCCGACGACGATGTGCCGACTCGGCCGCCTGTAAGTCACCCTGGCGGCGTGAAGATCTAGACCGATCCACCCAGAAAAGGGCGGCCCCGAGTGAGGACATCAAAGAACGGACGAGCAAAAGGAGGCTCGTCATCGATGACTCGACGATGATGTCTCAGCCTCCTCCGCCGAAGCAACCCTCCAAGGCCGCCACCGAAGGCGGCGCCGAAGATCCGCCTGGCCATCCAGGTATGCCTTATGACTAAGCTAAGCTCTTCGAAAATTTCTCTGTCTTTATTCCAACCGCATTTGTCGTTCGTTTGCAGAGGCCCTAGGATATAGATCCCGCTAGGAAGAGTGAAGGGCCAACTCCACTGCGTCGCGTCCGAGGCATCCAAGCTCGCGGAGCAAACCCCGAGCTCCTCTCCCGAGCGAGAGTGCTCCGGCAAAGCCCTCGCCCCAGTGCCAAGACATCCCAAGGAGGGAGCCCCCGACCGCCACCCGGGACATCCCGACTAGAAACCGCCGCCACCGAGAAGCCACCGATCGCGCCAAAAGCCCCGACTAAGGACCGCCTGGTGGAAAGTCGAAGGAAAAGACCACTGCCGCTCCAGCCAAGGATTCAAATAAACTTGTAAGTCTTGAGCCGACATTCCATCTTCAATCTTTAGTTTAACTCTATCGTATCTTCATCCGTTCTTCCCGATCCGCAGCCACAAGAGAGGAGATCCCTGTGTTAAAGTCTTCCAAACCTGGGTTCCCCGATTAAGATCGAGTGGCGAGATTCTCAAGGCCGAGGCGTGGCATCATCCTTGATAAGCAAGCGGAAAGCGAGGAAAGGAATGCCCTCATCAACACTGAATGAGGCGACTCGGCTACTCAACGTAAGCCTTGATCTTTTCTATTGTATTATCATTTCTTTTCGCGGTCAACTTCGGATCTTGCGTGCGTAAGGAGTATTGTCGATCCATGGCCAAGTCCGAGGCGCCGAGAAATTGGTCCCACATCTAAACTCCCGGAGGACATCCAACAGGCCGAAGACCACTCGAGAAGACGCCGCGTCGAGGGAGGCAGCGCTAAGGAGGGAAATAGATGAACTTCGGGAAGAAAACCTTGACCTTCTGGGTTCGCCTGGAGTAAGCTTAACCCTCCTAGTTTCTTTATGGCTTCCGTTGATCCCGGTTGCCGATAGACTTTCTTTTTGTAGAAAATTGCCTGAGGTCCACTTGAAGGGTCACGCGAAGCTACGCTAGCCGAAAACAAAAATTTCTACCGCGCAAACCAGAACACTTGCAAGTAAGGGCCGATAGATCGTTACCGATTAGAGTAGAGTGCAATGGAATAGCCAATCGTGGCAATCCGATCCGGAACAAGGTAGCCGATTCCCTGAGACAGATGACGCCAATCGCCCGATTCGAGCAGCGTCCGGCCGCGCTCACGCCTCGCTCCGATGCGCCCGACCGCAGCTCGATTCCACCACGCCGATCGCTCCGATTGCACCGATCCGGCCGATCAACAGCCGCGCAACGTAGCAGCGCCTCTACCGGTATCCACACGTCCGGGGACAACGCCGTACACCCGTGTGCTAGCACGCGATGCAAGGCTAGGGTTTGGCTCGAAAGTGGGGAGGGTTTCCGTGGAGATTGATCTCGGCGACTTCGTTGCACGCGATGCAATTGATGTGTCACAACTCTCCACCCTCCCTCCTTTATATAGAGTTGGCCGACTAGACTAGTGGCCGATCGTGACTCTATTTTTGAATCGGATCTCATCCGTATCTCATAGAGTTGGCCGCCCATACGTCGTAAGCCTATAGGACTCTATCCGATCGGATCCCTATCCGATCGAGCCGTATCCGAGTCCAACTCGAATATCTATTCTATCCCCTTAAGCGTGCGACCCCGTAGGTTCGGTGTATACTGGCTTTCGGCTATAGTCTAACTTAGCCGATCGTTGGCTCGAGTCTAACTCAGCCGACCTGTCACCGCGGCGCCTAGCAAGCACATATTGACACCATAATATACAAGAATAATATCGGCTCGAACCTCGTAATGTGTACACAAATCCCTTTGCTCACGATACCGCTTAAGCTATAGGCAAGATGTGTGCCATCCCTTCAATAGCTTAACCATTCACTCGAACCGTATTGGATTATCCGTCCGTTGATTGACTCCTCAATCAACTTAGCATGGCCATGCATTTCCATAATCCATTACCTCGAGGCCCAGAGATATCTCTCCAAAGGAGGGGCAAATTCCATCTTGATCACTCACATCCCACTCCATGTTTCATAGCAAACCCGAAAACTACCTTTATAACTACCCAGCATTTAATAGCGTTTGGTAGTCCCAAAGTAGGCTACTACACATGTTGGAATCCATGGTGATCTCAGTCTAAGGACTTTGTACCAACACTACCCGAGACCAACTAATGGCACATTAATTCCCGTAGTGTCTCATGGTGGGTCTATCCAACAATGTGTTCTCCAACACATGTGTCCATGTTTATTGATTTGGTATCACCATACCATGATCTATGAGACATGATCATCAATCAATAAACATGCCGATCTTAGAATCATATATGTTCCAACAATATGACATATGATCGTGGATCGTTTAGAAATAGATTCATACATATCGAGTCTCATAAATAAGTCACGTACTTATTGATCAATACAAGATGTCTATTTCATGGAACCGAATAACACTTTATTCATTTATACATAAACATTGACGTGATATCCAACATCTCCATGTTGCCTCTAGGGCATATCACTAACAATCTCCCACTTGCACTAGAGTCAATCATGTAAGTATCTAATACCCATTGCTTCTTGTGTGTGCCTCATGCTTCGCCGAGGGAGAGGTTTTGTCACCGGATCGGCTATGTTGAGATCCGTGTGCACTTTGCATATCTTGACATCACCTCTGTCCACTATCTCGCGGATGAGATGATATCGCCGAAGTATGTGTTTGGACTTCCGATGTGACCCTCGGCTCCTTGGCTTGCGCAATGGCTCCACTATTATCACAATAGAGAGACATTGGACCAACCGTACTAGTCATCACACCAAGCTCGAAACAAATTTCTAGATCCAAACAGCCTCCTTGCGCCTTCCGGGAGCAATGTACTCGCCTCCGTTGTAGAATCAGCAACAGTATCCCGCTTGGAACTCTTCCACTGACCGCGCTCCGTTCAGAGTAACACGAACCCGCATTGCGATCTATAATCATCCTTGTCTGTTTGGAAGCTAGCATTGGTGTAACCACTTACAACGAGCTCTTCTTCACCTCCATAGACTAGGAACATATCCTTAGTTCTTCTCAAGTACTTAAGGATATTCTTTACTAAAATCCGCTGACCTTCACCCGGATCTCGACTCGGTATCTCGCTCGTAGCACTCAAAGCGCACGAGACATCTCGGGCGTGTACAAAGCATGGCATACATGATGGATCCAATTGCCGAAGCATATGGAACCATACCCATCTTATTCCGCTCATCATGTGTCCGAGGACACCGATTCTTGCTAAGATTAATGCCATGTGACATGGGCAAGAAACCTTTCTTGAATCATGCATGTTGAACCTTTTCAACACCTTGTCAATGTATGTACTTTGGCTTAATCCGATTAGCCTCTTGGATATATCTCTATAGATCCGAATGCTCAATATGTATGCTGCTTCCCTAAGTCTTTCATGAAAAAAACTATTTTTCAATGAAGACTTGACGGATTCTAGCATAGGGATATCATTTCCAATCCGCAATATGTCATCCACATATAAGATTAGAAATACAATTGCACTCCCACTCGACCTTTTGTAAACACAGCCTCTTCTTCGTTTTTGATGAAACCAAACCCTTTGATTACTTCATCAAAACGAATATTCCAACTCCGAGATGCTTGCTTCAATCCATAAATGGATTTCTCGTAGCTTGCATATCTTTCCAGCGATTCTGATCGACAAAACCCCGAGGTTGTATCATGTGTACATCCTCGCTTAGGTTTCCATTTAGGAAAGCCGTTTTGACATCCATCTCGCCATATCTCATAGTCGAAATATGCAAGCAATCGCTAGGATAATCCGAATAGATTTAAGCATTGCGACGGGCGAGAAGGTTTCATCATAATCAACTCCTTGAATCTGTTTAAAACCTTTCGCCACCAATCGCGCCTTATAGATGTGAACATTTCCATCCATATCGGCCTTTTTCTTAAAAACCCATTTACACTCAATGGTTTTGACACCATCAGGTGGATCAACCAAGTTCCAAACTTGATTGTCGTACATGGATTCTATTTCGGATTTCATGGCTCCAAGCCACTTGTTGGAATCGGGTCCCACCATCGCTTCCTCATAGGTCTTAGGTTCATCGTTGTCCAACAACAATATATCACGTTGTTCCGCACTGTACTGCCAGTGCACGACGTGATCTTTCGGCACTCCGTGGGCTGGTGTATCTACAACTGGTGGCGCAACACTTTGCTCCTCCTGTTGTGGTTCTGTGGTCGCTGAAACATTTTCTGGTGTTTCTTGAACTTCTTCAAGATGCACCCTGCTCCCACTAACCCTTCTTGAAAGAAACTCTTTCTCCAAGAAGACACCGTGTCGGGCGACAAACACTTTGCCTTGTTCCCGATTATAAAAGTAATATCCCTTGGTTTCCTTAGGATATCCCACAAAGAAGCACTTGTCGATTTGGGTGTGAGCTTGTCGATCAGAACGTTTTACATAAGCTTCGCATCCCCATATTTTGAGAAAAGACAAACAAGGGGTTGCCCGTCCATATCTCATATGGTGTCTTTTCAACCGACTTAGATGGAACTCTATTTAGTGTGAGCGCAATGTTTCAAGAGCATATCCCTAAGGATAACGGAAGATCACTTTGGCTCATCATCGACCGCACCATGTCCAACAAGGTGCGATTTCTCCGTTCGACACTCCGTTCCATTGCGGAGTTCCCGGCGGAGTTAATCCGTGGAACAATTCCACAATCTTTCGTATGATTACCAAACTCTTGGCTCAAGTATTCTCCTCCACGATCCGATCGTAGAAACTTGATTGTTTTCCCTAAATGATTCTGCGTACTTCATTCTGGAATTCTTTGAACTTTTCAAAGGATTCGGACTTATGCCTCATTAAGTAGATATAACCATATCTACTAAAGTCATCTGAAAAGGTAATGAAGTACGATAACCACCTCGGCCGTTGAGCTCATTGGTCCACATACATCGCATGTACGAGTGCCAATAAGTCACTTGCTCTCTCACCGTGTCCCGTGAAAGGTGCCTTTGTCATCTTACCAAGTAAACAAGACTCACATGTCTCAAATGATTCAAAATCAAAAGAGTGAAGCAATCCATCCTTATGGAGCTTCTCCATGCGTTTCTTATTTATATGGCCTAAGCGACAATGCCGATAAACGTGGGGTTTATATCATTAGAGAGTTGCCTTTCTCGTATTAATGTTATAGATGGGAGACGCTTCAAGATTCAAAACGTATAATCCATTCACCAATGGAGCATGAAAATAGAACATATCTCTCGAGATATATTGAACAACCATTGTTCATTGATCTAAAATCATATCCTTCCGCTTGCAAACATGAAGCGGAAATAACGTTTTGACATAGTGTTGGAACACAATAACAATTATTTAATTCCAAAACTAATCCCGAAGGCGATGAAGTGGTACCGTGCCGACAAAGAATCGTAGCAACGCTTGCTCCATTGCCGACGCGCAGTTCACCTCACCCCTTCTCAATCCTCTACTTCTTCTCATTCCCGCAACGACTTGCAAATATGAGCTACGATCCGGTATCAAATACCCAAGAGTCGAGAGGTGAAGTAGCAAGATTAATGTCTATAACATTAATACCTGGCGTAAGTCGTACTTTGCTTCTTCTTGAGATCCTCCATGTACTTCCTGCTTCCTTTTCCAAAGGGCTCTGTCTCCTTGCAATAGAAGCAAACGGCATCTCGATGCCGCCGACCCCTTTCTTGCCCTTCTTTGCATTAGAGGCACTCGCGATCTCATCGGGAGTTAACTTCCTCTTGGTGCAAAGTTTCTTGACAGTGGTTTGCGCTTAGCCTTCGCATCATCATCACATGATGACCGTTTTTCCGGATACTCTCCTCACTGCCTTTAGCATCCCATGCAATTCAGCCAAGGTCCTATCCATATTGTTCATGTGATAGTTTAATATGAATGGCTCGAAGCTCCTGAGGGAGCGACCGGAGAATCACATCGCAGCCAACTCTTGGCTAAGGGGAAAACCTAGTTTTTCCGCTCTCGATATAGCCAATCATCTTTATCACATGCGGACCGACGGATTCCCTCAACAAGCTCGCACGCAAACAAGGACTTTGAGGTGTTGAACCTCTCGGCCCGTGCTTGGTTCTCAAACATGCCACGCAGTCCCCGAATAATAGTGTGAGCATCGCTGCTCTCATATTGCTTCAAGCTCGGGGGACATTGTAGCAAGCATGAGACATTATATCTAGGGCATCATTAGTGTGCTTCTCATAAGCCCTCCGTGCGCTGCGTAGCATTAGTTGGCAAATCCTCGGATAGGGTACTTCAAGAACGTACTTTTATGCTCTTGCTTGAGAACAATTCTCAAGTTGCGATACCAATCCATAAAGTTTGTTCCATTTAATTTTTCCTTTTCGAGAATAGATCGCAAATTAAAGGTAATGGGTGTAGTATTAACCGCCATTTATTCTACAAATGTAAAAGCAAAGTTTAGCACAATGTTTATGCTATGTCTTTTGTTAAACAATTTAACATAAGACTCCCATTACGTATTTTCCACCTTCCCTCTAGGTTACGTATCGGGTCAAGATCCACATGTTAGTTAATTTTCTAGTGAGCTTTGGCATCACCGCTAGAAAATTAGTAACATCGGTAAGCAACTCCTTGCTAATCACATCTCTATGTGACTCTTGTTGTTGGTGTGGCATCTCCATGCCCCGGCGCCAACCTATGCCCCAAGTCCCAAAACTGTTTTGATAGCCTTGTTAAGTAAACCAAATGCTCCCGCATGTATATGTCTGACATATACCCCTCGTGTTATGATAGAGAATGGCACTCTGCTTTGCGCACCCACCATTGACGAGCATAACGGTGACGGTGCAACATTTGGAAGGGCATCATTACTACTTAATTTTGAGAGGGATGCTATCCTATCAAACAAACATATCACATATGAAAGCAAGAAGAATAGCATATAATGAAATAGTATGGCCCCCTTCACATGGTGATCTCCATCTCCATGTCGGCGCCCGAGGATCTCCATCTTCGCACCATCTTCCAAGTGTCGAATGCTTGATATCTTCAAACTAAGCTACTACTATAGAAGCTCTAATTGAAGATTACATCGACTCGCAGTCGTGAAAGAATATTACAAGCATTGCACGCATGAAAGAATATTACAGGATTGCACATATGAAAGAATATTACATGCATCACATGCATCTCATACATACAATAGGGCCATACCATCTCAAAGCATTCTCTCGCAAAAACAAGTTAGGCGTAGAAACGTTTTCTACTTATCGCAGCTACGGCACCGAGACGACCTATAAGGGGTACGCACACGGCGGTCCCGCTAGCCGGTTAGCGGGCGGGTGGTCGACGGGGAAGCCGCCCTCGCGGCTTCCGGCAGCGCTCGAAACACCACACGAAATTCATAGATCCAATCTATGAAATCGCTTATGGAAACCATATCGGCATAATCATATTATGTCGTCCCGATACACTATCAAGGGAGATGGTTTGCGTAGGCGCGAGGCGCAACAAAGTCGGACTACGAGATAGCTTCGGATAATCACATTATACCGTTCCGATACACTATCAAGGAACGCTATCTCGAACCCAACTCAAACCGAGTTATTTGGAAATTGCTTCGACGTAATCACATTACGTCGTTCCGATACACTATCAAGGAACGCAATTACCATCTACTCTCCTCAACGTATACCGTAAAACCGATTGATCTAATCAACCCGTGCGCAAAACTTGTTCCGATCCAATCTAAAACCCAAACTAAGCAAGATTAGCTCGATACCACCGAAGGGTCACGCGGAAGCTACGCTAGCCGAAAACAAAAATTTCTACCGCGCAAACCAGAACACTTGCAAGTAAGGGCCGATAGATCGTTACCGATTAGAGTAGAGTGCAGCGGAATAGCCAATCGTGGCAATCCGATCCAAACAAGGAAGCCGATTCCCGGAGACAAGCCGATTCGCCAATCAGCCGATTCGAGCCGTCCGGCCGCGTTCACGCCTCGCTCCGATGCGCCCGACCGCAGCCGATTCCACCACGCCCGATCGCCCGATTGCAGCCGATCCGAAGCCGATCAACGCGCGCAACGTAGCGCGCTCTACCGGTATCCACACGTCCGGGACAACGCCGTACACCCGTGTGCTAGCACGCGATGCAAGGCTAGGGTTTGGCTCGAAAGTTGGGAGGGTTTCCGTGGAGATTGATCTCGGCGACTTCTGTTGCACGCGATGCAATTGATGTGCCACAGCTCTCCACCCCTCCCTCCTTTATATAGAGTTGGCCGACTAGGACTAGTGGCCGATCAGGACTCTATTTTTGAATCGGATCTCATCCGTATCTCATAGAGTTGGCCGCCCATACGTCGTAAGCCTATAGGACTCTATCCGATCGGATCCCTATCCGATCGAGCCGTATCCGAGTCTAACTCGAATATCTATTCTATCCCCTTAAGCGTGCGACCCGTAGGTTCGGTATACTCGGTTTCGGCTATAGTCTAACTTAGCCGATCGTTGGCTCGAGTCTAACTCACCGACCTGTCAACAGCGGCGCCTAGCAAGCACATATTGACACCATAATATACAAGAATAATATCGGCTCGAACCCGTAATGTGTACACAAATCCCTTTGCTCACGATACCGCTTAAGCTATAGGCAAGATGTGTGCCATCCCTTCAATAGCTTAACCATTCACTCGAACCGTATTGGATTATCCGTCCGTTGATTGACTCCTCAATCAACTTAGCATGGCCATGCATTTCCATAATCCATTACCTCGAGGGGCCCGAGATATCTCTCCAAAGGAGGGGCAAATTCCATCTTGATCACTCACATCCCACTCCATGTTTCATAGCAAACCCGAAAACTACCTTTATAACTACCCGCCATTACGGAATAGCGTTTGGTAGTCCCAAAGTAGGCTACTACACATGTTGGAATCCATGGTGATCTCAGTGTCTAAGGACTTTGTACCAACACTACCCGAGACCAACTAATGGCACATTAATTCCCGTAGTGTCTCATGGTGGGTCTATCCAACAATGTGTTCTCCAACACATGTGTCCATGTTTATTGATTTGGTATCACCATACCATGATCTATGAGACATGATCATCAATCAATAAACATGCCGATCTTAGAATCATATTTGTTCCAACAATATGACATATGATCGTGGATCGTTTAGAAATAGATTCATACATATCGAGTCTCATAAATAAGTCACGTACTTATTGATCAATACAAGATGTCTATTTCATGGAACCGAATAACACTTTATTCATTTATACATAAACATTGACGTGATATCCAACATCTCCATGTTGCCTCTAGGGCATATCACTAACACCACTCGCTCCAGTCCAACTGACGCAATCGCCTGGGAAGACCAAGTTGGAGGCCGAGTTCGAAGGTAAGCTTCTTTGAAGCAACATTCTTTGTGTTGCTTTGTCTTCGAGTACTTTGCGTGATCATGTTCTTTTGGCAGCTTACAAAGTTAAGACCCGAGCTCAATACGACGTCTTACTTGAGAGGGTCAAACGAGCCGAAAGGGTCCGAGAAGATGTAGCGAACGCGGCAACGCCGATCCTGCTGTCTTTGTATCATCGGGAGTCGGGACCAGCCACTGGACCCGGTTGAAGTCTTCGACAAGCTTAGGCGAGCCCCGACCGCATCTAGCCAACATTTCGAGGTGGCTGTGATGGGAGCGGGCTTCGCCTTGCACAAACAAAGTCACTCTACCCCCGAGTGGACGTGGATTCAATCTGGAGGGCTTCACCGGGGAACTTCGATGAGCAGTGCTCTTGATTTGATTAGCGAGGCACGTGGAGTCGCCCAAAAAGGTGGTCCGATGTAGTAAACCATTTTCGGCCTTGACTTGCCTTGTAAACATTGTCTTGTAAACATTGGATGCTTGTGACATTTTGATGTAGACTTGTGAATATTCAATTTTTTTATGTTAATGCCCCGATCCAAGTTTTTATGTGAAATTTCTTAAGTAATTTTCGTCCGACTGTCACCGAGCCTAAGCTCGATTAGGTCATCGAAAATTCTCGCCCTAAACACTAAACTCGAATCAAGGAACATTAAACAATGATAAACCGAATCATGCACAAAGGTTGATGAGGAAAACTATGCTTTATTGACATATGTATACTTCCGACTCGCTAACTCAAGAAGTCATCTTGCTTGAGGTTGGCAACAAGAAAACATGAAACTTAAGTCAATTAAGCATAGAATCGTCGAAGATGCTCGATGTTCCAGAGTTCTCCACCATAGACCCGTCTTCACACTTTAACCGATATGCACCCGGCCGAGTCACCTCGGCGATTATGTATGGTCCTTCTCATAAGGGGGATAGCTTGTGACGGTCCTTGGTGGCTTGAATCTTGCGCAAAACCAGATCGCCAACGATAAAAGCTCATGCTCGAACGTTGCGACCGTGGTAGCATCCGAGCCCTTGAAGATATTTTGCCGACTGGATGAGGGCCGTCTCACGCTGTGCCTCTTCCGCGGGTGAGGTCATCCACTCGGCCCGGGTCGTAGCGTTCATCATTGAAACTACTGACTCGGAGGGATTCATACTCCATTTCGTTTGGCAACATGGCTTCGAGCCATAGACCGAAAGAAAGGAGTTTGGCCGTAGCCCGACCGGGTGTGGTCCACAGAGACCATAGAACCGAGGGGAGCTCTTGGACCCACTTGCCGCGTAAGGGCTTAGGCGATCGAACACGCGGCCTTGATGCCTTGAAGGACCATGCCGTTGGCACGCTCGACTTGTCCGTTGCTTTTGGGATGGGCAACCGACGCATAGCAAATCTTGATTCCGAAGTCTTCGCAAAATTCCTTGAAGATGCCTCCTCGTGAATTGAGTCCCATTGTCGTTATGATTCTCGTTTGGGACGCCGGCGGTGCACGATGTTGAGGATGAAGTCCCGTGCCTTGTCGCCAGCATTGTGGCAACCGCTTAGCTTCAATCCACTTGGAGAACTTGTCGATTGCGACGAATAATTGTGTGAATCCTCCCGGGCCTTTTGGAAGGGCCGACCATGTCTAAGCCCCATACCGCAAACGGCCGTGATAGTGGGATTGTTTGTAGCTCTTGGCTGGGACATGACTGTTGGCGAAAAATTGGTAGCCTTCACAGGTTTGTACCACTTTGTCCGCGTCGAAGACCGCGGTGAGCCGAAGAAACCTTGTCTCGTAGGCTTTGCCCACCAAGGTACGTGCCGCCGCATGGCTTCCACATATGCCCGAGTGGATGTCTTGGAGCACCGCTCGTCCTTCCTCGGCCGTGATGCATCTCATCGACTCCGGAAGGGCTTCTCTTGTATAAGTCGGAGTCAACCATGACATAAGCTTGGCAACGACGTCGGACACATTCTCGCCTCATCCCGGCCTTCCTAAGCAGCCTTCTTGCCGAGTTAAAAATTTGATGAGTGCTGTCCTCCGCCGAAGCCAATCATGGCGACTTCACTTGCGCCTTGTTCGTCGGAGTTGGCTTTGCCGCAATAGTTGGTTCATAGAGGTGCTTGACAAAAACGTCTCTGGGGCGGTTTCGCGTTTGGACCCGAATTGCGCCAACTCGTCGCCGCTTCGTTGTTGTGTTTTAAGACATGTGATAGTTCGAGTCCGTCAAACTTGTCTTCAAGTTTGCGGACCTCTTGTCTGTAGGCCTCCATGGTGTCGCTTTAGACAGACTAGTCTTTCATCACTTGGTTTACAACCAGCTGGGAGTCCCCTTCACGACGAGCCGACGTATCCCGAGTGAAACCGCGAGCCGCACCCATGCAAAGCAGCTTCGTACTCGATGACGTTATGTGAGGCGGAGAAGTGGAGGTGGAGAACGTATCTTAGCTTTTCCCCGGCCGGGGAGATCAAGACAACTCCTGCTCCCAAGACGGTGATCCTCTTGAATCCGTCGAAGTGCATGGTCCAATATTGGAGATCTTCCCGAGGTACATCTTCTTGTTGTTCGGTCCATTCGGCCAAGAAGTCCGCCAGTGGCTCCGTGACTTGACAGACGTCCTCGCCTTAAACGTTAATTCCAGCATCGCCTCCAGGCCCACTTCGCGATGCGCCCGCTTGCCTCCCGGTTGTGGATGACATCACCGAGTGGAAAGGAGGTGACGACGGTGACCGAGTGACCCTAAAAATAGTGCGGCAATTTCCTCGCGGTTATCGTGACACCATAAAGCAATTTTTGTACCTACGGGTAGCGAGTTTTGGCTCCCCGCACTTCGCTAACAAAGTAGATTGGCCTCTGACTTCCCGACCCGCCCTTGTTCTTCGCGCCGACCACGAGGACCGTACTAACCACTTGGTGAGTGGCTCGATACGCATGCCAGCCAGGGCTCCCGGGTCGGGGTGAGGCTAGGACTCGCGGCGTCGTAAGGAATTCTTTAAAATCTTCAAAGGCCTTGTGGGCTTCCGTGGTCCATTGGAAGTCGTTCATTTTCTTTAGCAATCAAGAAGGGCATGCCTCGTTCGCCGAGTCGAGAGATAAACGGCTCGCGTCGCCATGCGCCGCTGAGCTTCCGGACATCCTTTCCGGTTACTCGGGGTTTCATGTTCAAGATAGCATTGATCTTCTCTCGGATTGGCTTCAATGCCGCGATGTGACACCATGAAGCCGAGCAGCTTGCCCGATGGGACGCCGAAAGTGCACTTCTCCAGTTCAACTTCATTCAAGGCCCTGGATATTCGTGAAGGTTTCTTCTAGGCCGCCGATCGTCTTCTTTCTCGCTTGGTCTTGATGACGACATCGCGACATAAGCTTCCACGTTCTTGCCGATCCGCGTCCGGAAACATCTCCGGATCATGCGTTGGTATGTGGCGCCGGCGTTCAGCCGAAAGGCATGGTGATGTAGCAAGAGGCCCCAAACGGTGTGATGAATGATGTCTTCAGCAATGGGATTCTTTCAAATTGATCTCGTGGTAGCCCGAGTAGCAGTCCAAAAGCTCGGTTGGCAATGGCTGTTGAATCTACGACTTGGTCGATGCGAGGCAGCACCGAAAGGATCTTTAGGGCATGCTTTATTGAGGTCGGTATAGTCAACGCACATGTGCCATTGCCCCGTCTTTTTCCACCGGAACCGGGTTGGCTAACCAACGAGATGTAGGACTTCTTTGATAAAACCGGCGGCCAAGAGCTTTGTGAGCTCTTCCTTGATGGCATCTTTTCGATCCGCGTGAATCGCGTAATCGTTGTTTTATCGGCTTTGCGTCATCTTTGACGTGTAAAGAGTGCTCGATCACCTCCCTAGAATTCCGGCATGTCGATGGTTTCCAAGCAAAAACATCTTTATTATTTTGGAGGAAGGTGACGAGCGCGCTTTCCTATTTGGGATCTAGTTCAGCGCCTGCATTACAACTTTCGAGGGATTCGATGGATCAAGGGAGATCTTCTTGGTCTTGGCATCGCCGGATCCCGATTTGGCTATCTTCTTCGCGGGGATTTCACCCTCTCGAAGTCGATGCAGCCAATCGGATTTCTTGTCGCCACGTGATCTCTCACGAGATTGGGCCATATCGCAGCCTCTCCTTGTCGTAGGTGAAGGCTTGCTTCATGTCGCCGCGAAGAGTGATGACGCCGTTGGGACCCGGCATCTTCATGCGAGGTAGGTGTATTGGGGTATCGCCATGAATTTGGCGAGTGCAGCCTTCCGATGATGGCGTGGTAGGCCGTTTCGAAGTCGGCCACATTGAAAGTGACGTTCTCCGTCCGAAAGTTCTCTCGAACTCCGAAGGTGACCGGGAGGGCGATGTGCCCGAGTTGTATAGATGACAGCCGAGATAACTCCATGGAAGGGGCTGAGCTTGCCTTCGCCCGGCCTCGGATCCGCATCTCGTCCATGGTCTTGGCGAATAAAATGCTGAGGGCGCTGCCCCATCGATGAGGACACGCTTAAGCTTGATGTTGCGGACCACCGTGTCCAAGACGAGTGGATAGCGCCCGGTGTGAACCACTCGGTCGGGGTGATCCGACCGGTCAAAAGTGATGGCCACCTCCGACCATCGTAGGTACCGAGGGACCCTCGGGCTGCGCCGCGTTGACCTCTCGGTCGGTTAGCTTCCGTTTCCTTTTGATTCATAGGATAACGGCCCCCGAAGATGTGATTGAGCTCTCCCACGGGTCTTGGAAAGGCTCGGCATTCTCAACCACGTTGTTTTTCTTGGCGCTCGATGGACCAGCCTACCGCCGGCCTCTTGTTGAGTTGCGCCGCATACGCTTTGGCGAACCGCTTATAAATAAAGCGCCCTTAGCTGTGGTGCTTGTGATTGGGATGATGAGTGCATTGAGAGTTCATGATGGCGCCGTAGGCGCGCACCCTGGGGCGACGTTGAGAGTTGGAGGTTGCGGCAACCAAATCTTCGTATCGGTGCTTGGGGTCCTTTTGGCCCGATTGTTGTTGTTGCCGTTATCCTTCTTAGGATTCCGGCTTCCTCCCGCCCGCTTGTCATCCCTCCCGTCGGGCCGGTCTTGGCGCGTTGCTTTGATGGCATCATTGGATTTGGCGTAGGAGTTTGCCGTCTCAAACATCTCGCTTCCCGTCTTCGGTGGCTTGCGCCTCCGAACTTCCTGATTAGCAGCTCATCACGGACTCCCTTCCGGAAGGCGGCGATGATGATGTCGTCGGTGATGTTGGGGATCTTGTTGCGCTTTTGGAGAAGCGCCTGATGTAGTCCTTCGAGGTTCGTTCGCTTCCTGGATGATGTCGTACAAGTCGAAGTGGTGCCGGGTCTCTCGAAGGTGCCCCAAAGTTGGCGATGAAGTGGTCCCTCGCCTCACTCCACGAGCCGATTGAGCCTCTTGGCAGCTCGTGAGCCGCTCCCGGCTGAGTTGGCGAGGGCCACGGGCAAGTAATTGGCCATAGCCTTGTTGTCGCCGCTCGCTGCGCGGATGGGGAGAGTGTATACGGTAAGCCACGACTGGCCTGGCCTTGTAGTCATACTTCTCTATTCCTGTTGGCTTGAATCCGCTCGGCCGCGTGCACTCGACGAAGCTCCCGAGTGAAAGCCGGCACTCCATCGTCGTTGCCGCCGGGTGATCCTCCGATCCTCTCGAGTGCGTTGGTCTCGCTCTTGGTAGCAGCGATCGAGGACTTCCCGCATCACTCGCGGGGTCCTTGGTAGGCCGGTTCGGTAGCCGGAGCCGTTGTTGCGGCGGACGCGGTGGTGGACGGTGGACGTCCATGTTGCTTCTCATGGGAGTCGGCCGTTTGCTCCCGATGCTTGTGCGTGGTGTCGTGGCGTGGGCCTCTTGGCCCGGTTGTTGACCGGTCGCTCGGGCCTCTTGTAATCCTTTGACCTTAGCGGCGGAAGCCGGCTTCGCGCGTTTACCACGGCACTCGCCGGCCTTCGTGGCCGAGGTGGATGGATGACCGTTGGTCGAGCAGCCTACGATGGTCTTGATCTTGTCTAGTATTGGAGTTACGTTGGGCGCCGTTTCGATGACGGTGTCCAGGGAGTGTGAGGGCAGCAACGTGACAGTGGTGTCTGGAAGATATTGGTGTTGCGGACCCACGTTTGAAGAATAGTCTCTGAGCGGATCGTCCCACGCCCTTAGATCCCGCTTTCTTCCGCTCGCTTCTTCTTTGCGTTTCTTCTCCTCTTCCGCCCAGCTTGAGTTCTTGCTCGATCCTCGGCTCGCTCTTCTTCCGCAAGCTGCGGCCATGGCCGAGTCGGACTCGACTCGCCACCTCGCCATGAGGACATCAAAACACTTCGGCTCGTAGTCCTTATTGCAGTCGAGTCGCCGGCTTCGTCCGAGAGGATGTCATAGAGGTCGCCAAAGCCC
Organism: Oryza australiensis; assembly: GCA_019925245.2. Classification (NCBI taxonomy): domain Eukaryota; kingdom Viridiplantae; phylum Streptophyta; class Magnoliopsida; order Poales; family Poaceae; genus Oryza; species Oryza australiensis. Next base: position 272,843 of record JAIFGZ020000639.1, on the reverse strand, counting down.
GTGGAGCCGAGATACTCGTTGAGCTCCGAGGATGAGCATGAGCCGAACGGCCGGAGGATGACGGCGATCTCCTCGATCCCGGGTTACTCGGATCCGGATCGCTCCGCCGAGTCCGAGCTTGAGGATGTGGACTCCTCCGAGAGGGTCGACCTCGACCCGGTGGAGAGGAGCTTGCCGTAATATCGCGGCGTTTGGTAGTCCAAACGGAGCCGAGAGGTCTTCTTCCGAGTAGATCGTCTCGTTGGGGAGACGAGAAGATCGGGCCGAAGATCTCAGCAAGTGTTCGGTAGTCCGAACGGCGCCAAGTGAGTTCTTTCCTCGGAGTGGGTGGATGCATCATGGACTCCAAGATGTCGTCGAGATCTTGGCGCTGTTCGGGAGCTCGAACGGCGCCGAGTGGGTTTCTCCTTCCGACCGATTCGAATCCGAGTCGAAGGAGGAGAACTTGTCGGTCATTGGCGGCGAAGTCGCCGAAGCTTGAAGAAGATCCCATCGCGCTTGCCGGCGAAATTGTTAAAGAAGTCTTGACGCGCGGTCCTCTACCCGGCGCGCCAACCTGCCGAAACTTGGTTTTGGCAATATAATTTTGGGGGTGCGATCAAGATCGCCAAGCATGATGGGTTAGACGGAAACAGGATTTAGACAGTTCGGCCCTCTCGTGAGGTAATACCCTACCCCGTTTCGGGGATTCGATTCGTCGAGTGTTTTTATTGATCTCGTGATCTAAGGTTGAAAGCTAAAGCTCCTGCTTATCAACTCGATACCGCATATCCCTCAAGGGACGCCCTTACCCCCTTATATAGTCTTGGGAGGCGGGCTTACGATCGAAAACCTTATCTTACTCTAAGTCGGTTTTCTCAATCTTACCAAACCGTGACTATGGGCCGTTGCCTTATCTCAATCGGCAACGTAACACCCAAGTCATATTTGGTTTACAGATATGATAGGCACAATCTATCCCTACCTCCATCGGATAAACTTGCCATGTAGATACCCGATTGCCATAATCTCCACAATCTGTATGGATGTTTTGATTAGTGGTGCTGTGTGAGTTGTGCGGCGGATGGATGTGTAATGAATGGATGATGATATGTGGACCTGGGATGGAGAGCTACTCGATGCATCGGCTTGATCGAGCTGATGTATCGAGGCGACAAATCTCAAAAGTACCGCATGTGGGGTGCTGGATGAGAAATCCGACAACCATGAGGGTTTTCCAACCGGTACCCATCTCTGTTTCGGTAGTAGTGTACATATTTATGTGGAAAAAAATAAAATGGTTGTATCATTGTATATTAGACAAATATGATATTTTCAACTTTGATTTTTAACTGTGTAATCAAGAAAAGAGATTGAAAAAATAAATTTGGTAAAAAATACACCTTAAATTTATTCTAAATTCAAATCCTACCTTTTCAATTAAGTGCCCACTTCTCTCTAGCTGAAAAAACTGCTATCGTGCTCTTCAACTTTGAGTACCCCACTTGTCATTGATGGGGTCCATTGCCTTCTTTTACAATGGTACAGATAATAAGAGGAGAGAAAACCCTAGAAAGATGCTTCAACGGTTCGAGCGCAGCACCAATCCTGTAGTGTCTCGGTTATTCTTTCTGGTGCTCGCGCATGTTCTAGCTCAACTTCTTGTGACCCATTGTCTATGAAAATTTACACTACTATAGAAAATGTTTCTGTCGGCGGCTGATAACCCATTTAATTCGCAGAGGCGTAGAAATCACACTTTATTTTGTATTTTAGTAGGCTTCATGCGATTTCACGTGTGAAATATGCTTGCGTGCAGTTTATATGATTTGAACCTGGGTCCTCTCATTTAGCGTGTAGTCTCCTTACCATCTCACCTATACACAGTTTCATTTAACATGTAGTCTCCTTACCATCTCACCTATAAGCAGTTCATGACCATGAGTTGAATGCTGTTCTTTGACTTCACCTCTCATAAAACTTAAAATACATATTTTACACTCTAAATGAAATCAAATAAAAACGTTATCAACTACAAACTTGTAGACCACGTCGAGCTCTACAATTTTCATCCATAGTATATCTCCATCCGAGAGCTCATCCAAAACTTCTAAAAATTTATTTCATCAAAATAGATCTAATAGTTTGTAGCGAATATTTGGCCACCAAAACTATCTCAAATGAAAAAAATGTTCAATGTATATCTCGATGAGAGATACAATTTTCATATAAAGTTTATCATGATCCAACTTAACTTGACCGAATTATAATTTTTTTGTATTTTAGCGGTGCTCGGCGGTTTTCTTAAAGAGAACTCGCCCATAAAAATTGATTTTTATGGCCAGTCCTTTTCTGGGGTGGTTATCTAAGAATTTCGCTTGAAAAACAATTTAATGACAGTTTTCTTTGAGAAACCCACCTGCAAAAACCTTTTTCCCTTGTTTTTTTAAAATGACTGAACTTTAAAATTTTGTATAAAATTCATTTTAATTCCGATTGAGGTGAACCAAATTCCTCCGTGATCCTTAAAATATTCTCTTTAATATGGCTAGGTTCATATTTACTTGAAGTACTTATTTCAATACGATTCTTCACTTATGTCATGTAGTCTCTAATATTACATTAGTGAATAACAATTGTAAAAGAATATTCTATGAAAGTATTAAAATTGTCATATTACATGAAATATTATAAGAATATCATAGGACATTGGTTTACCTCAATTAGATTTAATATGAATTTCTAAAATCTTTTTATGTTTGGACTTTGTAAAGTGTAAAATCAAAGTGTGTTTGATTCTTCATTTGATGATGAACAATTGGCATCCGGGATTATTGCTTTGTGTGTTTTGTTATTTGGAGATTTATTGACAAAGTGGTTTTGGTTTTCGTGTATTGAAGAGTGTTGTCGGCAGCCACGGCCACAGCGGCCCGACCGGCTTGTACCGCTGGTCCGACCTGAGGTGTTTGGGCGGTTAGGCCTGGGCGGCTGCACGTGGTCGACCGGTCGAGCGACCCAACGGTTGTCGATTTTGATTCGGTTTTGGTTTCGGTTTGTTTCCTTGTTTTTATATGGGAGTTTCATGTTCCTATGCATGTGTCTCGGTTGTTTATGCTAACAATGAGTCAAGTTGGAGATAGCTTGTGCTCGATATGGTATTCTTTGTTTAATTGTGTGTGTAATCTTTACGCCTGGAAAGTGTTACCGTAATCGAGATGGAGTCAACTTGGGGATAAGATGATGTCCAAGATGGAGATTATGCGGGATACTTAAGGGTAGAGATTAGTGCACATAATTGGTGAAGTTTCCATATGGCATACAATGAAGATATTGTTGTGTATATGTTGACGAGAAATTTCTCTTATGCGCTGCCCGGGAGATCTCGCTTAGCTCCAGGCTTCAAGTCCTTCTCGCCGCTGTGCGTAAAGGGCGTGCCAAGAAGCGTGTTGACAAGGATGCTACTCCGTTGACTAGCGCGTGATGGATGGCCGAATCGATCCGGTCTTGCAAAGTATGCAGTGGTGAATCATCTTACTCCCGAATCGGGTCCTCCACCTTTTGTTTGCCTTTTGATCCACCTGAGGAGGATGCCTTGAGCTTGTCTATGCTAAACTTGTACTTTTGATGTACCCTAGGATCTCGTCCGAGTGAACGATTGTAGGTAGTTGGCCCGGAGCTCTTCCACCATCTTCTTGTAATCGACTTGCTGTTAGCCGATAATTGTTCCATCTTCACAGCACGATGTTGTCCCGAGAAACATTGGGGCTCTTGGAGTTGACCATCTTGTCGGCCGAGTCGATGCGTCCCGCCGAGCCGACAGAAAGTCCCACTAGGCGTGCCAAGAAGCGTGTTGACGAGAAATTTCTCTCACGCGCGGCCGGAGATCTGCTTAGCTCCGGTGCATGTCCTTCTCGGCGCCCGTGCAAGATGTGGCGTGCCAAGAAGCGTGTTGACGAGAAATTCTCTCACGCGCTGGCCTGGGAGATATGCTTAGCTCCAGTCAGGAGTCCTTCTCTACCTATGTAGTACAGGGCGTGCGCTGGTTTGATCTGTTAACCAACAAGAAAAACAAGATACATACGTTAAGTGTTAGGTTAGATCCCCACGGATCGGCCGAGGGAATCCATGAGAATATATATGCTATCCTAAAATATATTTAAGCCAAGTGACTAGAATGGATCGGCTATACCGAGACAAAGATCATCGCTTAACCCAAATACAAGAAAGGATAATAAATATATGTATTGATAACCTAGCCGATACTGGAAAGCTAACTATGGATCAGCTAGTACTTCGATGATTCTTGTGAAAAGATATCATTCTTGAACCAGATATATAGCCTAGGAAATCGGTCATTGTCGGCGAATGCTAGCGGCCGATTTTGGCTTATGATGTCCAACAAGAACGAGGTCTTAATATAAGAGGCGGTCCTAACATAAATCTAGTAAGAAATATACTAAAAACATATCGGGGAGTGTAAGGCCGGCCGAAACCCCAAGACTGTCTCTAAACATATAAATCTAACCGAACATATCATTGGAAGTTCTAAAAACGACTTAATAGTTTAATGTTGATGCAAAGCATTAAGTTTAAAAAGAACAACCCGATCTCGTTGTAGCTGATTTATACCTCTCAAGACGGTGGATACCGCGTATAAACTAGTTCAACCTTTAGATCTAGCCCTATCACCGCGGGTTCTTAATAGAACTCGGTCGATGGCAGATAGATCCAAACATTGGTCCAGCTTTATATGCGACATATGGTAAATAGCGCAGTATAAACCCCGAATCTAATGTGTCATTACGATGGAAGCACTAGAATCAGCGAAAATACCACTAATGACAAGCATTTACCTCGGATTTAGGGATCGAAACGATGCATCCCGAGCCAAATCAATTGCTCGTCCGAGAAAAGGTTTAGCGATGCGCCGAAGGTTGTTTGATTGATTGTTGTATTACAGGGGTCTCGGGTCCTATTTATACCCAAGATAACATTATCTCGTACATACCCTGGACTCTATCTAAACTACTATTTAAAATACGATGATATTCCGGAAGGACCCACGCGCATTACAATAAACAGTTTAAACAAATTCCTAATTTACAGATACAATTGCCGTTACGGGACTCTATCCATAGATGGCAATAACCGATAACCGAATGCTTCACTTTATCTTCAAGCACATTCATCGGAAATGGTTTTATCTTCTCTGCACCTCAAATCGGCTATCGGCTTGTTCTTATCCGATTCAACCTTAGCCGATCGCTTCACAGCCGATCGCTTCTCGCGATGCGGCCTCTGTTTCTTCGTCAAACCACCGATCCGATTCTGTTTAACCTCGCTAAAACTTAGGGTTTCAGTTACCAAATTTAGGCGTTAACAGTATGGAAAGTGGAATTTCGGTTTTAGGAAGACCGGGTTGTTATGATTGATCTATGGAAGAGTTTGTACTTATATGGAAAGGTTTCCTAGGTGTTTAGGACTTTTTATATGAGTAGGATTCGTGGCTTTAGGCGTGGACTTTGTGTATAAATAGAGAGGGAGGGTGTGCCTCCCGGGTATCGATTTTTAGAGGGATTCAAGTTAAGACAAATTTAGGGTTTCGAGTTTAGCTCGAGATTTTGGTGAGGAGTGCTCGTATGCACTTTGTAAACACAGAGAGGTTCAATAAAGATCAATCTATTTGAAGATTTCTTTGTGTTGCTTTTTCCTCGGTGCGGCGGCCCGATTGTCGCTAAACGGATCTATTCACCGGCGCACCGCAAGATCTACCGCGGTCGACCGCGCCTTCTTCCCGGTCAAACCGCAAGCACATCGGCGGTCGGGCGCCATCATCGGCTCTCGACGGCGATCGGCTACACTGTGCAAATCGGCTAAGTACTTGGCGAGCGGCGGACGGCGGTCGACCAGGAGAACACCGGTCGACCGCCATACCGAGCGGTCGGACCGGCTTGCATTCGAATGCAGTGGTAAAGTTTTATTTTCGCTAAAACTTGTTTTTGTGGTGTACCAACCATTCACCCCCTTCGGTTGGCTTTTCATTGGGTATCGATCCTACAAGTGGTATCGAGCCACGTTTTTCTGCTTTGAATTTTTATTGATCTAAAGATTTTTCGCCATGTCTCATATTTTTTCAACTAAGCCACATGTTTTTGATGGATCCAATTTTGCTTATTGGTGTAGCAAGATGCAATCTTATATAATGGCTCAAGATTACGATGTTTGGCAAAAAGTTGCTCTTCCTTACGAGATTCCTAAAATTATTAATACTGAAGCTTTGAAAACTAATTTTAATAACAATTGCAAAGCTCATAATATTTTATTCAATGGAATTTCTCGTTCGGATTTTGATCGCGTTTCACATCTTCGATCGCCAACGAGATTTGGATTGCTTTGAGGAATTTTCATCAAGGAACCACTAATATAAAAGAACTTCGTCGGATCTTTTCAAAAAGGAATACATAAAATTTGAGATGAAACCCGCTGAAGCTTTAGATGATTATCTTGGTAGGTTCAACAAAATTTTGAGTAATCTTAGATCTCGTTGATTGTTCCGATGACACAAATTACCCACAATCCGAGATTTCTCGTCACTTTTTGAATGGTCTTGACATGTCTATTTGGGAGATGAAAGTTACTTCAATTTAGGAGTCTCAACATGGCTACTTTGACTTTGGATCCTCTTTACACTAAACTCAAAACTCTTGAGATGAACATTCTTTCTCGAAAAATTGATTCCAAGTCAAGTGCTTTGGTTACTTCCTCTTCTATTGTTGCTTCTTCATTGGTCGCTTCATCATCATGTTTCTTCATCGGCTCCCACTTGTTTCTTGCTTTAACTAATGCCATGTTAGATGAACAACTCGAGCAATTCGAGGAGGAGGACTTGGTTCTTGCCACTAACAAACTCTCTCGAGCTATGAACAAAGTCGGTTCGGGAAAGAGGAGGACCGGCTTGGTGTTTTGAGTGCGGTGCTTTGGATCACATTCGCTCCGATTGCCCCAAACTTGGGAGAAGCAAGAAGGAGGATAAGAGCGCAGACAAAACGGAGGATGACAAGCCCAAAGTGAAGCACTCAAAGAAGATAATCAAGAAAGTGCTAAGCCAAGTCTATGCCGCTTTTGAGCCACTTAGCGACATAGATTCGATAGCGAGGAAGAGAAGGGGAAGAGCATCTCCGACGTTTGTCTCATGACGTGTGGAGATGAAGACTCGAAGATGAGGACAATGAGGTAAGCTCACTTGAGGATGTAATTCTTGTTTTAAGTGCTAAAAATAAAAAATGTGAAAAAATGTTTAAAAAACAAGAATTTGTCATTGAATCTATGAATGATGAAATTGCTAGATTAAAATCTCTTATTCCTAATGATGATGATTGCAAAAATTGTGAGGTTTTAATGCTTGAAATTTCAAAGATTAGAGATATCAACGATTCTCAAGTTTTGGCTACTAAACCTTGTTTAACTTGCGATGCTAATGAATTAAAATTAAAAGATGCTTTAGCTCGTGTTAAGCATATGGAAGATCTAGTTAAACAAGATGAGGTAGTTTCTTGCTCTAGATGTTGCAAAAACAAGGATGTCATGTTAAGTTGTGATAATTGTGCTAATCTTGAAAAAGAAGTTTCTTACTTGAAAAGTTATTTGCAAAAATTTTCTCGATGATAAGAAACAACTTAACATGATTTTGGACAAATCTAAAGTGTGTTGCGACAACAAGGGAATAGGTTTTGATACTCATGATTATTTCACCAAAGGTGTTTTGAATTTGACTGAAAATGGTGAAATCTTAACAAAACCTAATGCTTTGAAAATAGTTTACAAATCTTGGAAATTTGTCATCTCTTTCTATTTGTTTAAAAGAAACTAAAACTAATATTTCAAAACCATCTGTTTCTACTTGTGTTTCTAATTATCATGAGAGATATACTTGTTCGTATTGTGGAAAAGATGGACATTTGGTTGGATTTTTTTAGACTTGCCCATAAACGAAAAAGGAAAGAGAAATTGCTTTTGCAACGCAACGATGGCAAAAATCAGGTTTTGGTTCGAGAAGCTTAGTCGGACCTACACCGACTAGCCTGGTCCGACGCCATGACCAACGGCCGACCGCAGTGAACAAAGCGGGCGATCGGTGGCTGCTCGAGCCGTAGGTAAAGCAGCGACGGCAGTTAGACCGGCCTCGTGGCTGTTTGTGCATAGTTCAAATCGACTTTTGTGAAGCGACAAGGTAATGTTTCGGTAAGTCTGTTCGATTTCGTTTGCGCATATGTACCTACTAGTTCTACGGTCGTGTGACTCGGTGTTGGGTTCCAAAATTTCTTATTTCTAACCCCAACACGGAGGCCTCGACATCTTCTTGTTTGTAGGTATTTTGATGGCATACTCCCCATATGTGTGTAATGTGGAGACAATGATTGCTTTTCACGATGACATCAAGGTAATTTTAGAGTAACATAATTTTTTTCTTTCTACTCTCTTGATTATTAGTTTTTATATGCTAGTATTTGAGGTAGTAGTTGTGTTATTATAAGTGAATATGTGTCATTTTATGAGAACCTTGGTGATATCATTTGCAATTGGATGTCTTCTTCAAAGATCTTTAATTTCTTCTTTATTTTTCCTTGGGAAAATTGGAGGTTAATTTGAGGGGGAGTTTATGTTTTTTTGTGCATTCATGTTTGATTCTTCTCGCTTTTCTTTTCTTCGAGGAGAGTTAGGAATGATTCATCCTTTTGGCATGTTTTGAGGGGAGTTTTTTATGCTTCTTGTTTTTATCAAGCAATATATAATTGAACTAAATTGACAAGAGAGCTTTGTTTATACATATTGTTTTGTCATGTGCATGCTTGGCAATATTATGAAGATTTATTTGTCACTAGCATAGCCTATGTGTATTCTAGTATTTTTGTGTGATCTAGATTTTATCTTAAGAAAAATAATGCATGACACTTTAATATCATACTTGAATTAAAGAATATACAATGTTGATACTAGTGCATGTGTTGGATTTTAAATGCTTATATATGTATTATGTTGAATTCTTATTCCTCAAATTACTTTAAAATTGCTCATTGTGTAAAGAAAATAAAATGTTATCTATGAGAGAAACAAATGAATACTGAATCCTTGGAAACAGTCTTGACGACAAGGACGTATTCGAAGTGAGCAAAAATAATGGGTGCCGAATCCTTGGAAACATCTTTGACGACAAGGATATACCCGGAATAATTGAGAGAAAAAATATGAGCAACAAATATGGCTCCAATCAATATGAAAAATTTTTCTCTTGAATTATATGTGCAAAAAGGTAATTTTGAGAAAGAATAAAACTTGCAATAGGTATATATATTTGGGTTTATTTTTCAACCTATGTGCTTGTAAAGATGTTGCATTATAAATCGTTTGAATTCATGAATTTTTATTGTGTTATTGATCTTAATTTTAAAATCTTTGATTCATGCTTATACTCTAGTGAATATTTGCTATATAGTTGATGAGTTTATCTTCGTATTATTGCAACACATGACATGACTTGCTTTATTACGCTAAGCTCTTGAATATTCATAACCATAATTCTTATGCTTGATGAAAACATTGTCAAAAGGGGAGAACAAATGTTGTTTTTGATTAATATCACATGGGGGAGAAAGATTTCTAAGTCAAAGTGCAAGTTTTTTTTGTCAAGGGATTTTCGTTCTTTTAAAAAAGGGAAAGAAATTTTCTTTGATTTTTGAGAACTCAAATGCTTTTTATCATTTTTGTTTTTAATTTCCCAAACACCAAAACAACACTTTTATTTTGTTTGCCAATGAGTTCATCAAGGGGGAGATTGTAAAATCAAAGTGTGTTTGATTCTTCATTCGATGATGAACAATTGGCATCCGGGATTATTGCTTTGTGTGTTTTGTTATTTGGAGATTTATTGACAAAGTGGTTTTGGTTTTCGGACAATGAACAAGGTTCAATCGGCCGCCACCCCTGGCCCGACCCGGCTTGTACTGTTGGTTTGACCGGAGGTGTTTGGGCGGTCGACGGCGCTGTTGCTCGTGGTCGACCGGTCGAGCCATCCCGACTGGTTGCCGATTTTGATTCGGTTTGGGTTTCGGTTTGTTTCCTTGTTTTTATATGGGAGTTTCGCGTTCCTATGCACGTGTCTCGGTTGTTTATGCTAACAATGAGTCAAGTTGGAGATAGCTTGTGCTCGATATGGTATTCTTTGTTTAATTGTGTGCGGTGTAATCTTTATGCCTCGAGAAAGTGTTGTGTAATCGAGATGGAGTCAACTTGGGGATAAGATGACGTCCAAGATGGAGATTATGCGGGATACTTAAGGGTAGAGATTAGTCCACATAATTGGTGAAGTTTCCATATGACATACAATGGACATATTGTTGCGTATGAAAAGTGGAATTTCGGTTTTAGAAAGACCTGGGTTGTTACGATTGATCTATGGAAGAGTTTGTACTTATATGGAAAGGTTTCCTAGGTGTTTAGGACTTTTATATGAGTAGGATTCGTGGCTTTAGACTGCGGACTTTGTATATAAATAGAGAGGAGGGTGTGCCTCCCCGGGTATGGATTTTTAGAGAGATTCAAGTTGAGACAAATTTAGGGTTTCGAGTTTAGCTCGAGATTTTGGTGAAGAGTGCTCTATATGCACTTTGTAAATACAGAGAGGTTCAATAAAGATCAATCTATTTGAAGAATTCTTTGTGTTGCTTTTCCTCGGTGCGGCGGCCCGATTGTCGGTTAAACCGGATCTATTCACCGGTGAGACCACAAGATCTACCGTGGTCGACCGCGCCTTCTTCCCGGTCGACCGTGTCACGCTCCGCTTTTTCCCCTAGCAAGAAATCACCCGGAAAAATCGTGCAAAAGAAATCGTCGGAAAAGCTAAAGTAAGACGACTGGAATTTTAAAATCCATTTAATAAATGGAAGTGGCTTGGTGGAATTTTTCTGGGATTCGCCGTGTCAAATACGCTAACACAATTTTTATCGGAATTTTCGAGCACCGAAAATAATTTTAAAAATCAAATTAGGTTAATTGGAATTTAATTCCTAAAGGAAAAAGGGTTTTCCTTTTTCTCTTTCTTTTCCTTCCCCTTTTCCTTTCTTTTTTCGCCCTGGCCTTCGGCCCACTTCCCTCCTTCCTTCGGGCCCAGCCGCCACTGGCCCCTCCTTCCTCTCTCCTCCCCTCGGACCGGCCCAACGTCCCTCGCGCGCGCAAAGGAAGTCCGAGTCTCCTCCCCTCCGGGCCGGGGGCGATGACAAGCGGGCCCCACTTGTCATCCCCGACCTCCGATCAACCGACCGCATTCCATGCCCGCGCGTGTGCACGCTCGCGTCGCGCCGCCTTCTCGGCCATGTTCCACTCTCCCCGCCCGCGTCACTCGGTGCCCCCACTCGCCCGCACCTCGCGCCCCCACTTTCCACTCTCTCCCGTCCCGCATGCGCCGCGAATCAAACGTTTTGAATTTCGGCGCCGCCGAACCCGAGCCACATCGCGTCGCTAATTCCGCGCATCCCGCCATGCCGCACCACATCAAGCCCCTATAAAGCTGCGCCGCATCCCGTAGCGCCGATCCTCGTTCCATTTGCTTGCATCCGCGTCGTCCCGAGCTCTCGCACCGCGCAAGTACCGCCGCCACCGCAGAGCACCGCCTCCGCCGTTCCGGCCAACCCACCGCACCCCGCGCACAACCAACGCCGCCATCACCTTCGCCGCTCTCGGGAACGCAATTCCCCTAGTTTTTCCCCATTTTTCGTTGCCCAATCGCGCCGTCGTCGTGTTCCCTCCGTCTCCGGCTCGGTGAGCTCCATCGCTCTCTCACCCTTTCGTTTTTCGATTCTATTACCGTTGCCACTCAAGTCGAGGCCGTCGCACATCGCCGTCGTGCGTTTGCATGCGCGCGCGCCCACCCTCAATCACGCCGGTGCCTCTAGGGCCCGTGCGCAACCGGATGGCCGTCGGCCGACGTCGTCCCTTCATCGCCATGCGCGCCTAGCGCCGTTTTTCTCGTGAACCCGTGCGTCATTCTAGTCGTTCCATCGCGTGCGCCGTCGTCCGTTGTCCTCTGCCACTCGCCGGTGACCTTTTGGTCTCGTGTGCCGCCGTCCCATGCCGAACCGCCGCTCGCCGCCGTGCGCATTCGCTCGCGCCCCTCGGCCGTTGGATCCGGTCATGAGTCCATTCGGGCCGTCCGTCTTGAACCGCCGCAGCCCCGCTGCCCACGTGGCCGCGCACGTGGCTGCCGCGTAGGCGCCACGCAGCGCCATGTGGTGCGCTTCCTCCTCGAGCTCGGTGGACCGAGTCCACCGTGAGCTGTCTCCCCCTTACGTCACTGTGCCGTGGATCCCGCTGGTCAGCACCGCCGGCCGTGACGTCAGCCCTAGGGCGCTTGCGTCATAAATCGTTTTTCTTTTGTTTTAATTAGTAAAAGGCTTAAAACTTGTAAAATTCACGAAAATTTATCCGAACTCGTTTGAGTCCGTTCAAGTTGCAACGGATTCGTAAAAATGTCTAGAACCCATTAAAAATAGTTTAATTGTTTGTTTTAGTAGTTTAATAGCCAGTTTTTATTGTGCTTTGTTTGTCGGTAGATCCTGGTTCCGAGGATGCTCCCGTTTATCTCGAGGTAGTCGCCGAAGTTACGTCTAAACAAGACCAAGGCAAGTCATTTTCCATTGATCATGTTGTACCCATGTTATAAATTATTCTCGCTTTATCTCGTTAAATTGCATTGTTTTATAATGTAATCGGGATGGGACCTATAGTACTCAACCTAGGTTGTTTACCCTATTTATTTATTGCCTTGGAATTAATTTGACTAGCTTCAGGTTTAGGACATGCTTAGCTTGCTTAGTACTACTAGATCACTAATGGGAGAATTATTTTACTAGAATTATTTCACATGAAGTGACGGTCTCGACGGAGATGCGTTGGCAAATGATAACGTTAACTAAAACTGGACTAAACGGTGAGGTGTGGGTGCACGGTTGTGCAAGACGCATCCATGGCGCTTAAGGACCGGTTGTCGGAAACCCCGGAAGAATTATTCGTGCGTACCACAAGCCGCGTGGACAATGGTGGGCTTGTAGTGTAGTTTTCTCGGCCGACACATCCGTGCAAGGGTGAGCGTGATGGAGTGCGGATGGATCGAAAAGGTCTATGCGCCGCGGATTCACCTAGGCACGAGAGGGGCTGCCTACCTTGGATATAAAGGTAGGGGCGAAACCCGAGGTGTGGTGTCGCTTGGTCGTGGAGGGCTATGCGAATGGTCTGTCACTGCACTTTTCGATATGTCGTGGTGGCATGTCACGCACGGGAACATGTTGTGGGGTGTGTCTTGTGGGTACGACGTACACCTCGATCGAGTTAGAAACTATTCGAATAGCCGTGCCCGCGGTTATGAGCCGTCGACCGAGATTCGCGTGATTAGTCCCACTAATGGTAATAACTCCGATTTAATGGAACTGGATACCATAGTTGGATAGATTGGGCCCGACTCAATGTGGTGTAGCGTTGAGCGAGATGATTAATATTGTTCAATTACAATTAATTACTGTTTTTACCGGATTCAACTTAGACTTGCGAAATGCCGCTTTGTGCAAAAGTTAACCCTAGCCTTTCCTTGGAATTACCCCGCATTCCTACCTCCTTTCGGTATGACTTGCGAGTACAAGTGGTGGTACTCGCCTTGCTTCCTTTTCCCCACCTTAGAGTTGGAGGATGAAGCTGCAGCTGGGTTCGATGATGAGTAGGCTCGTCGCCGCCGTCAAGGGATGCCTGTGGAGTGGAGTTTCCACGCCGCAAGTGTCGAAGCCTAGTCTTTAGGTTTATTTTTCCTTTTTGCTGCATTTGTAAGACTTTTATATGTTTTAAGACGTGGATCCGTATATACAATTTGTCGTTTGTGTATCCTCGGCGGTCCCGGACAGGGTGTTTAATGCACATTTAGCTTCGAAAATTCGGTGGGAATTTCGGGCGTGACAGACGCAAGCACATCGGCGGTCGACCGCCATCATCGGCTGTCGGCGGCGATCGGCTACACACGGCAAATCGGCTAAGTACTTGGCGAGCAGTGGTATGGGCGGTTAGACCGGAGAACACCCGCGGTCGACTAGCCTTACCGAGCGGTCGACCGGTTTGCATTCGAACGAGGTAAAGTTTTATTTCCGCTAAAACTTGTTTTTAGGGTGTACCAACCATTCACCCCCTCGGTTGGCTTTTCATTGGGTATTCGATCCTACATAAAGAACCCCTTGTAAAAATATAGGCCAAAGCTTGTAACGAATAGAAAAATGTTCAACTACATTTGTAGATCTCGTCGAGCACTATAATTTTAAAATAGAACTTGTCTCCATCCAAGGTATTTGCAAAACTAAAAACAAATACAAAAGTAGATCTGGGCAGAAAAATAAATATTTGAACACGTAAAAGAATCTCAAATGAACAAACTTTCAACTACAAAGCTGCAGATCTCGTCAAGAGCTATAATATTCATATAAATTTTATCACCATTAGTCTTAATCTGAAAGAATTATGATTTTTTTTTATTTTAGTAATGTTCCTGTTTTGAGGGTGGTTTTGTTAAAGATAACCATCCGTAAAAATTAATATTCTAACCCCTATATAATCGCAACTACAATAACTTTCAACAACAAAGTTGTACATATTGTCGAGTGCTACAAGTTTCATGTAAAGTTTGTCTTCATCCGATTTTCTTATGTAAAACCACCTGTGAAAATTAATTTTTACTGTCGATGTAGGTCGCCACCAACAGAAATAGATCTATTTTCGTATGTGGATTTCTTAGAGATCCGCCCATTAAAATAAGTTTTCACAGGTGGTCTATAACCTGAGACAACGTCAACCATTTGGGCTACCCATGAGGAACAAAGGGTTTTTGCATGTGCTAGTTTTTTTAGTAGTGTTGAATCCCTTCTCTATCTAAGACGCTGAGGAGATTCATCATCCTAGACATAGGTTCATCTATAGTATTTTGTGCTCTTATCTCTTTAAAAATAGCCTATATATTTGCGAGTTCCTTGACAGTTTATTTGTTGTCTTAGTAGGTCAGGGACGGAACCACATTTCTCATGCCTAGGACTCAGCTATTGAATAAATTTACATAATTATCCTTTTATATCTTCCTTTTTAAGTTTTAAAGCAAAATTTTGATGGATACTTTGGCTCGAGAATAAGGCAGTAGCCTTAGCTGCCCTATTCAGTCCCCGTCCCTGCCAGTGATACAATTGTGGGTTCTAATTTTATGGGCCGAATCGCTGATTTGCTTGAGAACAACGTCTTACTATCCGCTAGATGAAAAAAGATACATTGCTTAATATTGATTCATACCCTTTTACATATGTCAAAAGTTAGTCAAGAATTATTACCGTATTCGATCGTCTAAGTCCTGTTTGTTTCAGCTCTCGGATAGCTTTTCGGTTCTGCTTTTAAAGCTAAAAAGCTAAAACAAACAAACTTTTCGAGCTGGCTTTCAAAAGTTGAAGAAATAGTTTCGAGAAAATAAATGGAAAGCTAGAAAAATGACTGAAATGAGCTTCTACTAGCTTTTGATGTGCTGAGAAGATAAAAGTCTATTATAAAATCTAATAGCAAAAGATCATCACCAATAAGCTAGCTAGAAAGCCGGAAAGCGGAAGCTCAAACAAACACAATAAATATCTATTGCGCCATGTCCTGATGTGGAGCCTCTTCATTCTATGAAAGCAAACTTTTTGTGTAGGTACCACTTTATTGTAAACAGTAAAGCCACAATAACAAGGAAAAAGTTTGAACTCTCTATACTATCACGATTGGACAAATTATTCTTCTAAACTCAAAAACCAGATATTTTATACCATCAACTATTCAAACTGAAGAAATAATCTCCTTACTCAACTGAGTGGTTTTGCTCCTATATGTCATACGCATGACAGTCTAGTTAGCAATACTTTAAAAAAATCGGTGGAGCCCATCAACCATACTTCCTTCTCACCTCTCTCATTCCCTCTCTCTCTCCATCCTGTTTATCTCAATCTCCACATCTCTCTCTTCTCGTGGATCCTCTCCTTGGTGAAGCACACGGCGACAGCCGCCCGTCGAGCTTCCAATAGGGCTTCCTCCTCCTTCTTGACACACGCAAGCACGCCGATGCGCCACCGCTCTCCTTCCATGTGCGCTCGCTGGTGACATCTTAGAGCATCTCCAACAAGCTCTTTAAATTAGGCTCTCCAAACAACCATATAGCTAACTCCTTATTTATTTTACCAAGTCCAACTTGTTGCTTCCTTCAAATGCCTCTTCATATATGCTCTCTATTTTGTGTCTATGATAGGGAAGAACCACGTATCAATCTTTTATTATCCTTCTTCATATTTCTCTCTCTCTTTTTTCTTCTCTCGTCCGAAGGGCCGGGCGACACGGCCATGAGCGTGGCCATGAGGTCGATCAACGGGAGGGCGGCGGCGCCGATGGGGCAACGAGGGTGGCCGCGCCCGTGGGGTCGGCGATGACGAGGGCCTTGTGGGCGACGTGGCCGTGGGGTCAACCGGCGGGAGGGGCGCAGCAGAGCGGCGGCGCTAGCAAACTATAGACTCGGCGCTTGATCCCGTCAAACTCCGGCCGCAAACCGCGGCCTCCCTTCGGCTTTCTCTCGCCGGCCGTGAGCTCGCTTCTCCCCTCTTGCTTCGACGTTTTCTCGTCGCCGTTGTCTTCGCTGCTGCTCCCCACCGCCGCAATCTCCGCCAACAATGAGCTCGGGATCGAGAAAGCCAGGATCTTGTCAATGATCGGGAAACCCGTGGGCGGCGCGCAGCCGTGGATGCGGCGCGGCAGAGGAGGGGCGGCCAGCGGAAGGGGCGGAGGCGGCGTGGGCAGCCACCGACCACCGGCTCTCCCCGGCCACATTGCTCCCGAACGGGAGAAAAGTGAATAGAAGATGGTGGGACCCACGGATGGCAAGTGAAGCAGGTTTAGTCAAGTTTGGTTAGTGAAAGAAGAAGTTTGGCCATCCGGATGGCTTGAGAGTGAGATGAAAAGGCTGTTAGAGTATGTTTTTTAAAGTTGCTAAATTTTGACTTAAAAAGTAATATGAAGAGACTGTTTGATATGCTTTACCTATTGGAGAAATACAACAGGCACTGCTCTAGTACAACGGAATAACGGGAGACCAGGGTTGCACGCACGCCAGCACGATCGATCGATCGATATACCCTGCATTTACGGCTGCAAACGGAAACGTCGACGTCTCTGTATGTACGTCTCGTCTCCTTGTCAAAGGTGTCGCCTTAAACTCGGTTAAAAATCTATTTCTCGTTTCAGATCATTGAGGCAGATAAGTGACTTTTTAAATGCATTTTGGAGTAGTTTCAAAAATTCTTTGTGTTTCTATGGTGACTGAGAATTTTCTTTTTTTCTATGTGCATCATGATGAAAAGAGAGGCTGGGTGTAATTTGTTTTATTAATGAAGATTTTTCATTATCTGAAAAAATGCTACACGTACGTCTTGTCGTTCAACACTCCCCGTCGTCCCGTTCATTCAGATTTTCATTGTCGAGCCATAAATATTGTTCAAAGTTTTGAAGAAGCACCTGGTCAAAATTTCTAAACTTAGAATATCTCAGGACATGTCATTTTCTAATTAATTATTAATGTATGGTTGAATTAACTTCTTGAAACATCAACCATCAACTTATTGTTGCATGATTCATTACTGGAGAAAATTTTCGGTTGAAGTGCCAAAATCCATAATAGTCTCGGTTTGAGTTGCACCGGGACTAAAGAATATGTGTAGTCCCGGTTTAGACTAGGTTTAAAAGTCTAGGAATATTAGTCCCGGTTCAAATATTGTCGAACTTGTCGAGCGTCGGACATTTTTAGTCCCGTTGATAACATGTATGCAAAGTAACTTTGACTAATACATAATAAGCATGCAGTGATTCTTCTACAGGAATAATTTGCCATGGCGACACCAATGCTTGGATAGCAGAAGAATATATCGATATACTAATTTGCTCGGTACCATCGTAAAATTGCAATGCTAAAAATACGAGAGCACACGCTACTAAAAACATGCATAGGTGTTGGCCTAATAGACATCGGTTCAACAAAAACCGACACCTAAGGTAGTGGTTTTTAAGAAAACTGGCACCTATATAATAGGTGTCGGTTTTTTCAAAAACCGACACCTATAAATATATTATGGTGTCGGTCTAAAGAAAAACTCACACCTAATGTATAGATATTGGTTTTTTAAAAAAGACACCTATAATATATTATAGGTGTCGGTTTTAATAAAATCGATACCTATGCCGAGTCGGCGCCTTCCTGTCTTTATGAGCCGAGCCGGCGCCTTCCTCTCTCTTTCTTTCCATCCAATCCTTATCCCGTCTCACCCTTATCTCTTATTTTCACCATCTCTTCACTCTCACACTCACTCTCACCATATCTTCTCACTCTCACTCTTTTCTCTCATCCATCTCTTTGGCCGGGAGGTTGGAGGGACACACCGGCCGGGCGGCGGGAGTCGGCGGAAGGCGGGGCGGCGGCGGAGAAGGGGCGGCTACGGAGGCCGAGGCGGCGGAGTCGGCGAAGGCGGAGCGGCGGCGGGAGGCGGGAGGCGGCGGGAGAAGGGGCGACGGCGGAGCCGGGCGGCGATGGCCGGATCGCGAGGAGGCCTTGTCGGCGGTGGAGGAGCCCTCCTCCCATCGGATCGGCGAGGAGGCGGCGGCGGTGGTGGAGGTGCCCTCCCCCTCCGGATCTGGCGAGGAGGCGGCGGCGCGTGGATCGGCCCGCGTCGGGTGCTTCCACGGGCGGGGCATGGCGGGGCCGGGTGGCGCATGGAGAGATCCCGGCGGCGACCCGACGGCGCTAGCGATTCCACACCGGTTCTTGATTGCTCTGTGTTATTTGATTTTGTTTTCCTTGTTCTATGAAGGATGAAATGGATTATTGTTGTTGATGGAATGGATTATTGTTGTCCTTATAGATACGTGAAGTATTGTTGTTGTTGATTATTGTTGATGGAACCGTTGATTATTATTGATGATTTGTTCTTGAATGATGAATGGGATTAGGGGATATTCTTGAATAATGGATGGGATTAGGAGCCGCTTGAGCCAATGCTTAGTGAGCCAACTATTTTTTAATCGGAGAGCAGAAAGGTTTCGGTTCTATAACCGACACCAATGACCTAGTGTTATATGTGCCGACTAATTGGTGCCGGCTGTGAAAACCGGCACCTATGCCAGGTTTGCAACTGGCATCTATGCTAGGTTCTGTACTAGTGACATGAGCTGACACATACCATTTCGAATAGCTTCGAGTGTACAAAATACAAGTCCCATAAATCTATGATCACTTCTTTCTTTCATTGTATTTTCCTTGAGGGTCCACGTGTTATTGAGAGTTTAGTGGTTATCATAGTGATGTTCAGGTATTGCTGCCGCTTGAAGAAGCGGTAACGAAATTATAGTTACTCTTCTTTTTATTTTACTTAATCTTCTTTTGCCTTTTTAATATATTAATTGTGGTGGCATCGCTCCTTCGTAGGGGTAAAGTAAAAACGAAATTGTATGTCCACTCCAAATGAGAATAGTGTAGTGTAGATTTTCGTAGCAGAATGTTATAGATAAGTACTTACTTTTCTACATTTAGTATCTTGTTAAATAATGCACAGCAAAGACAACCCTGATAGAAAATGTCCCAATATATGCCAGTTCACCTAGAACCACTAGCACATATGAGGTTTTTTTTCTCTCGACACGGATATAAAATACAAAACCAAGATATCCTAATATATGCCAGTTCACCTAGAACCACCGGCACATATGAGGTTTTTTTCTCTCGACACGGATATAAAATACAAAACCAACACATCTTATAGGTGTTGGTTTGGTTTTTCTCCCGACACGGATATAAAATACAAAACCAACACATCTTATAGGTGTTGATTTATTTAAAAAACCAGCATTTTTTTAAAAACGGTTCTTTAGGTTGGTGCCAAGCCGAACGCATCCTCTTGCTCCGTTTCTTAAGTCATCCCTCAACATTATGTCCTCCTCCTCCTCTATCTTCCGTGTCCCTCCCAACTCTCTCTCAATCCGCTTGCTCCCCACCTCTTCAAGTTGACATGCGATGTGATGGTGACGACCCATTCCTCTCGGCGATGCGTCGATAGTGACTCTGCTGCTCAGCCGCTTATCATCAGCAACACCACGGCACCATCAGGTCCTCCTCCCGACGCCGCTCGACACAACCTCAGCCTACTCTGCGAGATTTGTCGATGACGACCACAACGGTGATACAAACGCTAGATCCAGTGAGCCCGAGCTCAGGGGATGCTAGATCTGACCCTCGTACCGCCTCCTCCACCACATCGAAAAGGGCCCGCCGCAACCCTTTTGTCCTGATGTCTAGCTCGGCACAATTCAACATCGGGAGGTCGGGGGCAGCAGATTCGGCCACCCTTGAGCTGAAGCGACGGTTGCGACGATAGCGATGGCTCCACGGTGAAGGGCTTTGAGAGCCTCGTGTGGGTGGATTCCTCCTTCAACTGGGGCCTCCCTAGCTGCGGGGATTTGCTGGTGATGACGTCGAGGACCCAAATTGCTTGTCCTCAAAACTGCTTCGTCTCCTAATGCTCCCTTTTGTGTTGGGATTTCTTGATTTTTGTGAATGGTAAATGTATGGGAGTTCATGTTAAATCCAAACATGAACTGCGCAATGTAGCTAACTTATTATTGGTGTTTATGTAAGGCTTCATGTGTGATAAATATGGTTTGTTTTCTTTTCTTGTAATGGGTGTTTTTGATATGTCTTGAATTTTGACCTTGGGGATGTGGGGCTCATGAGCTCGATTCATTGAGCCAGCTCTTTATTTTTCTCACTGTAGCCCTCATATGTGTTATGACGGTTTTAGAGCCGGCACAAAAGCAATCAACACTGATGCTTGTGTGGTACCTATGTAAACTTACATATCAAACATCTATCTATATCTATATTTATGTGTATGTAGTAGCGAATAATAATTGTTGGCATCATATCCGGCGAGGCCACATACCTTAATTCTCTCGCTGATCCCTATTTTGTTTTTTAAAGCCGCCATACTCAGTGCAAATTGGTAGCTGAAATATTCCTTTCAGTCAAAGCAAACGGGTTATTGAAATGAGAAGATCATATATATATATATATATATATATATATATATATATATATATATATATATATTTGGGCTACCTTGTATGGCGCGTCGCACAACCCATCCCGTGTGGCATGGCCGAATCTCTAATTTGAAAACTTAAATTAAAAATCCAAACCGTTCAAATTGTTCTACATATTAATATCTCCTTATAGACTAAATTTTATATTTTTTAAAATTTTTTACTATTTTATCGGATAGGTCAAAGATATAATAAAATATATACTCCGAAAATCGTTGGATTAATGCATTTTTGACCTATCCGATAAAATAGTAAAAAATTTCAAAAAAATAAAATTTGGTCTACAAGGCGATATTAATATGTAGAACAATTTGAATGGTTTGAATTTTTAATTTGAGTTTTCAAATTAGAGATTCGCCATACCACATGAGATGGGGCGTGCGGCGCGCCACATAGTAGCCCAACTCTACATATATATACTAACAAAAATGTCCGTGCGTTGCAACGGGACGATGACGCGAAAGGAAAGCGGCGACGACGCGAGAGCTTCGAGCGGCGACGGGAGGAAGGGCGCAGCGCGATGCGGGAGCTCCGAGCAGCGACGGAAGGAGGCGTAGGCGCGGCGTGGTGCGCGGGGCGGGGCGTGGCACGGATGAGGACGAGAAAGAGGGTGCGAGAGGTCTTTTTCCATCCAAGCCATTTCTTTCTTTTCAGCTTTGGGACTACGGATTAATTTTATAAACACTCAAGAGGTTTTCTGCAAAATAATCGGTGGACGAAATTTTTGAATAGAAACATTACTTGCTTTATAGGTAGTTATAGATTATATATATATACACATATTCAAACATATCTGAACTATCTAGAGTAGCTGCAATCGTTCATCCGTTTTCCATTACATGTTTTTCAAGTTTTCCATATAAATGTTTCTTATGTTAATCAAATAAATTTATTTTTTAAGTTGGTAATAATTAATACTCGATGAACCATATGTTAGTTTGTCTTGTTTTACATGTTGCCAAAAATACATCGCCAATCACGGAATCGAACCCACCCTAACTCCCGGCATCACCTCAAAACTAGGGATTCCACCTCGTTGCCCTTACGGTGAACACTGTTGAAATTATTTAACTCAGGATCTAATTGCTTACTTTTAACACATGATCACAAATCCTAATTAAAATACAAAATTTTAGGTGATTACTAACCAATTCTAATTATAAGTTCTGTTCATTTCCTCTGCTTCTTCTCCTTTATCTTATTTACTTTTATGTTTTCCTTCTTCTTCTTCTTTCTGTTTTCTTCTTGATTTAGGCCTTATTTGTTTCAGCTTCGCTTCGTAGAAGCTAGCTTCCAACTTCGCTGCTACCACCTACGAAGCTGCAATCGCAGAAGCCGTGCTGTTTGGCAACTTGCTTCGAGGATTAGCTTTTGACTCAGTAATCTGAATGTTCAAAAACGACCCTAGTTTTTTTAATTCATGAGAAATCGGATTGAGATGACGATAGTGATAATAATTTAAAAAGTAGCGTCATACAATGTTTTCATGGCAAAATAAACAACATTTTGTACATCATTCTCTCATCGCCATCAAAGCGTCGGCAATGCTATTGCGAAAGCATTCATATCGACTTCACCCTCATCCTCATTCGGTTGGCTTTCATTAGCTGCCTCGGCTTCTTGAGTTGTTGGTCATCGTCTTCTTCGGTTCATCATTTGGATCATAATCTTCATCCTCACCACATCTTTCAAAAGCTGATCATCCAAAGTACTTTCTCTAATGAAATTGTGAAGAGCCATGCAAGGAATAATAATCTTCGATTGTTTCGGCATAGGATAAATTGGCAACTTTAGCAATATCCTCCACTTCATCTTCAAAACCCCAAATGACCTCTCAATCACTTGGGTCGAGAATACTTTCTCGGGGCAGCGGCAATGGGAAGAGGATGGGGAGGCGGCGAGGAAGCGGATGGGGAGGCACTAGCATGGGCGGCGCCGACGACGTCCAAGGCAGCGAGGCGGTGCGGCGATTGGAAACGAGAGGAACGAGAGGAGGCGTTGCGGCGCTAGCATGGGGCGGCACGGCATGATGGGGTGGGAGCGAGAGGGAGGCGCGCACCCGAGGACCGGCGACGGAGAGGGCACGAGAGGACCACGACGCGCCGGCAGGTCAGCGGCGGCGGGGAGCGCGGCGAACCCTATCACCGTGAGCTCTCACGGGAAGGGGCGCGAGTCGGCCTCGCGCGGTGGGAGGAGAAAAGACCGGTCAACAGGCGAATCGGTATGTGTAACCAGTGGCATGGTGAGTAATTTTCTTTCTCGAAGCCGAAAAGCTCATCCGGATGGGCTTCAAGCTTTTGGCTTCTCTAGTTCATAAAAGCCGGATGGCTTTTGAGAAGCGAACATAAAAGCTACCGTTTGTTTCACTTACGTCTACTATAGGAGGAAAAGCTAAAAGCCGAGGTAAACAAACAGGGCCTTACTTGTGCAGGAGCGGGTTCCACTACAAACTCATTACGAGTGCATTAAGATCGATCGGGCTCTCCTTAGGGTTTTGGAAATTATGCGTAGGAGTTAGTCGTCGCCTTTCCACGCAACCTTCTCCTTTCGTTTGCACTCATGGGGCTGATCGGGGCAAGTCGAATAGGACTCTAAGTTTGTTACCACCGATCACGGTAACATTTATTTCTTATCTTTTATTTTTCTTTCTTATTAGAGAAAAACGATGGAAGAATTTATCTCTCTGGTTATCTCGTTAATAACCGATAAAATCAACCAACAACCACTGAAGGGTTACGCGGAGGGTACGCTAGCCGAAAACAAAAACTTTTAACCGCGCAAACCAGAACACTTGCAAGTAAGGGACGATAGATCGTTACCGATTGGAGTGTGCAGAAACAGCCAATCGGGGCTATCCGATCCGGAAAGTGAGCCGATTCCCGCAAGCCGATAGCCGATACCCGGGGACAGCCGACTCGCCAATCAGCCGATTCACAGATGCCGCAGCCGATCCAAGTCGTCCGACTGTGTTCTCGCGCTTCGCTCCGATGCGCTCGACTGCAGCCGATTCCTCCACAGCCGATGAACAGGCGTGCAACGTAGCAGCGCCTCTACCGGTATCCACACGTTCGAGGACGAACGCCAAACACCCGTGTGCTAGCACGTGATGCAAGGCTAGGGTTTGGCTCGAAAGTGGGGAGGGTTTCCGTGGAGATTGATCTCGCGACTTCTATTGCGGATTCGGTTCAATGCGATCAATTGACGTGCCACGCCTCTCCACCCCTCCCTCCTTTATATAGAGTTGGCCTATGGGACTCGTGGCCGATCGGGACTCTATTTCAAATCGGATCCTATCTGAATCTCATAGAGTCGGCCGCCCATACGTCGTAAGACCATAGTACTCTATCCGATCGGGTCCCTATCCGATCGAGCCGTATTCGAGTCCAACTCGAACACTTGTTCTTATCCCCTTAAGCGTGCGACCACGTAGGTTCAGGTATACTCGGTTTCGGCTATAGTCTAACTTAGCCGATCGTCGGCTCGAGTCCAACTCAGCCGACCTATCACGCGGCGCCTAGCAGCACATATTGACACTATAGTATACAAGAATAATATCGGCTCTGAACCTGTAATGTGTACACAAATCCCTTTGCCTCACGATACCAATTAAGCTATAGGCAAGATGTGTGCCATCCCTTCAATAGCTTAACCATTCACTCGAACCGTATCGGATTATCTGTCTATTGATTGACTCCTCAATCAACTTAGCATGGCCATGCATTTTCATAATCCATTACCTCGAGAGGCCCGAAGATATCTCTCCAAAGGAGGGGCAAAATTCCATCTTGATCACTCACATCCCACTCCATGTTTCATAGCAAACCCAAAAACTATCTTTATAACTACCCAGTTACGGAATAGTGTTTGGTAGTCCCAAAGTAGGCTACTACACATGTTGGAATCCATGGTGATCTCAGGTCTAAGGACTTTGTACCAACACTACCCGAGACCAACTAATGGCACATTAATTCCCGTAGTGTCTCATGGTGGGTCTATCCAACAATGTGTTCTCTAACACATATGTCCATGTTTATTGATCCGGTATCTCCATACCCATGATCTATGAGACATGATCATCAATCAATAGACATGCCGATCTTAGAATCATATTAGTTTCAATAATATGATATATGATCAGGGATCATTTAGAAATAGATTCATACATATAGAGTCTCATAAATAAGTCACGTACTTATTGATCAATACAAGATGTCTATTTCATGGAACTGAATAACACTTTATTCATAAATACATAAACATTGACGTGATATCCAACATCTCCATGTTGCCTCTAGGGCATATCACTAACAACCACCGCTACATACGAAGAAGCTAATCGTGGACATTATGGCAATCGGGTATCTATAGTCGGTAGGGATAGATTGCGCCGCCATATCTCGTAAACCAAACATGACTTGGGTGTTACGTTGCCGATAGAGATAAGGCAATGGCCCATAGTCACGGTTTGGTAAGATTGAGGAAACCGAATTAGAGTAAGATAGAGTTTTCGATCCGTAAGCCCGCCTCCCAAGACTATATAAGGGGGTAAGGGGCGTCCCTTGAGGGATATGATATGCTTTATGAGCCTAGCTTTTAGCCTTAGATCTTGAGATCAATAAAGACACTCGGCGGATCGAATCCACGAAACAGAGTAGGGTATTACCTCACGAGAGGGCCTGAACCCGTCTAAACCTCGTTCTCCAATCTAACCCATTGTGCTTGGCGATCTTGACTGCGACCCCGAAATTTTATTGCTGAAACCGAGTTTCGGCAGCTTGGCGCGCTGGTAGGGGGCTGCGCGCGTCAAGACTTCTTCAGCAATCTCGCCGACAAGCGTGATGGGATCTTCTTCGATTCGGCGACTTCGCCGCCAACAACTTCGACAAGCACTCCTCCTTCGACTCGGATTCGAACCGGTCGGAAGGAGAGACCCACCGGCGCCATTCGGGCTCCCGAATAGCGCCAAGATCTTCGACAACATCTTGGAGTCCAAGATGCAATCCACCCACTCCGACGAAGGAATTCACTCGGCATCGTTCGGACTACCGAACGCCACCGAATCTACACCGATCTTCTCATCTCCTCAACGGAGACGATCTACTCGGAAGAAGACCTCTCGCGCCGTTTGGATTACCAAACGCCGCCGAGATCTATGGCAAGCTCCTCTCCCGAGTTGAGGTCGACCCACTCGGAGGAGCCCACGTCCCCAAGCTCGACTCGGACCGGAACGATCCAGATCCGAGCTACCCGTGGTCGAGGGAGGTCGCCGTCATCCTCCACCGTTCGGCTCATGCTCATCTTCGGAGCTCAACGAATACCTCGCTCCGCGGCATTGACGACCTCTACGGCATCCCTCGACGAAGCCGACGACTCCGACCGCCACTAGGACTACGAGCCGAAGTGCTTCGATGTCCTCATGGGAGCCGGCCGAGTCCGACTCAACCATGGCCCGCAGGCTTGCAGAGGAATAACGAGCCAAGATCGAGCAAGAGCGCAAGCCGGCTGTGGAGGAGAAGAAACACAGGGAAGATGCCGACAAGAGAAAGCAAGATCTACGGGCAAAGGACGATCCGCCCGGAGGCTATCCTTCAAACGCGGGTCCGCAATACCAAAATCTTCCGACACCACAGCAGTAACGCTATTGCCGCACTCACACTCTTGGACACCGTCATGGAGACGCGCCCGACGTGACTCCAATCCTTGACAAAATCAAGACCATCGTCGCAGCCACGCCAACGGTCACCCTCCACATCGGCACGAAGGCCGATAGAATCCGTGGCCGAAACGCCCGACAAAAGCCGACTCCCGCCTCTAAGGTCAGGGAGACTACAAGAGGCCCGAGCCGCACCAATCGATGACTAGGCCAAGAGGCCCACGCCACGACTCCACGCGAAGCATCGGGAGCAAACGGTCGACTCCGCGACAAACAACATGGACGTCCACCGTCCACCACCGCATCCGCGGTAACAATAATAGCTCCAGCTACCCAACCAGCCAACCGAGGACCCCGCCGAGTGATCTGCGGGAAGTCCTCGATCGCCGCTACCAGGAGCGAGACCAACGCACTCGGGAAGATCGGAGGGGGTCACCCGATAGCAACGACGATGGAGTGCCGGCTTTCACTCGGGAGCTTCGCCGAGTGCACGGCCGAATGGATTCAAGCCCACGGGAATAGAGAAGTACGACGGCAAGACCGACCCCGAGTCGTGGCTTATCGTGTACACTCTCGCCATCCGCGCAGCGGCGCGACAACAAGGCTATGGCCAATTACCTGCCCGTGGCCCTCGCCAACTCAGCCAGGAACTGGCTCACGAGCCTGCCAAGAGGCTCAATCGGCTCGTGGAGCGAGCTGAGGGACCACTTCATCGCCAACTTTCAGGGCACCTTCGAGAGGCCCGGCACCCACTTCGATTTGTACAACGTCATCCGAAGCCGGACGAGCCTATGAAAGATTACATCCGGCGCTTCTCCGAAAACGCAACAAGATCCCCAACATCATCGATGACATCATCATCGCCGCCTTCCGTAAGGGAGTCCGTGATGAGCCGTTAATCGGGAAGTTCGGGCGGAAGCCACCGAAGACGGTGAAGCGGATGTTCGAAACGGCGAACTCCTACGCCAAATCCAATGACGCCATCAAGGCAACGTGCCAAGACCGGCCGACGGAGGGAAGATAAGCAAGGCGAAGGAAGCCGGAATCCTAAGAAGGACAACGGCAACAACAACAACCAGGGCCAAAAGGACCGCAAGCGCCGATCCGAAGATCTAGTGGCCGCAACCTCCAACTCTCAACGCCGCCCGAGTCGCCGCCTACGACGCCATCATGAACGCTCAATGCACTCATCATCTCAATCACAAGCACGCGGCTAAGGATCGCTTCATTTATAAACAGCTTGCCAAACAAGACGCGACACAACTCAACAAGAAGCCGACGATGAGGCTGGTCCGTCGGCGCCAAGAAAAACAACGCGGGCGACAACGCCGAACCTTTCCAAGACCAGTGGGAGAGATCAATCACATCTTCGGGGGCCGCTAGCCTATGAATCCAAGAGGAAACAAGCTAACCGACCGAGAGGTCAACGCGGCTCAACCCGAAGTCCCCGCACTGCGATGGTCGGAAGTGGCCATCACTTTTGACCGCTCGGATAACCCCGACCGAGTAATTCACCCGGGCGCTATCCACTCGTCCCGGACCCCGTGGTTCGCAACATCGAGCTTAAGCGCGTCCTCATCGATGGGAGCGTGCCCTCAATATTCTGTTCGCTAAGACCATGGACGAGATGCGATTCCAAGGGCCGAATTGAAGGCAAGCTCAGCCCCCTTCCACGGAGTCATCCCGGGCTATCATCTACACCACTCGGGTACATCGCCCTCCCGGTCACCTTCGGGCTCGAGAGAACTTCCGAACGGAGAACATCACTTTCGAGGTGGCCGATTTCGAAACGGCTTACCACGCCATCATCGGAAGGCTGCGCTTGCCAAATTCATGGCGATCCCACATTACACCTACCTCTGCATGAAGATGCCGGTCCCAACGGCGTCATCACTCTTCGCGAGCGATGTGAAGCAAGCCTTCACTGCGACAAGGAGAGCTGCGACATGGCCCAATCTCGCGGAGATTACGTGGCCGCAAGAAATCTGATTGGCTGCATCAAATTTGGCGAGGGCGAAGTCCCTGCGAAGAAGATAGCCAAATCGGGATCCGGTGACGCCAAGACCAAGAAAATCTCCCTTGATCCATCGGATCCCCGCTCGTAATCGGTGCTGAACTAGATCCCAAATAGGAAAGCGCGCTCATCACCTTCCTCCAAAATAATAAAGATGTTTTTGCTTGGAAACCATCGATATGCCCGGAATTCCTAGGGAGGTGATCGAGCACTCTTTGCACGTCAAAGATGACGCCAAACGATAAAACAACGATTACAGATTCGCGCATGATCGAAAAGGTGCCATCAAGGAAGAGCTCACAAAGCTCTTGGCTGCCGCTTTATCAAAGAAGTCCTACATCCCGACCGGTTAGCCAACCCAGTCCTAGTTCGCAAGAAGACGGGGCAATGGCGCATGTGTGTTGACTATACCGACCTCAACAAAGCCTGTCCCAAAGATCCATTCGGCTGCCTTGCATCGACCAAGTCGTTGATTCAACATGCCGCCAACTCCCGAGTTTTCGGATTTTTACTCGGGTTACCACCGATCGCTTGAAAGAATCCGACTACCGAAGATATCGTTTATCACGCCGTTCGAGCCTACTCTACATCACCATGCCTTTCGGCCCGAAGAACGCCGGTGCCACATACCAACGCATGATCCGAGATGTTTCTAGACGAGATCGACAGAACGTAGAAGCTTATGTCGACGATGTCGTCATCAAGACCAAGCGTAAAGAAGACCTGATCGCTGACTTAGAAGAAACCTTTGCGAATATCCGGGCCTCTAGAATGAAGTTGAACCGGAGAAGTGCACTTTCGGCGTCCCATCGTGCAAACCGCTCGGCTTCATGGTGTCACATCGCGGCATTGAAGCCAACCCGAGAAGATCAATGCTATCTTGAGCATGAAGCCCCGAGTAACCGAAGGACGTCCGTAAGCTCACGGCTGCATGCCCTTCTTCAGATTACTAAAGAAAACGGACGACTTCCGGTGGACCGCGGAAGCCCACAAGGCTTTCGAAGATTTTAAGGAATTCCTTACAACACCGCCCGTCCCGGCCTCGCCTCGCCCCGGGAGCCCCGCCGTACGTTTTAGCCATTCACCAAGTGGTTAGTACGGTACTCATGGTCGAGCGCGAAGAAGAAGGACGGGCCCGAAGATCCGAGCCGATCTACTTTGTTAGCGAAGTATTGGCAGGAGCCAAAATTCGCTACCCTCAGTACAAAAATTGCTTTATGGTGTCCTCGATAACCACGAGGAAATTGGCATACTATTTTTAGGGTCACTCGGTCACCGTCGTCACCTCCTTTCCACTCGCGATGTCATCCACAACCGGGAGGCAACCGGGCGCATCGCTAAGTGGGCTCGGAGCCGATGCCACCGGACTTGACTTTTAAGGCGAGGACGTCCATAAAGTCACAAGCCCCGGCGGATTTCCGGCCGAGTGGACCGAGCAACAAGAAAACGTACCTCGGGAAGACCTCCAACACTAGACCATGCACTTCAACGGATCCAAGAGGATCACCGGCTTGGGAGCGGGAGTTGTGCCGTTCTCCCCGACTGGGAAAGACTAAGATACGCCCTCCACCTCCACTTTTCCGCCTCACATAACGTCGCCAAGTACGAAGCTCGCTGCATGGATCGCGGCTCGCAATCTCACACGGGATACGTCGGCTCATCGTGAAGGGAGGCTCCCAGCTGGTCGTAAACCAAGTAATGAAGGACTGGTCCGTCTAAACGACACCATGGAAGCCTACCGACAAGAGGTCCGGAAACTTGAAGACAAGTTTGACGGGCTCGAACTGTCACATGTCTTGAGACACAACAACGAAGCGGCTGACGAGTTGGCACGCCGGGTCCAAGCGTGAAGCCGCCCCAAGAGATGTTTTTGTTGAGCACCTCTATGAGCCAACCGTGCGGCAAAGCCAACCCCCAACGAACAAGCCGCAAACGAAGTCGCCATGATCGACGCCGACGGAGGACACCACTCATCAAACTTTTGACACAAGCAAGAGCCGCGAAAGACCGGGATGAGGCAGAGCGCGTCCGACGTCGTTGCCAAGCATATGTCATGGTTGACTCCGACTTATACAAGAGAAGCCCCTCCGAATCCTAATGAGATGCATCACACCCGAGGAAGGACGACAACCGCTCCATGACATCTACTCGGGCATATGCGGAAGCCATGCGGCGAAGACGCACTCGGTGGGCAAAGCCTACGACAAGGTTTTTTTCGGCTTACCACGGTCTCCGACGTGGACAAAGTGGTTCGAACCCGTGAAGGCTGCCAATTCTTCACCCGACAAAGCCATGTCCCAGCCCAGGGAGCTACAAACAATCCCATTATCCCGGCCGTTCGCGGTATGGGGCTTAGACATGGTCGGCCCTTTCAAGAAGGCCCCGGAGGCTTTATGCACCTATTCGTCGCAATCGACAAGTTCTCCAAGTGGATTGAAGCCAAGCCGGTTGCCACAATTACTGCTGACAAGGCACGGGATTTTTTCCTCAACATCGTGCACCGCTTCGGCGTCCCAAACAGGATCATAACCGATAACGGGACTCAATTCACGGGAGGCATCATCAAGGAATTCAGCGAAGACTTTGGAATCAAGATCTCGTTATGCGTCGTCACACATCCCAAAAGCAACGGACAAGTTGAACGGGCCAACGGCATGGTGCTTCAAGGCATCAAGGCCCGCGTGTTCGATCATCTAAACCCGTACGCGCAAGTGGGTTCAAGAGCTTCCCTCGGTTCTATGGTCTCGTGGACCACACCTAGCCGGGCTACCGGCCAAACTCCTTTCTTTCTCGGTCTACGGCGCAGAAGCCATGTTGCCAAATGAGATGGAGTATGAATCCCTCCGAGTCCGCAGCTTCAACGATGAACGCTATGACCCCGACCGAGTGGACGACCTCACCCGACTGGAAGAGGCCCGAGAGGCAGCCCTCATCCAGTCGGCGAAATATCTTCAAGGGCTCAGACGATACCACAGTCGCAACGTTCGAGCACGAGCTTTCATCGTTGGCGACTTGGTTCTGCGCAAGATTCAAACCACCAAGGACCGTCACAAGCTATCCCCCTTATGGGAAGGACCATACATAATCGCTGAGGTGACTCGGCCAGGTGCATATCGATTAAAGCGTGAAGACGGATCTATGGTGGAGAACTCCTGGAACATCGAGCATCTTCGACGATTTTATGCTTAAATTGACTAAAGTTTCATGTTTTTCTTGACTGCCAACCTCAAGTAAGATGACTTCTTGAGTTAGCAGTCGGGGGCTGTACATATGTCAATAAAGCATAGTTTTTCTCATCAACTTTTGTGCATGATTTGGTTTATCATTGTTTAATGTTTCTCGATTCAAGTTCAGTGTTTAAAGACCGAGAGTTTTCGATGGCCTAATCGAGCCTAGGCTCGGTGACATCGGACGAAAACTACTTAAGAAATTTCACATAAAAACTCGGAGCGGGCATTAACATAAATAGACTGAATATTCACAAGCCTACATTAGAGTGCCATAATCATACAATGTTTACAAGACAATGTTCATAAGACGGACTAAAGCCGGAAGTTATTCACCACATCGACGGCAATATTCTTCACCGACTCCTGCGCTTCACTAAGCATGTCCAAGGCTCCGCTCATCCGAGGTCCCGTCGGGCCAAGCCCTCCTGCACCGAGTTGACATCCACTCGTGGGTAGAGAGACCTAGTCTGCGCAAGAGCCAGACCAGCCCCCATCGGGGAACCTGTGTTTCAAAAGACTCGTAACTGGGATTTCCTCCACGTGGCCGCGATTAAGAAGAACAGATGAAGACACGAAAGATTTAGACTAAAGAGTAAAGGCAAGACTTTGATTCAAGACTTATCGGCTTCAGTGGCTGCACTCTTGGGTGGAGCAGCCCGGCTGGCCTCCTTCTTCTGGCTTTTCGCCGACTGGTCCTCAGTTGGGGCTCTCTGAGCCGCAGCCTGGGGTTTCCCCGCAGCCGACTGGCTCCCAGTCAGGACGTCCCGGCTGGCGGTCGGGGGGAGCACTTTCGCTTGGGAGAGGGCTCCGGGGCCTTTGTTCCGCAGGCTTAGGTGCCTCGGGTGCAGCAGTTGGAGTAGGCCCCTCACCCTTCCCGGCAGGATCTATGTCCTGGGGCCTCCTGCAACAACGGATACGTCAAAATGAAGACAAAGAAAATTTTCAACAAAAAGATTGGACTTTAGTCATGAAGTATATCGGACGACCGACGGATCTTCGGCGCCTCCTTCGGCGATGGCCTTGGAGGAGGAGTCTCGGCGGAGGAGCCGGGACATCATCGTCCGAGTCGTCAATTACGAGCCTCCTTTGCTCGCTCGCTTGTTTGTGTCTTCACTCGGCGCCGCTCGTTTCCCGACCGGGTCACTTTGGATCTTCACCCCACCAGTCGGCTTCTTGGCAGGGCGAAGCGGCACGTCATCATGAGGCACCTTGTATGGTTTTGAAACTATGGAAGCATTTTCCTGCAAGAGAAAATCCTCACAATATTAAGAGGTATGATATCGGGATTGCAAGACGGTACAAAGAGGTCGGTCGGCTTACCGGAGGAGGAGGCCGATAGATGCTGAAGGGAAGAACTGGCAATATGAGGGCGTGCTCGATCTGCGATTCCGGTCGAGAAGATCTTGTACATCCGGATCTTCGGGATCTCGTAATCGAGGGGGTCTTGATCTTCCCGATTGGGGTCCTTCCCGCCTTCGTACTCGAAGGCGGCTTCGACCGCTCTTTGATTGGAGCTAGTCGGCACCGATGAAGTGCCGAGTGATCTGCTCGCCGCGAAGACCTTTCTGCTTCATCGCTAGGATCTTCGCCAGCAGTTTGTTGGCCTCATCCCAATCTTGAGCCACTGGTACGTGCTCCAAGTATGCTTGGGTACACGGGGAAGGCCGACAAAGGCCGGCAGGCGGGTTCGAGATTGTTGATATAGAACCAGCTCGCGTGCCATCCCTTATTAGAAGATTTCAAAGGGAGAGAGAAATACTCCTTGCGGAGGGATCCGCGGAGTTGGAAGCCTGCCCGCCAACAACGCATGGGTGGTCCTTATTCGGATGCGGTTTGAGGTAAAACATGCGGCGAAAGAGATGGAAGTGAGGGAGGATGCCAAGGGAAGCTTCACATACGTGGATGAAAAGAGCAATGTGAAGCATAGAGTTGGGGTTCAGATGATAGAGCTAGAGACCATAGTAATCCGAAGCCCCCTAAAGAACTCGGAAGTAGGAAGGCTGAACCCGCAGTAAAGAAGGAATTGAACACAACAAGCTTATCGGTGTTTGGGGTTGGAAAATCTTCACCCGCGCCGGCGCCAACCCACGATCTCCTTGGGGGAAGCACGCCGTGCTTCACCATCTCCTTGAGGGTGGATTCCCTCACATCTGATGTGGCCCATTGGTCAAAGGGGATTTTCTTTTCATCCGCCATGAGTGTGGTTTGGGTGGGAAGTGGATCTGGTCGGAAAGGATGGGGATTTGAGCAAGGGATCTTGGGAGTTGGCTGCGGAAGCTAGTTTGTGGCAAGGAGCGAGCTCCTGGGTGGATGGATTCGGGCGCGCGCGAGTCTAGGGTTTTTCGCAGTGGAGCCGGTGAACAGCGCTGTGAAAGAGAGAATTTTCGGGAAGACGAAGTGGCGGGGATGACCTCGAGGCTTTATAGAAAGATTTGAGGGTTGCGCTAGGTTTTCTCGTGATTGGGCCGAGCCCATGAGAGACCTGCGGCCCAGCTAAGGTGTGGCCCGACGCGTGTCCTTAGGGACTTAAGCGGATGAGTTTAAGCAGATTTGCCTTGGCAATATGCACGTGTTCGAATGCCCTATACCTTTGGAAATCCTTTCATACCGCGGTTTGCCCGACTTCATGAGAAGGCGGCACGATACAATTTGGGAGGTGACCAACGGCTAAGCTTTTATAACGCTTTGATGACAAGGGCTGTTTGGTTTTTTAGCATTTAATTAAGTGATTATATCAATGCTATTTTTCCACCTTGGTGAAGATCTTTATAGATTGAGACCGGTCTTATGGCAAGAGCTATTTAATAACTTGGTCATATTTTTCATATGATTGAAAAACTTGTTTTCCCATGAGGGACGATTAAAATATTTATTCCGAAATGACTCGGGCAGATCCACTCGGATAATCATGAGCTTACCGAGTGCTTTTCACCCATGAGGGTTGGTTGAATTATTTATTCGAGGTGACTCGGGCAAATTCACTCGGATGAGTATGAACTTGCGGGGTAATGAGATTTTTATGATTGCTTTGGCATGAGCTAAGTATTTATATATGAAAATAATTTTTTATAGTTCTTGACTATATGATTAGTCCGATTTTGACTAACCATATAGTCGGGGGCTACACCTAATTAGGTGCATGAGGAGATGCACCTAGATATTTATTTTTGAGAATTTTTTAGATATTTTCCAGCCCTTCACAGTCTTTGGAGCCACTCGGAACATTCCGGCGAGATGATGGAATCACTCGGCGCCGTAAGTACTCGGCCAAAGAGGTTTTTGGTTGTGTACTGTTTTGGTTTGAAGCTGAGTTGTCTCATCGACGAAAAGGACTCGAGGGCTACCGTGGGAGATTATGGCAATCGGGTATCTACATGGCAAGCTTATCCGACCGGAGGTAGGGATAGATTGCGCCGCCATATCTGCAAACCAAACATGACTTTGGTGTTACGTTGCCGATAGAGATAAGGCAACGGCCCATAGTCACGTTGGTAAGATTGAGGAAACCGAATTAGAGTAAGATAGGGTTTCCGATCGTAAGCCCGCCTCCCAAGACTACATAAGGAGGGTAAGGGCGTCCCTTGAGGGATATGATATGCTTTATGAGCCTTTAGCTTTTAGCCTTAGATCTTGAGATCAATAAAGACACTCGACGGATCGAATCCACCGAAACAGGAGTAGGGTAATACCTCACGAGAGGGCCTGAACTGTCTAAACCTCGTTCTCCAATCTAACCCATTGTGCTTGGCGATCTTGATCGCGACCCCAGAAATTTTATTGCCGAAACCAAGTTTCGACGCTAACCATTTGAAATCAAATTATCTCCATTGTAGTTAATTATATTCAAGCAGCCTTGGAAGATTTGAGTTGAAAGGATACGCCAATAGCAATTTACACTAATCTCTAGTCAGACGTAAAAAATATTAGAGTTTGTAAAAAAATGACAGTTTTCAACTGTGAATAGCCAGAGATCATCAGAGGTGACCTCTAATTAATTGTTATTGTTTCTTACATAACTAGCTATTATGGGATAAAGACAATAAAAAATGACTATTTATTCTTTTTATGATAATGACATATTCATCGAGTCGATCCAAAGATGCGTTTATGTGGATGAGGATGAGTAAGTTGTGAGAGCATATGTTTATACTGTGTATTAAAAAAATCGATGATTCGATCCTACGATAATTATTCCACATAAATAAACTAATCCGTTGCCTAGACGGCACGAGAGCGGGCATGGAGAGTGCATTTATGTTTGAGTTTGATTCCCAGTACGTAGTTAGACTTTGAAACTTTTGACTGTGCAGGGCATGTGGTAGAGGCATGAACTTTTTGGATTTATTTTCAGATGCATAGTACACTATCACTAACAGTCCATCTGTATGAACCGCTGCACATCTCTAAATAGTAAATGTCTTTAGAAACTCGAAAATGCTTCTACTCGAGCACCCGATAAAAATAAAAATATTGGACGCTCCTTAATTCTTAACCATTTGTTTCTTACCTCGCTCTCGCTCCCCCTCTCTTCTCTTGCTCCCTCATCTTCCCCTCGTCCATGGCTATGGATAGTGAGCGCAGGCAAGCGTGGAAGTCAAAGGCCCTTCTTCCTCTCTCCTCTCTCTCCCTCTCTTCTACTTTCTCCTGTTTCCCTCCTGTATGACTAGACATGAGCACATGCAGGCGTGGGAGGAGACCTCATAGCGGTGGGAGGAGGCCAAGGTCATGGTGGAGCTTGTGACTGGGATGGTTAGATTCATCTTTGTGGCGCGCGAGTGAAGGAGGTAATTGGTGGAGGGGAAGGTCTAGTGTTGAGGGTGACGTGCGACGCACGTCGTGGACATCGATGTTAGGGAAGATGATGTTGAGGCGGGGATATGTGATGATTTGTCTTGAGCTCTTAGATCTAGGCGACGGCGGCCGGGTTTCCCCTATCGCCGGTTATCGCGTGGTTACCGCGGTAGCCGGGCTTACCATGGGGGTTCGGTTTTGGTAACAAGTGGTAGGGTTTAGACAAAATTTGTGAAAAATTGAAAAACTCCAAAAAAATTCATGGAGGTAGCTCTTGAATTATAGTGCCTAATGGTGAAGAAAGTTTTTGAAAATAGATGAGATAAAATCACTTTTTGACTCAAAACCGAATTAATCTCAGGAAAATGAATAAAACAGTGCTGGCACTGTGCATTCGGCCCAACCGGCCAAAAATACCCAAAGTATCTCCCTATCCATCATTCCTCACCTCTCTCACTCGAGCACATATAGGAAACCACTAGTGAGGGGTTCTTGTGGTGGGGAGCAGCCGGCAACGCCATATCCGTGCCCTCCTCACCGCGAACACGGTTACCGGACAGCAAGCGGCGATAACCGCGCGACAAGACGAGGTAACCGCTTGGTAGTCGCGGAAAAGGTAACCTCACTCGCTCCCGCAGCTATCACGCGATACATAGCGATTACCGCAGTTTTTGTATGGTTACCAGTGGGTAAGGTGGATTTGCACGATGATTAGCTTGGTGAGAACCGCGTCTTATCGTGTGGTTATCATATGTATTATCGTGGTAACCGTTTTTATCGTGGTAACCGCCGGTTAGCAGTTAGTGTTAGGTTTGAATGGCACATGATGTTTGCTACTACTATTATGGTTTGTATGATGTTGTGCGGGTAATAGTATGTTTGCTACAATAGTTTTTTGTATGATTTTTGTAAGATTTTTGCAAGTAATAATATGTTTAGGGTACAAACTTTGCAAGTTTTACTTGTCAAATTAATGGAGTACTTGTATTCGAAATGCGTGTGTGAAATAGATCAAATATTCGTCTTGTACTTAACTATGTTATGCCAAATGGTATTCATTACTGGTTGTTAAGTTGTGATTTGTCGGCTTAGTGATTTATTTGAATGTTTATACTTGTATGTTTATGTTGTGCAAATGTTCAATGTTGTGTAGATGGCGAGATAGCAAGCGGGGACATTGTGTGGGAGCATTGGGAGAACATAGCGCCCAGGTTTCGTTGCAAGTATTGTCACCAGAAAAGGAGCGACGGTGGGGCAACCCGTCTAAAAATACACTTATTGAAAAGGGAAGGGGACTACTTACTGCAATTCGGTTCCTCCCAATATCCGGATTTCTTCAGCGCGAGCTTGACAGATCAAGGAATCAGGTGCCAAGCAAAAGGATGACAAATCAAGAACAGCTTGAGCGGCAGGGTGAACTATTATGACCTGACAGGATCTCGCGATGACGAGGATCAACCGGAGGCGGCCATGCAAGCCTCCGTGCAAGAGGAAGAATTTAGGAGGGAAGTGGAACATCGTGGTGGCACTTGTGAGCATGGCGGTGGCAAGTGGATCCTCTTAGCCCGTGCCTAGGAAAGGTAGAAGCAACCCAATTGCTAGTATGCTCCGAAGGGCTACATCTCGCCGAGAGTCACTCGCTGTTGGAGACTACAACCTAGCAAGCGCGAGGTCTCTTGTGTAGACAAAAATTGACATAGGTTTGTTCATGAAGAACGGAAGACAGGCTAGGGAGATGATTGGTGAATCGTGGGCAAGGTTCTTATTCACCTTTGGCATTCCTGCAAGAAATACCGATAATCCTTACTTCGTCGCACCGTTAGAGAGACGCAAAAGTGGGGTATGTATTCGGTAATACGGATTTCATTGTTTATGTGAAGATTATAGATTAATTTCATACTCTTTTAATTGTAGGTGAAAACATACCTTCTACTACTGGTAGGGAGGTAGATAGCAAGTACCGTGATTCCACATAGAGGGATGTCAAGAAATAATTTGATCGGTTCAAGCGTGATTGGGAAGAGTATGGTGTTACTCCAATGTGCGATTCCTTGACTAGACCAACGAGTATGGCTATCATTAACTTCTTGATATATTGCAATGGCACAACATTTTTCCACAAGTCCACCGATGCGACCGGCTATAGCCAGGATGCTAACTTCGTATTGAAGGTGATAACTTTGAATTGGACAACTCATATTCATTTCTTATTAACAACTGCTAGTCAACGACCTAATTTTTTTCTTTGTTACGTACTAATGCGGAGATACGGAAGGTCGTAAGGGAAGTTGGCGTTGTGCGGTTATCACCGACAACGGGGCAAACTATAAGAAGGCTTGTAGACTCCTACGTCAAGAGTACCCAGCAATTGTGTGGCAACCTTGCGTTGCCCACACAATTAACTTAATGCTAAAGGAAGTTGGAAAATTGCAAGATCATGCAATCGTCATTGCCAGTGCTAAGAAAGTATGCGAGATGGTTGTATAATCATGGGAAGCCGCATGCTATGATGAAGGAAGCTATAGGTGGAGAATTGGTAAAGTGGAATGCTACTAGGTTTGGCACCAACTACATGTTCTTGCAGAGTTTCCTAAGGAAGCGAGAACAGCTTTATGCAATGGATGGCATCCCCAAGCTTCATGCAAAGCAAATTCAGTGGGACGGAGGAAGGTAGATATGCGCCTATGTGCCTTAGTAGCATTGCTTGTGGGAACAGTTGGAGTTAGTGGTGAATTCAAGTACAACCGATGTACTCCTTCCTTCGCTTGCAGACGAGGACAAGAACCCCAATTTGAGTGAGGTTCTTCGAGATAGCAATTGTTGAAAATGGAGTATGATTGTCTATTCGGTCAACGGGGGATAAGTTTGCTATTTACATGGAAATTGTTGACCGAAGGATGCATGACCTT
Organism: Oryza australiensis; assembly: GCA_019925245.2. NCBI lineage: Eukaryota > Viridiplantae > Streptophyta > Magnoliopsida > Poales > Poaceae > Oryza > Oryza australiensis. The sequence goes on along the minus strand of JAIFGZ020000639.1, from coordinate 233,036 downwards.
ACGCATGATACACTCTTCAATGCCGGTAAGTACCTAGACCTTATGTTCTTAACAATATAGTCAATTTTGTTAACAATAAAATGTGCATTTATTTTGTAGGCTGCGGCATTGAACCCTCGGACGCACTACGCGTATACTTCTAGTGCGACCATTTTCCAAGATCTCCGTCAAGCCTTCGAGTGGATGACGGACATAAATATAGCTGCTACCGCCTTGCTTGAGGTTGAGATGTATCGGCGTAAAGTTGGTGAATTTGGGAGGCCACTCGCAAAAAAGATGGCTATTGATGGGAAAACTTCCCTAGTACGTTTCTCATGATCCAACTATGAAAACTCCAAATTCTTTCGCCATATATCTATTTTACGGTTACGTAATGGCATGAAACTCGTCATTTGCAACACAATAGTGGTCCATGTTTGCCACGGACATGCCGAATTTGAAGAAGCTAGCATTGCGCATGGTTAGTCGGTGTTGTTCTTCTAGTGGATGTGAACGGAATTGGAACATGTTCATATTCATACATACCAAGGTCGGAACAAGCTTGCACACAAGAAGCTAAACAAGCTTGTCTATGTGAACTACAACCTTCACCTCGGAATTCAGCAAGAAATGCACAAGTACGGAGGGAGGATGATGACCCCTTCAAAGACTTGTGGACCTATCTTTCTATGAGACTAACAATAAGATCGGAGACTAGATGAACAATGCTAGGTCTAATGCTTGCCCCGATCTAGATGAAGACTCACAGAGAGTGATGCTCTCGTTTCTAGTCCACTTGTAATCAACCCGGTCGACTTAACCGACTCGCGCGGAAGCACGGGAGCTTCAAGTGTTGCTTGAGTGGGCTGATAAGATTGTAGGAGATACTCACATTGGAAAAAGGAAGACTAGATAGATGACACAACAATCTCCTTCCAAAAAGATGCAAGCAACACGGTCTAGTTGTGTGGACGCGACGATGAGACTGAAGGTAGCCCGAATACAAGAGTCTAATGATAGTTCCTCCGAACCGATACGGCGACGGAGGCGAAGGGGTCAAGGCAGCCAAGGGACCACCGAGGTGCCTTCACTCTCGGCCGGCAAGAATATAAGGTGGGTTGCTTCACTCTCATACTTGATGCCGATGTCCAGTGAGGAGTACAACATGACGTATAATCGGTGGAACAGACTAGCTTCGCCAACCTGTCATTGGAACATTTTCTTTGTTTGATTTAAGAACTATCATCTACCTTGTTGTGGACATTGTATTGTGAACACTATATTTCATCTACATGTCGACTTCATGATGCATTGTTGTTATTGAATTGTTGTGATATGAATTATTGAATTGCTTCGAAGTTAGTAATATAGGAAAGGTCGTTGAATTATTTTATTCCACTTGCAAAATTTAGGTTTGCAAGTATCCTACATATTATTCTAATTATCCCTAATTTCTACACAATTTTGCATTTTCCCTCATTTTTCCATCGCCAAACTACCCGTGGTAACCGCCCCTTAAACCGCAGCTTACCGCGGCTCAGCGCATGGTAACCGCCGAAAAACCACACGGTAACCGGTTTAAAATTCAGAGATGAATCTCATGCGGTTTCCGGCGGTTACATGCGGTAACCGCCAAACCGTGGGGGCGGTAATCCCCAAACGGTTTGTCAAACCCTCGCAGCGGCCCTTCTTCTCTTTTAACATTCCGAAGGCCGACGTGTTGGAGGATGACACCGTCGTTTCATTGCCCGAAACGCACGAGGGAGGAGCACCAAAAAGTGGATGGATGCGTTGTGAATTTTTAATATTTCAATCCATGTATCTGGATGGTTTATTAGTTCGAGAAAAATTATTGCAGTGGTTTATGGATGGAGTTTCATTTTTTTGTCTTCAATTTTACTCGATCTACATATGTTTCAATAGCTTAAAATCATTTGTTTCATATGTTGATTCGATCGTGTTTCATAGTTTTCAAGAGTTGAAACATCTCTTTCATTGATTGTTGAAAATTTTTTATAAAATATGAAACAACGTCCGATTTTGAAAAAAATTGAGCGTCGATTTGCGGTTGTTTTCTTAGAAACCGTGAAGGACCCCTCTATGTTGGTGGGGGTGTGTGTGTGGGGGGTTGAGGCCTGACCCACGCGACCAGTTTCCCTTTAATCTCCTTATGTATATACATATGTAGATGTATATATTTGTGTGTATATATATAAAGTTTATATGTATGTATATAAAATATATATGTATGCATATATATAAAGTATATAGAAATAATAATATATATGCTTAAAAAATTTTTATAGGTACACATACAAACTTTGTATGGCATACGTATAAACACTAGTATAGAACACCTTATAGGTGTCGATTGGGAAAGCGCCTTGGGTGTCGGTTTTCCCAACCGGCACCTATTGGTCGGTACTAATAAAAATGCCGGTTTAAGAACCGACACCTATTATGTCCATGGAATCAAAAAAATATCCGGCTCGATGCATCGCTTGTCAAGCCGATGCATCGAGCCGAGCAATCCCTTCCATCCACTACACAAGAATTCATCCATCCATAACAAGAATTCATCCACATCCATCACGAGATCAATTCACATACACTCCAATCCATAGATCAATTCACATACACTCCAATCCACACATCAATTCACAAGAACACAAATTGTAGACAAAAAAATCCACACCTCTTTCGGCCGTCGCCATCTTCGCGCTTGCGCCGCCCCTCGAACCCCGCGGCCTCCGAGGCCCCTGCCGCACTTGTTAACGACCAAATTTGGTAAATAAATCCCCGAGTTTGAAGCAAAGATTGAGGCGGAATTGGAAGAAATGTGCAATGCAGAACAGAGGCCGCATCGGCTAAGTCCAAATCAGCCGCAGAGCCGATCGAGTCCGAGTCGGACCAGGGCAGCCGATAGTCGATTCCGATTGGAGAAAGAGGTGGAGCCAATCCCGAAGAAAATCTTAAGAGATAACTATTGGATTCGGTTCCCAAAGTGCTTCAAGGATGTTGCCATCTACGGATAAGGTCCTACAACGACAATTATATCTTTAAGTTAGGATATTTTGTATAGTCTTCTTTATAGATAATGTTGGTTTGTTTAGAGGTATTTGAGATTTAATCTGTAATAGGAATCGTATCCCTTACGGACTCATTGCATATCCGGGTATAAATATGACCCGGGACCTTGTAAAAAATCATACACACATCAATACAACTTCTGCGCATCGCTAACCTTTCTGTTTTTACTTATTCTCGACAAGTTCTTGCTTTGTTCTTGGGCTACATCAATTTCAATCTCTAGGAAAGGTAATTTCTTGTCACGGGCGGCTTGTATCGTCGAGTTTAGTGCTTCCATCATCATGATACTCGATTCTCGATGTTATGAACTACTTAATTTATCATATGCGACATATTATCTAGATCAATGTCTAGATCTATCTCGCAATCGGCTAATGTTTCTTTGAAGATAGCAGTGACGAGCTAGATCCGGAGGTTGATTTAGGTTATATGGCGTATCTACAATCTCGAGGAGTACTCATTAGCCTAAATAGATCTCATACCTCTTTTTGTACTTAATGCGTATCAAGTTGATCTATTAAGTCGCTTTTAGAGCTATACGGATCTATTCGGTTTAATGTTTACTTTTAAAGATAGTACCTGGGTTTTAGCCGGTCTTACCTGTTTAATCATCCGTGTATCATTACTATTAGATGTATTAGAACCGCCTTTTATATTAAGATCTTAATCTACTTAAATGTGCTAAGCTTGATATTAATCTTTTAGGTCATACTAAAAATGACTGATCTTATTTTAGAGCATTTAGTTCGGATTAATATCTTTCTATAAAATATATCGGAGTACTAGCCGATTTACATTAGATCCGTAACATCGGCTAGGCTATGAGTATGCATAATTATTATCCTAATGTACTTTTGGGTAAAAGTGATTTATACTGTCTCGGTATGCTACCGATCTATCCCAATTACTTGGTCTAAGCGTGCTTTGCGACGATAATTATGTTTATTGATATCCATAGCCGATCGAGTAGGATCCAACCTTAGCCAAATGCCTATCTTTGTTTCTTGTTGGTTGCAGGATCAAACCAACTGCACGTCTGTTCAATCAAGCAAAGACGACCAATTTTGGACCTGCATTGGAGTTAAGCGGATCTCCTGTGCCAGCGCGTGGGAAGAATTCTCATCAACACGCTTTTGGCACGCCGGTGGGACACCAACTCCCAGATCCAACACAATGGTGAACGTCGTGGCCACGGAGCTGGACCAGACAACGTCATCCCCGTGACTATGGACAAACTGTCGGCCGAAACAGCCGACTACCGCGAGATGGTGGAACGATTGCAAGCACATTAGTTGCGGTCCTACACTCGCACTGGTCTAGATCAATCGTTCGAAGTATAAATTCATGATCCCCAAGGACTTCAACTCCGGAGCCACCTCTAGCGAGGACAAGAAGGGGAAAAGACGATTGAAGAGATCAAGCAGGAGCTAGATGACTCAGGGCTGCTCACACTTCAAGATCGGATCGACTCGGTGTCCACCACGCGCTTGTCAACCGGTCGGGATACTGGTGAACACATTGAACAATATGATAAGCACCGTGGTTGATTCAAAGATAAGCGAGCAACTGCCAAGGGGTCGACCTATTTCCCCAATGGCCGATTTCCACCTTATAGGACCTTGTCAACACAAGGGCTGCCAATTCCTCCGTTGGGACAACCTACTCCTCCGGGGGAGCCCTATTCACCGAATGAGCAACCATCGGCTGCAAAACAAGTGCCCAAACTCCTAACCGGACAATAGCCCCCGCATCGGGGCCACGAGGCTCCAATACTTCCCAGAACAGGTGGAAAGCATGTTCGGCCCTGATCGGCAACCATCTTGCACAAAATGTCGATCGGTAGTTACACGCCGACCTACCTCACAACTCTAACGGTGTTTGGCCTCCCCGAGCAGCGCCCTCGTTTATACCACGCCGCCTCCCGCCATGAATCAAGTCCAACATCGGTACCTAGGAGGCAACTACGAGCAAGACTATAACCTCATTCACCACGATACACGGCATCGGCGGCCTCCCGTGCACTATGAGCGTACGAGTTGATGCATAGCTACAAGCTCAAGAAAATAAGCCTTGGGACGATTTGATCATGGACGTCATGCGTGATCGTTCGGCCTTAAGCTAAAGGACTCCGGCAATATGTACGGTACCGTATCCAGAATATTTTGAGAGGGTACCGCCAAACCGGTACAGGGTACCGGATTTTCGAAATTCTGGGCAAGACAACGTCTCGACCTATGAACATGTCAGCCGATTTTTGGCTCGGTGCGGAGAAGCATTGGCTACCGACGTGCTCGAGTACGATTGTTCCCACTGTCTCTCTCGGGATCGGCCTTCACATGGTTTTTGTCCCCTGCCCTATAATTCGGTTCGAGTGGGCCGATCTCGAGAAGCAGTTCCACAATTATTTCTACTCCGACACGCATGAGATGAAACCGTTGGACTTGACTAGCATTAGACAAAAACATGACGAGTCGGTTCAGGATTGCATCCAGCGCTTCGGGATATGATGAATCGATGTTATAGCCTGGTGTCACAAACTCGCAACTAGCCGATTTAGCCTTTCAAGGTCTCTTGGCCCCCATCGGGGAAAGGTTTTCAGCTCAGGACTTCAAAAGCTTGGCCCACTTGGCCTAAGGTGATGGCCCATGAGCAACGTTTTCAAGAATCCAAGAAGGCTTTCAAGAAAGTTGGCCATGTCGCTTATGCATCGGACTCCGATTCAAGTGATAGCGATGCGAAGTGGCAGCGGCCGAGTGGACCAGGAACAAGAAGGCTATCACGTGTCAGTGGCTGAAAAAATAGGCTAAGGAAGAAAGATATGACTTCGATATCACAAAAGCCGATAGGATCTTCGATTTACTGCTAAGGGAGAAACAAATACAACTTCCGGCCAACCATGTCATCCCATCGGCCGAGGAGCTCAAGGAAAGAGATATTACAAGTGGCACAACATCACCTCCCACAGCACCAACGACCGCAAAGTCTCCCGTCAGGCAAATTCGATCGGCCATAGCGGCGGGAAGATCAAGTTTGAGGAATCGGCTAAGCCGATGAAAGTCGATGGCAACCTCTTCCTTGTCAATGTGGTCTATGCCAGCCCGAGGCGAGCTGATCGGTAGTACAGCATGGCGCACGGCTTAGCCAAAGCCCAACAAGTAACCATGGTCGGCCCAGATCGCCAGGAGCCATCCAACAAACCGACGGCAACCAACGTCGCGCCCATCAATATGGTCTACACCGTGGCCGATCGGCCGATCGCCACCCCGAGACACATGGCTAGCCGACTCAAGTTTCAACTCGAGTTCAGGGAAGAGGAAGAGGTTCGGAGCAACAAACCTTATCAAAGGACGAACAATCGGTTGGGAACGGCCTACATCCACCGCCATGACGGCTACGACCCCCATTGGCGGTGTGAGTTCTTTAGGTTCTCATTGGGAGCAAGGGATGCGGCGCCAATCTTGGAGAATTGCCCAGCCTGCAACGAGTCGGGAAGACAAGTTCAGGCAAGAACCAATTGCAAGCACCCGATTTATCCCCGAGCCGTTCAACTCAACCAAAAAAGCGTTCCATCCACGAACGGCTCGGCCCCGATCAATCGGGACTTCTTCCGGGCGAGGATGAAGAAGAGGACGAAGAAGAATAGATCGCCAACCCTCAAAGGTGCCCTTCCGACATTTTCACAAAAACACAAAACCGAAAGGTGCTACGGCTAAAGAGCGAGGGTCGGCTGAAAGAAGTCCGTGCCGAGATCGACTATCGGCCGAGGAAGAAAAAAGAACAAAACTGCCCAAAGAGACAATTTTGCATAAAGAAAGACGATGCCTCGCCGATGAAAGTCCAACCGACTGTGCTAAAAGGGCGGCAAAAGGCAAAGGAATAGTTTATGCATCGGTCAACATGGTGTTCATATTGCCGGCCAAATTCGAGGCACGTCGAGGCCGATGCGACACCATTGAAGACACCTTGGCCAAGCTAATACTTGTCCCTGCACGACCATGTTTGAAAAACCCGAGGGGACCGAGAATCGGCACTTGAAGCCCTATATATTAAAGGATTCATGAATGGGAAGCCAATGTCGAAGATGCTAGTCGATGGAGGAGCTGTTGTCAACCTCATGCCTTACGCAACCTTCGGGAAGCTAGGCAAGGGAGCCGATGACTTGATAAAAACCAACATGGTACTCAAGGACTTCGGCGGCAACCCATCGCAGGCCAAGGGAGTTTTAAACATTGAGCTGACCATCGGTAGCAAAACCATGCCCACAACGTTTTGTTGTCATCGACGGGAAGGGATCATACAGCCTACTACTCGTAAGGGATTGGATCCACGCCAATCGCCGCATCCCTTCCACAATGCATCAAAGTTTAATCCAATGGCAAGGCGATAAAATAGAGATTGTGCCACCAACAGTCGATCAACGTTGCTAACGCCGACTTAACTTTAGGGAAGTCGACGGCATAGATTGCTGTTTGGCAAAGTTTGCGAACGATTTTCGAAGGTGTCCGAACGACATGCGATCAACTGGAGACGAAGAGCCTCAATTGTTACTTTGAAGGCGTCTACACCAAGGACACCGTGGACGACATCGACGGCAAACTAGGACAAGGTTTTATGTCGGCCGATCAGCTGGAAGAAGTTGATATAGGTCTAGGGGATAGGCCTAGGCCGACATACATTAGCAAGAATTTGTCTTCTCATTTTAGGACCAAGTTTATTGATTTATTTAAGGAATATAAAGACTCGCTTTTCTTGGGAGTATTTTGAGATGTCTAGTCTTAGCCGATCCATTGTTGAACATCGGCTCCCTATTAAGCCCGGATATCGGCGGTACAAACAACCTCCCGGAGGTTTAAAGCTGATATGTATGTCAAGGCCGAAATCACTCGGCTATACAATGCTGGTTTCATTCGGCCTGCGATATGTAGAGTGGGTTTCAAATATAGTTCCCGTGGTGAAGAAAAACGACAAACTTAGGGCATGTATCGACTTCGAGAGACTTGAACAAGGCTACCCCTAACGACGAGTACCCCATGCCTATAGCCGATTTGCTTGGTAGATGCCGCCTTTGGCCACAAAATCATAAGTTTTATGAACGACAATGCTGGTTATAATCAGATCTTTATGGCCGAGGAACACATTCACAAGACAGCTTTCAGGTGCCCGAAGCAATCGGCTTATACGAGTGGGTCGTCATGACGTTCGGCTTGAAGAATGCTGGAGCTACGTACCAGCGAGGCCATGAATTATATCTTTCACGACCTAATTGGCTTCCTAGTGGAGATTTATATTGATGATGTCGTTGTTAAATCCAAGGAAGTGGAAGACCACATAGCCGATTTAAGGAAGGTATTGGAGAGAACAAGGAAATATGGCCTAAAGATGAACCCCACAAAGTGTGCCTTTGGCGTATCGGTAGACCAGTTCTTGGGATTTCTTGTTCACGAGAGGGGAATCGAGGTCACACAAAGAAGTATCAATGCTATTAAGGCTATTCAGCCCCCAAAGGAAAAGAAGCAATTGCAGTCTCGATCGGCAAGATTAACTTCATCGGGCGTTTCATAGCCAACTTGTCAAAAAGATGGAGCCGTTCACGCTCTACTACTACGAAAGCCGATCAAGCCTTTACTTGGGGGCGAAAAGAAAATGCTTTGGACAACATTAAAGATTATCTAAGCTCCCTCCAAGATTGATCCCTCCACAAAAGGGAGTGTCGTTCAAATTATACCCATCACCGACGAGAAGTCTATCGCCTCGCCCGATCTAGGAGATCGAGGGAAAGGAGAAAGTAATTTTCTATCTTAGCGAGAAGACTTACGGACGCAGAAACAAGGTACTCTCCCATGGAAAAGTTGTGTTTTTGCCTATATTTTTCATGCATAAAGTTAAGGCATTATTTGTTATCCAACGAGTGCACAATAGTTTGCAAGGCCGACGTAGTGAAATATATGTTATCGGCTCCAGTTCTAAAAGGGCGAGTTGGAAAATTGATATTTGCTTTGATGGAGTTTGACTTAAGGTATCGAGCACCCAAGGCGTGAAAGGACAAGCCATAGCCGATTTTATAGTGGAACACGAGATGATTAAATCGGCTCGGTTGATATCATGTCTTGGACTTTGACTTTTGATGGCTCGGTTTGCACGAACGGATGCGACATCGGTTGGTGATAATCTCCCCCAAGGGGGCAAGCTTCGAGTTTGCTTTTTCATTACACCTCATGCAAGAAACAATCAAGCCGAATATGAAGCCGTTCTCAAAGGATTACAACCGCTCAAAAGATGTTGAAGCCGACGCCATCGAGATAATGGGCGATTCGCTATTGGTCATCGCAAATTATCGGAGAATATGAGTGCAAGAACGACGCGCGATGGTCTATTATCGAAATGCCGAGAGTTGATGGACAGCTTTTGGCCGGTAACCTTGAAACACATCCCTAGAGAGCAAAATGCATAAGCAAATGACTGCTCAAGGGGCATCGGGCTACAAGCCGATGACAAAGGAGATTGAAGTAGAAATTGCAACCATCTCAGCCAACAACCTGGAGGTATGATGTTTACAGTTATCTGCGTAACCCTTCCCGATCGGCTTCAAGGAAATTACACTACAAGACTCTACGATATGTCTTGCTCGATGAAGATTTATATTATCGGACGATTGATGGTGTGCTACTTAAGTGCCTAAGTGCTGATCAAGCCAAAGTTTCTATAGGAGATGTGCATGAAGGAATTTGCAGCACGCATCAATCGGCTCATAAGATGAAGTGGTTACTTCGAAGAGCGGGGTATTTTTGGCCAACTATGCTTGAAGATTGCTTCGGCTATTACAAGGGCTGTCAGGATTATCGAAGTTTGGAGCTATCCAGAGGGCACCAATATCGGCTATGAACCTTATCATAAAGCCTTTGCCGTTCGTGAGGTTGGGGAATCAATATGATCGGCCGATTAATTCACCCTCGAGCAAGGGGTACAAGTTTATCTTGGTAGCAACCGATTATTTCACCAAATGGGTGGAAGCAATTTCCTTGAAGAAAGTTGACTCGGGGATGCAATCGAATTTGTTAAAGAACATATCATATATAGATTTGGCGTCCCTCAAACCATCACTACGGATCGGGGATCTATCTTCATCTCCGACGAGTTTTGTTCAGTTTGCCGATGACATAGGAATTAAGTTATTAAATTTGTCACCATATTACGCCTGTGCTAATGGACAAAGGAAGCGTCAAATAAATCTTTGATCGAGTTTATGAAGAGAAAGATCACTGAGTACCCGAAACAATGACATAGCCGATTAGCCGAATAATTGTGGCCTTATCGGATGGCTTGTCATGGATCAATCCAGTGCCTCCATACAAATTGGTCTACGGACATGAAGCGCCTTGTCATGGGAGAACATTATCGCTCAAGAAGGACTCAATTGCGGGACGAGTTGACAACCAATGATTATTATAATCGATGGTGGATGAGTCTCGAGGACCTAGTTTTGTCAAGGATGCGCTTTGGAAAAGGTGACTAGACATAAAGAACGAGTGGCTCATCACTACAACAAGAAGGTTGTGCCTAAGTCTTTTGAAGAAGGCGCGCTTGTTTGGAAGCCGATATTGCCGATCGGCTCAAGAGATAGCAAGTTCGACAAGTGATCACCTAATTGGGAAGGACCTTTCAAGATCCACAAATGCGTCTCTAAGGGAGCCTATATGTTGGAAGGATTGGACGGAGAAGTGTTTGGAAGGGCTCTCAATGGCAAGTACTTGACGAAATATTACCCAAGTGTTTGGATCAATTTATGATTTGGCTAAGTTCTTGCCGATCCATGCTAGTGATATGTTACACACATCGCCTTTAGGATGTTTTTCACTCTAAGTTTTTCCTCCTATTTTTCAAATCGGCTGAATCTAGCCGACAACCGATGGCCAGCGTCTTATAATTTTATCAATGCTGAAGGCATCATTGAGAAAGTTAGGGGGCATATATCATATAGAGTCGACTTCAAATTTTTTGGGGTTTTGAAAATTTTTGAGACATCCAAGACATGGAAGGAGAATGAATCGGCGACGTGAATATGATTAATGCTTAAGACACAAACGATGAGGCGCTTAGCCGATTACAAAAGATTATAAAATGTTTACAAAAGTTACTCAAGCCAAGTTAAATATTACAATCGGCCTAATGAGACAAGAATTCGTTTATAGCCGATATAGCCTTACGACGGATTTGATCGATGTTCTCGATCGCCTCGGCATCGGCCGCATCACTCCCGAGGATGGGCTTTAAAGCCTTTGTCGATCGGATAGATATGCTATTGAGGCTTTTATCTTTGATCTTTGGTCCTCGATCACCTTGGGAAGGCCGGCTATGCGTTGTCCTTCGATAAGATGTCGGCATCGAGCCTAGCAAGTTCAGCCGCTACTTCTTCCCGGCGTTTGTGTAGCCGATCCAGTGTGGCGTTTGGTTTAGCCTTCATGTCATCAAGTTTAGCCTTTTCAGCGATGATTGCTTGCCGATTGTTCTCGATGGTGGCCTCTAGCGCCTTGTTCTCCCGCCAATCGACTAATCTTTGTCTAGCCCTCTCAAACTTGTGCCGATGAGATTCGAGGAAGGTAGCCGGTGAGATTGTGTTAGCCAACCGATCCGGGAGCCGATCTTGGATTTCTTCAAATGCTCCCGATTGATGTGCAATCAGCAACTAGGGTGTCAAGAGAACTTTCAAGCCGTTGGGCTATGTCCGACAAAGTGGCCCTCAAATGTTCGTCTAATGGGACCAAGGCCTTGTTGGCATCTTCCTCTTCGTCCATGAACTCTTTAAGGTCGAACGGGAGGAGATCGGCTAAAGTCTCGCAAGGCGGAAAGCGTTTAGGAAATCAATAAAGGTTGATAAACCAATTCACAAAGTTAGAGGAAACCCACTCGGATAGCTGGGATTGAAGTTGCCACTTCTTCGACGTCGCCACCACTCGGAGCTGATTGTGTATGCTTGCTTGATACATGGGGGCGGTGTGTTGGGCCGCGAGAAGGCGAAAAGAGACAGTTTAAGGATCGGCTAATCGATGGACTGAGAATGATAGAACTTACCGGTGAAGGAGGAGCCGCCTTTTTCCGAAGCCAGCTTCTTTTCCGCAAACACAAAAGCTTGATGAAAGACGGATGAGGAGATATTGGCGTCTAAGTAATGATAGATGTTTATCGGCAGAGGACGAGAGGGATGTTTTGGAGGACTGGGTGTTTCTCCAACAGATCGGTCGTCAACCGATGGAGTCCGAGCGTATTTGTTTGAAGAACTCGCTTTGGCTGTAGCTTCATTGATGGCCTCGTCCGATTTCTTCGTCCCGACTTCTTTCTCAAGGACTACTTCTACATCCGGTCTATAGGGACAGATCATCGGCGGGTTCTTCTTTTGCTTCTTTGAAGCCTTTTCTTCTCAACGCTTGGAGCAGCGGCCGATGGCTTGTTCCTCTTCACGCCGGAGTGGCTCGCGCGTTTGGCCGTGCAATAGCGTTGATACTTTTGGTGTGCGGAAGACAATGATAGAGGGAGCTAGTCCTCCACTGTTCGATAGCATCCGGGAGGCGTAACGAGTGCGACACCCGTGTTGCTTGCATGAGGAGGGGAAGAATCGGTTGCTTGCAAAAGTGAAGAAACATTTGATTAGGCATTTGAATGATAGCCGATGAAGTAAGAAGCTAGGAGAAGAAGATACTTACTGTTGGGATCAAGTCTGGATCAATGACGGTGAGGTACATCGAAGCCAATTGATGAAACAAGTGATGTTTTCATTCATTCCACCATTGGCTAAATGTGATAGTCCTTGTCACCGCTAAGTCAATGTTGTCTATGTTGCCAAGAGGAGGGCCTTCAATGCCCAAAGAGTCGATGCATCATGAGATCCGATTCAATTTTCCCCGGCTGGATCTTTGCTAAAAGAATAGGCTGATTAGCAACGACCCATGCCCGCTTGTCCGGCGGCGCTCGTGGGGTGGTAAAATTCATATGACTTCTATACATTTCTCCCTTGATGGATGCCGACCGGGAGGATACATGGGGATATAGCCGATACAAAAATCTCCGTCGACTTCTCAAATTTTTTAGAATTGATTGCATCTAGCATGAAGTCATCGTGGGAGCTCAAAGCGCTCGAAGTTTTCATAGGCGAACCAGATCTTTGAGGTGGTCGGAAAGCCATTATAGAAGTTGCTTTGAAGCAATTTTTGAAGTGGTCGGCCGAACGCTTGGATCCAGAATAAGAAGAAGCTGCTTCTCCAAATGACAAGCATCGACGCGTTAATTTCTTCATCATCTTCAGTTCTTGGTTCGGCTAGTGGGAAATCGGCTTCAAAAGATCCGGCCTTTGCGCAGCCTTGTAGGTGTGGAGGTTTAACCACAATTGCGGCGATTCCTAGGGCCCCGGTGTTGATAGCTAGGTTGGAGGTGAGTTTAGCCGATGCACGCTTTAGCATTTGGTAGAGGTAGCCGAGGAGGTATTTTCCTAAAGGGATTTGCTTCTTGTCTACCAAGCACTCGGCTATGTGTTGCTAGTTGCTAGTTGGACTGCAGCTTGACCCACGTAATACAAACTTTTCCAACCACATAAGGAGAAAGCTTGTATGCTCTCTATCGGTTATCGGGCGTTTTCATGTTCATGGCTATGAATTCGTTCCAGCCTCCGATGCTTTTCGTCTTGAAGGAGTGGCGGCATTTGGTGATGAGATTGTGGGGATTAACAGATGAGGTAATGTCAAGCCCTGTGATCATTACGACATCCAAGACCGTTGGTGTCATCGGCCCTTGCCACGAACAAGAAGGCATTGAGAGTATCCGACTAAAAGTAACTGGCAGCGTTAGAAGTGGTTCATCCTTGGGCATGTCGGCTATAGTTAAGGCTAGACACCGTGCTATCCCTAGTTCATTCCGGTGAACTTGTTTCCTAGCCGACATCCCTGAGGTACCAAGCTGGCCATATCTTGTCGGTTGAAGGCCATGACTTAAAGGCTCCGGACCAATATGCCAGATTAGGGCTGGAAAACCGGTTGTTTTCGACATTAATAAATTCAGAGGGATCCAAATTGCTGATTGTCCCTAGTAGGAATTGATTGGGGTGAAGAAGGTTTGGGATTGCGACTTGGTGGGAGAGGTGCTACGTTTGAAAGATGAAGAAGAACAAAATTACAAGAGGAAAACAACCAAGTTGCGATGGAAAGGAATTACAGCCGACTGGGACTTACCTCGGGTACTGCTGTGTGGCGCTCCGAAAGGAGTGCTGGAGGAGGCCATCACCGGGGAGAATGCTGCCACGAGGAGAATCGCCGTGGGTGTGCCCTTCGGTTTCGAGGAAATCGCCAAGGAACCCGAGGGAGTTTTTGGCTAGGGTTTGGATGGAGCGCAAAGTGACGGGCGTGAATCTGTTCGGCACGGAACGGACATTATTTAAAGAGTTTTTCGTAATGTACCAAAACATACTTGATCCAGGGTTGCACCGAGGATAAAATTGCATCGTCCGCAACATTATCAACACCGTGGACTTGGGGGCATGTGTTAACAACCAAATTTGGTAAATAAATCCCCGAGTTTGAAGCAAAGATTGAGGCGGAATTGGAAGAAATGCGCGATCTGCGAAAAAGAGGCCTCATCGGCTAAGTCCGAATCGCCGCGAGCGCCGACCGAGTCCGAGTCGGACCGGGACAGCCGATAGCCGATTCCGATTGGAGACGAGAGGTGGAGCCAATCTTGAAGGAAAGCTTAAGAGATAACTATTGGATTCGGTTTCCAAATTGCTTCAAGGATGTTGCCATTACGGATAAGGTCCTACAACGGTAATTGTATCTTTAAGTTAGGATATTTTATATAGTCTTCTTTATAGATAATGTTGGTTTCTTTAGAGGTATTTGAGATTTAATCTGTAATAGGAATCGTGTCCGTTACGGACTCATTGTATATCCGGGTATAAATATGACCCGAGACCTTTTAAAAAAATCATACACACATCAATACAACTTTGGCGCATTGCCAACCTTTCGTTTTTACTTTTTCTCGATGAGTTCTTGCTTTGTTCTTGAGCCGCATCAATTCCGATCTCCAGGAAAGCTAATTTCTTATCACAGGCACGGCTTGTATCATCGGGGTTAGTGCTTTTATCATCATGATACTCCGATTCGATGTTATGAACTCCTTAATTTATCGGTTAGTGCTTTCATCATCATGATACTCGATCCGATGTTATGAATCTGCTTAATTTATCATATACGACATATAATCTAGATCAATGTCTAGATCTATCTCACGATTGGCTAATGTTTCTTTGAAGATAGCAGCCGACGAGCTAGATCCGGAGTTTTATTTAGGTTATATGGCGTATCTACCATCTCGAAGAGTTCTCATTAGCCTAAATAGATCTTGTACCTCTTTTGTACTTAATGTTGCATCAAGTTGATCTATTAAGTCGCTCTTAGAGCTATACGATCTTTTTGGTTTAATGTTTACTTTTAAAGATAGTACCAGGGTTTCACCGGTCTTACCTGTTTTAATCATCCGTGTATCATTACTATTAGATGTATTAGAACCACCTTTTATATTAAGATCTTAATCTACTTAAATGTGCTAAGCTTGATATTAACCTCGTTAGGTCATACTAACACCAACCGATCTTAGTTTACGGCATTTATTTCGGATTAGTATCTTTCTATAAAATACATCGAAGTACTAGCCGATTTATATTAGATCCGCAACATCGGCTAGGCTATGAGTATGTATAATTATTATCCTACTTGTACTTTTGGGTACAAGTGATTTATACTGTCTCGGTATGCTACGATTTATCCCAATCACATGGTCTAAGCGTGCTTCGGGATGACAATTATATGTTTATTGATATACATAATCGATCGAGAAGGATCTAACCTTAACCAAAAACCTATCTTTTTGTTTCTTGTTGGTTGCGGGATCAAACCAACCGGCACGTCTGTTCAATCACAATAGACGAGCAATTTTGGACGTGCATTGGAGTTAAGCGGATCTCCCAGGCCGGCGCGTGGGAAAAATTCTCATCAACACGCACACCGAACCCCGCCGGCCACAGCGCCGCCTCCTCCCGCCGATATGACAGAGGAGGGTCTTCCACCTGCCACCTGTCTCTCCCCTCATCGACGGGCTCGCCCGCCGTCGCCGTCTTCGTGCTTGCGCCGCCCCACCGAACTCCGCCGCCTCCGAGGCCCTTGTCGTGCGTTGAACCCCGTCGGCCACCACTTGCCGCCTCCCTTCCCGCCGGATTTGGCGGAGGGAGGGTCCTTCACCTGCGCCACCGCTCCCCTCGGCGACGGGCTCGCTAGTCGCCACCATCTTCGCGCTTGCGTCACCCCGCCGACCCCGTTGGCCTCCGAGGCCCCCCCGCATGC
Source organism: Oryza australiensis (assembly GCA_019925245.2). Taxonomy (NCBI): domain Eukaryota; kingdom Viridiplantae; phylum Streptophyta; class Magnoliopsida; order Poales; family Poaceae; genus Oryza; species Oryza australiensis. Next base: position 216,585 of record JAIFGZ020000639.1, on the reverse strand, counting down.
CGAACCCCGTTGGCCACCGCCGCGCCTCCCCTCCCGCCGATCTCGGCGGAGGGGAGGGTCCTCCACCTGCCACCGCCGCTCCCGTCCCCGTCCCCATGCCCGCGCGCCTCTCCACCGGGAGAGAAGAGAAGTTCAAGGAGAGAAGAAGAGGGAGTACTGGAGAGGAGAGAAAGAAGAGATAAGGACCGGGTTGAGAGAAGAAGAGATAAGGTTGGAGAAGAAGAGATAAGGACATCATATAGAACCCCCGGTCCGTCGGCTTGTGGCTCGGCTAGGTGGTTTAGGTGCTTGGTTTTTTAAAAATCAGTACCTTTAATAAATTTTAGTGTCGTTTTTAAAACTGCACCTAATATCGATGTCGGTTTTTAAAACCGATAATTATAATATATTATAGGTGTCATTTTTTAAAAATCGACACCTATAATATAGATGCCGGTTTTTATTGAGAGCCGCTACCTATTGTTTTAATAGGTATCGATTTTTTTGAACCGACACCTATGCATATTTTTATAGTGAAAGTTTATATGTATACGTGTATATATATGCACACAAAAATAATATATATGTACATATGGAAGTGTAAAAAAATATAAGTATAAATATAAAGTTTGTACATATACTAAAAAGTTTATATACCTATGTATGGACGCATGTACATACGGACTAATCATGCGACTAGTCGTCGATTAGCATTAATGTTCTACGGTGCTCTCTATTACTGTGTGTATATATATAAAAGTCTCTCGAATTGAGTAATATTATATATTACTCCCAACCTCTAACCGAATTTGTCTAACGGTTCTTTTAATATTAGATATTACTCTCGACATCTAACCGAATTAATGGTACATTTATCTCAAAGTACGGATATGTTTTAGGTTTTGTACGGAGAATAACTAAGTAGCTGAAAGTAGATGGAAGTAAAGCGAAAAGTATATGATTGTTTGACAACATGAAGTAGGTAAATAAATTAAATAAGAGATAGTTATAATCAGTTGAAATGAAATATTAGATGAAGAAGTAGTTATAATTGACAACAAAATCATCTCAAACGAGCCTAAAAAGAGACCGACAAAGAAATACTCGCACATACATGTTAGATATACATAAAACTAGAACCCGTCATAGATAATACTTACCAGTGACGGCTCAATTCAAGGCCCAACAAAGATAACCTATGATATCTTTGTCGTGTCCCAATAGAAATTCGTCACCGATGATGAACATCGGTGATGGGCTTCAACTTGAGGCCCGATTCGGATAACAGTTAGGCCCTACATCGATGAGTGTCATTGGTGACGGGCTTCAACCCGAGGCTCGATTGAGAGATAACAGTTAGGGCCGGCATCGATTATAGGCTATAAATACCCCGATCACGATGTGCTTCGAAAACATTTAGCCTAGACCGCCGATTCAGATTTACACATTAGCACGAAAATTTCTAAATCCTCACTCACTCTCGAACCCTAGCGTCCTCGTGCCACCGCCGCCGTGGCCGCCGATCCCGTGCCCTCGTGTCGCCACCGTCGTCGCTCCACCACCGTCGCCACCGCCTCCCGAGCCCGGCGCCGCCATCCCCAAGCCCGGCCATCGTCCCCGAGCCTATCGCCGCCATCCCTAAGCCCGACGCTGCCATCCTTCCTCACCGCCCTCTCTTCCTCGCCCTCGTCCTCCCTCGCCCGAGCGCGACGCCCTCTCACTACCCACGGCATCCGGTTGTATAATTTGGATAATATGTGGATGAATTTGGACAAGTGGGTTGTATAATTTGGATTGTTCTTGGGCTCGATTGATTTGTTAACGTAGGTTGTATAATTTAGATAAATGGATTATACTCATACTGTTAACTTAAAATATGTGAATAATAGATATATCTATAACTATCTATAAAGCAAGTAGTGTTTTCACCCAAATTTTGTTTTGCTCGGCTATTTTGCGAAAACCCCTTGAGTTTTTCCGAAATTAACCCGCAATCCACCTCGGCTATTTTTTAAAAAACCCAGTTATACATACGATAAAGCTTATCTTAACTACTTAAAAAATCTATAACTTTTCGATCATCAAATCATTTTTTCGTCCAAATCTATAAAATTCGATCCGTATAACCTCTCGCTCCATTGTTACCTCACTTTTCTCACCTCCAAGCAGCAAGCCCGACTTACGCGTCTCTTGCGTCGCCGTGCATTGCCCCGAGCGGAGGCCGAGCACACGCCGCACGCGTGAGCTAGCATGCCGCCGTCGATATACATACAACTTTCCTATTCATCCATATATTTTTCTAACTAATAATATCCGAGTCATAAATATTTTAAACTTTTACCAAATTTCTAATCGGTTTAAAGTATCGGTAAGTCAAATATTTATTTTTATTATATTTTTGACTTAATTTGGTGAAATTAAATTAACTTACACTAAATGTTTATCTCGATACTATTTCTTAATCAAGGTCCAAAGTGGTACATAAAGTTGAAGATACCCTTACTTTTAAAGTTATATATATGTATATATATAACTATCTATAAAAGCAAGTAGTGTTTCTATCCAAAATTTTCGTCCGTCTCTGGTTATTTTACGAAAACCCTTTGAGTATTTATAAAAGTAACCCGCAATCCCAATGCTGAAAAAAAAAGGAGGGCTTGGATGAAAAAAGATCTCCTACGTCCCTCTGTTCCGTCCCCATCCGCGTCGCCGCGCCTTGCATCGCGCCGCGCACCTCCCCGTCGTCGTCGCTCGGAGCTCCCACGCCACCACTGGACCTTCGCCCTCCGCCCGCTTCCTCCTCGCGTCGTTCCGTTGCAATGCACGGGTATGTTTCTAGTATATATATGAATGGATGTGTGAATGTCGATGTACGTGAATGTATGTGAATAATTTATTTGAATGTCATATGTGATTTCTTAAATATATGAATGGGGATGCTTTGGAAACGAAAATATATGAATATGTCATTTTTGCAAGGGCATGGCTAGCAAAGGCTTGAGGCTAGCAAAAAACAGAATATATTTTTTGTTTGGGAAAAACTCATCGGTGACAGGCTTTAACTTAAGCCGATAGTCGTGATGGGCTTAAGTTAAAACCCGATTGAGTGGTTAGTCATCTGTGACGGGCTTTAGTTGAGGCTCGATTGAGATTATATCATCAATGACTGGCCTTTATTTGACTCGGTCTTCGGATCAAACATATCGGTGACGAGCTTTAGTTTAAGCCCGATAAAGATAAATGCATCGATGACGGGGTTTTGCCGATAAAGATGACTTCTCACATCATGACCTTTGTGTCGTGATGAACATCATGCCCGATATAAATGAGGATTGTCGTCTGATTGAGATAAGGGTAACCATTGCAGCGGGGAATGAGAAAATACTGACGTCGATAGTTGATGTCGATTGAAACTGTCCCGCCATTTAATGTGCCATCCACCAACAGTCTTATACGCTATTAGACAATTTCCTAGAAAGAACAAGTTTACCTACTACTAGCTACTACAATAGATTTGGCCTTGTGATAGTTTCCTTGTGACGAACTAGCAAGCAAACGTTGTAGAGTTCAGCTCGCTGATTTAAGTCCACCTTTAAGTACGAAGAAATGTAAAGTACGAGATAATTTCTCGTGTGTTTACATGGAGTATATATGCAGTTGTCTATGTTTCCTTTCCTAAATAAGCGTGCTTACGTATATCCTGATATTGAAAGAAGTAGTAATCTGGAGGAGGCCATGTGGCGCTAAGTATAGGTGGCCAAACGGGCGACACGGCCCGGCCCAGCTTGGACACGGGTGAGGCATGACCCATTTAGGCACGGCCCGTTAGGCACGGTCACTATGACGGGCCGTGCCGTGCCAAGCCCACATGCCCTTCGGCCCACGGCCAAGCCGGCGGAAACCCTAGACAAACAAACGGCGGCGGCGGCAAAATTTACCCGAAACCCTAATAAAAAAATTGAAATTTGGTGGCGGCAGCGAAAACCCTAGACACGCACCACATGGGTCCGGCGGCGCCGCCACCACGAGCATGAATCATGGCGTCGGTGGATGTGGTCGCCGGTCGGGGTGCGCTTGAGTGGAGCAACGATGGCGTCACATCTCCCTGTCGACGGCCTTGGCACCGAAGAGGAGGCGAGCGGCCGGGCGCGAGGGGCGATCGCACGAGAGGCGGCGGTGAGATGGGCAACAAAGACGACGACAAGGAGGACATCGGCGGCCTTGGCGGTGGAGAGGAGCAGGGCGGCGACGGCCTTGGCGGCGGAGAGGAGAGGCGACGGCGTCGTGGGTCCGGTTGGGTGGGTCGCAACTCCGCCTCCACATGCGGAGCTACGCCGTGCGTGCGGTGTACGGGTGGACGGTGGAGTGGAGGCGGCCTGTGGGCCATGCCGTGCCTGGACCGCATGCACTGGAGTCGTGTCGTGCCGTGCGAGCCCACGGCTCAGCCGTCGGCCCAAGCACGGCACGACCGACGGTGCCGCGCCGGCACGGCCCACCACCTCTCATGCCGTGCTGGCCAGCCGGTGAACAAGTGTCGTCATGCCCGACCGGCACGCCTCGCCCGGCCCATCCGGCCACCTATAACGTTAAGCCATCTCACTAGGCCCCGGGACTCAGGCTGCGTTAGTACGTACGAAGTGGGATGCGCTGAGTGGGTAGGGATGAAAGCGGGGACGGAAAATCCCGTACCGACCGTCATCGAATACCAAAATCCCGACCGAATACCGTATCCGCGAGAAAAACGGGAATAGAAAAACGGGAACGGGAAAATGGGAAATGGGAACGGGAACGGTTGGGGTGTTTTCCAGGCCGTATTCACGGATCCCGTATTTATCCGGGAAAATTCCCCAGAAATTCCCCTTTTGAGCTCATATGCATAATAAAATAGTCACTTTAGTCTATTAAACCTTTAAAATTTTTGGAACATTGTAAGCTCGTGTGCATAATAAAACCTTCACTCATACCGTGAGATTATGTATGGTTGCAATTGTTGCATCTAGTTAACTCTTTGAAGTGGTTATATGTGTGTCGACGTTCTCGTTTTTCCGATTCCCGATCGTAATTGACATGCTCCCGACCGTTCCCGACCGTTCCCGATATCCCATATTACCGAATTCGTTTTCCCGTCCGTCTTTTCGTTTCTCGTTTCTGTTCCCGCTAAAAAATATAAAAAGAGAATGGTTAAGGTCTTTTCCGACCGTTCCCAATCGTTTTTTCATCCATAGAGCTGGGCTAGCAAATTTTTGGGATTTTTAATTTTAACTTTTTAAAGATTTACAAAACTAATTTGAATTTAAAAATTTACAAAACTAGTCTCTTCCCCGCCCTCCGGGAGGGCGTGATTGGATAAAGCGCCCTCCCAAAGGGCGTTTTATCCGACGTGGCGATGGTCGTTGGTGTCGTCTCGCCGCGCGGACGGAATTTTGCAGCGGCCTCCCCTTCATGCCCTTGGTAAGGCGTTTTTCACTATGCATGGGGGCCGCCGCAAAAGGGCGGCCGCCCAGCATTTTTGCAGCGGCCCTTTCCCGCCCTTACCAAGGGCATTTTTTCACTTGTGCGTACATGGGGCCGCCCGCAAAAAAGGGCGGCCGCCCGGCATTTTTGCAAGCGGCCCCCTTCCCGCCCTCGGAAGGGCGTTTTGCTCCCTGCAGGATATATAAGCCGACAGTCAAAGGTTTTGTCCTCATTTATACCTTCCCAAATCCGAAAAAGAAACAGAGAGAGGTGAGGAAGAGGAAGGAACACGGTGAAGCCCTCTTGGATTGCGTACTTCATCCGAGGTAAATGCAATATCCCATCGTTATTTTGTTTGTTAGTTAGTATGTAAATGCAATATTAGGAAAAATATAAATTTATAATATTTGAATAGGTATTGAATATTTTGTTATAGATTTGTAAAACAGGATGATTTAATTTAGATCAATTTAGATAATTTAATCGATAAGAACATAGGTAGAATAGATAGATCAACAAGGATAATTTAATGGACATTAACATAGGTAGAATAGATAGATCAACTTAGCTAGAATGTGTTTGGATCTAAGTGTAAATTATGTGAGTAGATGGTAAGCACTATAGATAATCGTACGTATAATTTCGTTGATAATCAAAATATGTGTAGATATAAGTACGATTTAATTTAATTTAGTTTACAAAATTTGGCAAATTTAAATGAACGAGGTATGATTAGCGGTAGATGAAACGAACAAATCGATTCGGGATATTTTAAGATGTAGACCAGAGAACATATTGTTAAAGAAATTACGTTAGGCACGAATCATCTAAGCAACATATTCGTAGTATGGAATAAACTCGCTTTCAATTTGTTTGTCGGCACTATGGCAAGTAAGATCATATTCGATAGTTCACGGTGAAGGCAACGTTAGATACGGTCCGAAGGTGTAGATTTGTCGAATTTAGGATGAAATCAAAGGGCATCGATAGGCCCCTGAGAAAACATTTGAGTCGGTGTATAGTTGGTTGCTACATGGATTTAAAGTGGATACAAGAGTGAACACAATGTCTCTATCCGTTGTAGTAAGTCATGCAAATGAATGATATTATTGGGAACTTATGCCTATAGATAACACCGAGTCGTGGAGATGTTATGTGGACATGGCACTTGAAAGGTCCTGGCCCCTTGTTATTTTTGTGGCACCGCACGAAATCGATAGCGTAATACAATGCAAACAGAGTATGGCGAAGGTCCGAGCAATGAAGCAAGCTTGGAGGAGGCGATTGGCGTGGCGGACGAGGGGAGAGAATCGCAATTGTTGACGAAATGGAGAGGGAGGATTCTGAAAATGAGCAGGCGGAGGGCGATGAATCATCGGTCGAGGAAGAAGATGTCATGCCCGTCGATTGGGAAAAACCGATTTCTCTCGCCTTGTTATCTCGGAAGGGCAACATGTTTCATTTGAATACAAGGATAACGAGGTCATCCAGTGGTGCTAGGTATTCTTATAAGGAAGACATGAAAGAGGCATGAAGCATTGGGCGGTGTCTTTGCATAGAGAGTTTAGGGTGATGAAGTCTACGAACTATGTGTATGATGTGAAGTGTATGAAGGATGATTGTCCGTGGCGCATTCATGCATACAAGGGGAAATGGAGTGACTATTGGAAAGTGAGCATTGTTGGTGAGCACACATGTCTGTGCCGGGGTAGATAAATACCACCGCAACATCACCTCGGCGTTTGTTGCCTGTGAGATGTACACCATGTTGTTAAAAACACGATTTTGAACCCGGCTCCATTATTAGGCACATTGAGAACAAATTCAAGTATACTATTAGCTATGCGAAGGCTTGGAGGGCGAAACAAAAGATATTGGAGATGAGGTATGACACATTTGAAGCATCGTATGACAATTTACCTCGTCTATTAGCCACCATTGCTCGAGAAACCCCAATACCTACTACGACATTCGACATTTCCATCATGTACCGATTCGAGCAAGAGCGTGCTTTGCAAAGAGCCTTTTTCTCGATTGGTGCTTGCATCAACGCATTTGTGCACTTGTCGCCTGTGCGTGCATAGATGGAACCTTTCGACAAGCAAATATAGAGGTCGATGCGACGGCGATTGGAGCAGATGGGAACAACCGATGTTACCTATGGCGTTTGCATTTGTCGAGTGAGAACACCGAAAGTTGGTATTGGTTCTTGGAGAGAGTTCGATGCCAAGTCGTTCGTATGAGGCCCAATGTTTGTCTCATACATGATCGTCATGCCGGCATGCCGAGGGCAATAGACTATCTTCGAGATTTGGCAACGTGGTGACGAAATATATGCAAGACAAAATTCTAAAGGCTATGAAGCACGAGTAATCCCTAAGGAACCCAAGTTCTTCTACGAGATCATGTGTGTCGACAGGAGAAGGCGCGGCATCAACCGTGTTCAAGCGCAGTGCGGGAATGTGTGCTTCATGCGGATGGTGGTTGTAGCTGCAGTGTATGAAGCCGAAGCTTAGACATCCGCCTTGCTCACACGTCCTGCCGCACTGGGATCTGCGGCATATGTTCCGTATATCTATGTGTCACCATACTACAGAAAGAATTAATTTTTCATACGTGGAAGGAGGAGATATATGGTTTTGGGATATCTGGATCGTACACAACACTGCGGCCACATGTGTTCTACATTCCGATCCGTCGAAGTTAAGGACGAAAAGGGGCGTTGTCGGTCGAGACGCACGAAATGACATGGACGAGTCGGAGGCCGAGGGAAGGACCCTACGTTGCAGCAAATGCGATGAGCGCGGACATACATATAAAAAATGTTCGAAGAATTCAGAAACTTCAACCGTCGCAGTGTAGGGCTTTCCGGACAGCCTCCGATGGCGCCGTCCATCCGGAGAAGGAACAACAACGAGGCGACCACGTCCTAGACATGCTTGTGCGGCGACTACGTCGTCCGATGGCGATGCAATGGCTTGATTATTTTGTTTGCTCCTTTCAATCTAGTGGTGATCCGATATTTGTAATATTTGTCATGTTGTTGCCATCCGTCGTGCGTGTAATATTTATCATTGTGAGACGTAAACTATTTTATTGTTGTTGTGATACTTATATGTTGTGTTTGGTAGTTTGAATTAAGACGTGCTCTTTTTGTAATGTTGAGATATAATGGACCATTTATGCCATGTATTCATGTTGTTTTGTTTTTTCTTATAAATTGCTTATTAATCTATTCATGTATTCATGCAGGTATGACGGACGATACACCGGCGCTTTTCGCAGACAGGTCGACGGGTGCACGAGTCGTACTTGTTGGCGTGCGTGGTGCTCTAGCCGACCACCTTCGTCCACGGCCGTCGCGTGAGTTGTTGCTTGTCGATCCGCGACACGTCCAATGGGTACGATCATACTCTTTTCATTTATTGCAAGAATATTATGCTTGACACTAATATTACACTATGTGTATGATATGCGAGGTTACGTGAGTCCGGCCCGATCGCTCTTGCGGACTTGTTGAGGCGCGTGCCGACGCAAAGCACGACCAGGCGAGACGGTGGGATGCGGACCGGTCCCCGATAGCTGCTTTGGTGGATCGGTGGCGTCCCGATACGCACGCCTTCCATCTTCCTTGTGGGGAGATGGCAGACGCCGCAGACGTCCTGTACCTGCTAGGGCTACCACTAGCCGGAGAGGCCGTCGGGCCTGTGGATGCTATTGGTGGATGGAGGGAGGACATCACCGCACGATTTGCTCAAGTGATGAGGCTACGGGGCTCCCACTGTTCGACGATCTACCCTTACGTGACCACCGGCCTACGAAGACTTGGATTATGCGGTTCACCGTAAGTTAACTTGAAGACTTTGGTATTTTTCATTACATCTTATGATTGTTAACATGGTTTTCTCCTTTGTAGGCCGACAAGCTCCACCCCGACGCCGACGAGTACTCCGTGCGACGCTCGTTAGAGGCGTACCTTCTTTGGTTGTTCCTGGGTGATGTTCACCAACACGTCGGGAACACCGAGAGAGGGGGCTGATCCACTACGCCCGGTCGATAGCGGACGCGGAGATAGGCTTCGTGCCTCGGTGGAGTTGGGGTTCAGCGGTCCACACCCACCTACCATGGGCTGTGCGACGCATGCACGAAGACGGATCCGGGAGCGATCTTCACAGGCTGCCCCTTCATTACAGCTTTGGGCTGCGGAGCGGTTCGCGATCGGTCGACCGATCGTCGACACCTCTCCTTATGACGCAGACCCGCGTTCGAGAACCCGCCGACGGGCCTACGATGGGCTCGCATCGGTTTCGACGCAACGTAAGTACAAATTCCTATTTCTTTCAAATATTCCAATTGTGTTGAACAAAACTTGTAACCACTTGATTATTTTATTTTCGCAGCGTCGTTACGCCCATGCTCGGTGAGACGGAGCTACCCGGACTTCGTGTTCGAGTTGGGCCGTCTCCAGCCTTACGACGTTGTCTGGGAGCCGTACACGCAGCAGGCGGTCGCAGCTCGGGCGCCTCTAGGCCTCTCGACGTTGTGCACGCGCGACTCGGCCTACTGGATGACGTTGATCCCAATGGTGTACGACATCACCGTCAAGCCTTGCACCGCAGGCCGAGTGATGAGGCGCTTCGGATCTGCGCAGGGATTCCCGTAGACGTGCGGTTGCCGTTCCCCACCAGACCACCATTGAGTACTTCTATTTCAACTTTACTACTATTGTGTCGAATGAAATGGAACTATAGTCGACCTTTGCTGTGTACGCAGGTTGTCTCGACGGGGACAGCATGGAGGCTCCTCCGGGAACCACGTATGCAGCAATACGTGGCGGACTCGGCTCATAGCCACCGAGGAGGTGATCGGCGAGATCTACGGCCACTCCGATGAGAACTACACCGCCTACCTTTGGTGGTACCTACCGCGGACGCGTCTCACGAGTGACCTTCACACCGGCCACGCAGCAGCAACACCAAGCGGCGGTCACGGACACCTACCTCGGGCACCGAGACCGAACTACTTCGTTGGGGTACGTCATGATTTCTCGGCATTAAAGCCTTTGTACGTCATGATGCTTTTTATTCGAGCGAAGAACCTAACTTGTTTCGATTTTTGTAGGCCGACACCGCACGGGCATTGAATGCCGAAATCGACTCGGTGATGCCGAGGTTGGACGCAGCATTCAACTGAACGACGTGGAACGAGGATGACCTTCCAGCGGATGCGCACGACGGCACGTTCGATCTTGCGGATCTTCTCTTGTCGTTCAGCCGTCGACGCGGTTCCTGTAGGGTGCTACGTCCACGTCCACGCGGTCCGGCACCGGGATGGTCAACACACGGCGCGGTGCTTCCACAGTTAGTTCCACTCATTTTCATTGTGTCAACCCTACAACGTGATCTAACAAACTGAATGCCGCGTAGGTCCGACGCTACCGAGAGGGGATACGGCAGCGCGAGTGGATCGTCGATCCCTAGGCCTTTCGCTACTCGGCCCAAGACTGCGAGCTTTGCTTGGAGTGAGTGGATCCTCCGTTCCTCGTCCCTCACTCAGCCGGGAGGTGAGCAAGCGTCATCCGACAATTAGTTAACACTTATTAGTTTAAGTCACCGATGCTTCACATTGCTTACATACGGGAGGATTCTACTCGGCGGGGATTTTCCGCTTGGGGGCTTCATCGTCGCAGGCGGGTGGGTCCGGGAGGCGACGAGGGGGTCGTGCACGAGCGATGACTTCGGGACTGGAGGACCCGGATCGGGACGTTCTCGCCGCCTCTCGGCTTGGTGGAGCACCTCTACCACAGAGCCGTGGACCCGCCACAGAGACGCCCGCGCCGGATGTCCGTGCTACTCATGTCGTGCCCTGCAGACAGCTCGACGTACTCTGGGGCACGTCGAGCACAGCTAGGAGGGATAGGGGTAAGAGGCCTCGCCAAGAGCTTCGTGTGCAATGCTTTGTACAAATTGTAATTATTTATTTTGTGTTTGATGTTTGTATATATCTAAGTCTGCTCATCGCACTCACATGTCACGAGATCCTTCCGTATCATTCGCTGCATGATACTCTTACTAACGACAAAAACTTTCGGCGGTGTTAGACATGCACGAGACGTCGCTATCGCTTTTTGCCCGTGATAGTCCCGCACGATATGTCGCTATCAACTTTTGCCCCGTGACAATCCTACACGATACGTCTTGTTCAGTTTGCCCCGTGACAGACATAAACGATACATAGATGTGAACCTTCACCTCCCTGCACTATATATTGCCTAGATCCGAATACGAGCTCTTCAAATCTGCATTCTCTTTTCTACATTTACTCGTGCAATGAGATCTTCATATCATCCATTCTTTGAGCGTCTCCACTCGGCGACTCCATCCTTTGAGCGGTTTTACTCCACCATGGTGTGACCGTCCGTTATGCCATTGTGGAGATGGCTGCATACTTACGTCGTCCCTCCTCACTCAAACCAGGGGAGACGATTTTTCCAATGCGCCAACATTGATCGTATGGCTTAACCGCAATGCTTTCATCTACAAAATCTTCACGCGAAAATGCTAACTTGATTGTACATCGTGTTAGCACCTCATGCAGCATATCGTCGGGTGTGCAACTTCGTTGAGTGGATAGATACGGAGAACCCATGAACCGACGGAACACGTTACTACCCACTTAGCGAAACAAGGTCGACTACCTTCGACGGAAGGCCGAGTACCAACTTTGAGTTCGTGGTCGCTTTGACTGGCTATGGATCACCGGCACTACCCACATGGCGGGAACGCCCGTAATGCCACCGTGGTCTACGTTGCCAGTGGTAAGATCCATAAGACAAGCAACTAGAGGACAAAGATGCTTCGTGTGTCCCGAGATTGCGGATGACGATTTTGTCGTGAGTATAATTTTTCTTTCTTAAACGTATTCTCTTGTTCCATTTTCTAACCCCGAACATCATAAATGTGCAACCAGGAGGATGTACGCGGTGTCCATACGAAGAGTGGATCGATACGGTTAAACCCGCTTCGATCGGTCGACGGTAACACAACATGAGTCGATCAACAATTCATTCAGGCTTGGATGGAGTATGAACGTCGCGCCGAAATCGCAAGCTTAGCTTGGAGGAACAACCCACCGGGTTTCCCTAAATGGTCGGAGCATCCCATGTGCGGTTGTAGGGATCGTTGCAAGATGGCTACCTCCTTTGAACCACGAACATATGGTCGGAGATATTTCATTTGCCCCAACTTAGACAACGACTTCGTTGTACGTCTTTCATTTTATCAATTCTGCAAACGTCTTCGCTCTAGTGGCTCTCTAACCGATTACATGTGTTTCTTTACCAGGGCATTCAAAGGAGGTGTGGATTCACTAGGTGGATCGACAATGTCATTCCCCAATATAATGGCCTAAAAGTAACTGAATGTGAAACTCAAAAGGAGTACAACGCCGAGAAGGAAAGAGAAAATTGATGACAAGCTTATCGCCCTTGAACGGTTCCGTAGGTAGCCGAGCCTTGACTCGTCGGGGATGAGTTAGTTGTATTGTATCATCCGTACCTAATGGGTTATGTAACAAGTGTGACAAACAACCGCTTAACCATTGTTACTAAGTTAACTTGGTTAAAACAATATGTTCACAGTAATGCAAACAACATATGTACGATACCTCGAACATTTACACTTGCAACAATATTTACATTTGCAACAATACGACGATAAAACAAATGTTCATTACACAACATATTTACATTTGCAACAATACGACGATAACATTTACATTTCAAACAATACGACAAATCAAATGGACGGTTACATTTGCAACAATACGACAAATCAAATGGATCGGTTACATTTGCAAAAAATACAACGATAACATTTTACATTTCAAACAATACGAGAGAGGGTCGGTCGATGTCGATTAGGTTTGTCGATTAGGTTTAGGATAAAAACGCCCTTCCGCAGGGCGGAATGGCAAAACGCCCTCGAAAGGGCGGGAAGGGGGCCGCCCGCAAAAATAAAAACGCCCTTGGTAAGGGCGGGAAGGGGGCCACCTGCAAAATGCCGGGAGTGCCGCCCTTTTTGGTGCGGCCCCCGTGCACAAGTGAAAACCGCCTTACCAAGGGCGGGAAGAGGCCGCCTGCAAAATCACCCGCGCGTGACGGCACCCAACGACCGTCTCTCGCCACGCCGGAGATATACGCCTCCGGGAGGGCGTTTTATCCAATCACGCCTCCCGCAGGACGGGAGGAGACTAGTTCTCGTAAATTTCAAAATTCAAAAATTAGTTTTGTAAATCTTTAAAAAATTAAAATTAAAAATGCCAAAGGATTGGTTGGAATTTGAATTTGGGCTGAAATGCAAGTGGTAGCAGCCTCACGGTAGTTGACGGCGTTCATACCGTTGGAGTTCGCCGCCTAATGCCGTAGGCACGCGGTAACGCCCACCTACTCACCGTCATCTTCCTCACAAAGCAGCTTGTGCAAAAGCATAGCGACACTCGCGTGCTCCACCCGCATCGCCGAGCCTTGCAGAGAACCCCTCTATGACCGACGGGCCATAGCTCGCCTCTCCAGTGCGCAGCGGGCGCGCGTTTATCCGCTGGTCACACCGCAAAGACGGCGTGCCGCACCGCCGGTCAAAGGCTGCACCGCCGCCGTATTGAGAGGAGGAGGTCAATACCCGCACGGAGCGCGCCCGTGGATGCGACGGCTCATGCTCAGCTCCGTGTCTCGAACCATTTGGGAGGAAGAGAGGAGGCGAGCATCGCATCCGAGAAGGCGAAAGTTTGAGTGCGCAGACCACCATTGATCCGGAAGCGTGAATGCATTGCGGTAGCGCAGGGCGGCGTGAGGTAACTTCATTTCTCACCGCTAATCCTGCGTGCACAACAAGAAGGCATCCTCTTCTCCATTTCAAGGCCTCCCAATCTCGCGGCTATTTTAAGACCTCCATCCTCCTCAATGCCTCCACGCGGTTTCAAGCACAAGTTTGCAAGCACCTCTAGTAGTTACTAGTTCCATCCCGAGTACACCGAACTCCCATAGTTCGCCTAGCAAGCACCGTCCGGCGAGCTCGTATCCGGCATCGAGCGAGGATCGTCCGACTCATTGCTCTTGACTGTGCATCCAAAGGCCACAACACTCAACGACGTTGAAGCCATTGTAGCTGTACTCACAAGTGTCGTCATCAAATCGCCCGGCAAAGGCGCCAACTTGTGTGTCGTCTCACTCCCTCAATAGTTGCACGATCGCTTGATTGGGATCTTCTTCCATCCGACCAACTTACCAAGGTAGTGTTCTAGTTCTTGTGTCAATTATTGTTGTCTAGCTTTGTTGTTTCTTGACTTGTGCAATTAGATGGCCGGTGGTCATGCGCATTGGAGGGAGGAGGAGCTCCGCCATTTCTTGGAGAGCTGTCTTGAGGAGGAGATAGCTGCTAGAAACATTACCTCCTCCCGTCCAAAAGCCCAAGGGTACATAAACTTGCAAGCAAAATATGGGAGAAGGCCGGAAAACAAGTGGACATGCAACAGTTGAAGAATTTTTGGAAATCATGTCGCCGCCAATTCAGTACATGGACATGGCTTGAGGCTTAGGCTACTGGACTTGGTCATGACCCCATGTCATGACCCCATCACGCAGACGATTGATGCTAGCCCCGATTGGTGGAAGTAAATGAAAATGTAAGTTCATCAGAAATGGTTCTACAAGTTTACCTACGAACTGTACATATGCCTCATAACTTAGCAGCAACCCACACCTACCAAATTTAGTTCAGGAAAACTCATGTGTACTTGTAGCTAGAAAACTAAGAAATGTTAGTTGTTTCTAATATATCTTTTGATATATTGTGAGGTGATTTTAATTGCTGAAATGAACATGTGAGTAAAGTGTACTATCTCTGTATGTTAGGTGTACGAACTAGAAGACCTCCTATGTGCTAATGTATTTAGATAACCAAAAATTTTGAAGTACGGCTTCATGTTTTGTTTTTAACTAAGAACCAGCCAACATGTTTTCATATCAAACCATACTAAGGTGTAGAGCTCTAGTATTTACTGCATATATTTTAGAAAGAATGGTCGTGGTAAACATATTTGTCGATCTCCCCAAGGCAGACAAATATATTATTTGTCCCTGGGAACAGTTATACCATGAAGAAAGACATGCAAGCAATACACAAGTTAAAATGATTTACATCTTCTATGACGTATGTAGTGGTAATATTCTTTGCTTAACTTAACTAATTACGTCCATATAGAATACTTTATGTTGCTTTCAGTATTAAATGGATGTTTATTTAATCTTGTACAGCAATGTGCAGCCTAGCACATTGTACTAGTTAGTTTTGTATTTATTTTGCTTGCAGTAAAAATGGCTCTTTAATTAATATTCTACATAACTATTCAGCATATTAGTTCACCGTAATCGTTAGGTTTGTATTTATTTTGCTATAAATATGAAATGGCTTACTCATTAATCTTGTACATACTTGTGGCTCAATATATCACCGCAATAGTTAGATTTGAATTCCATTTGCTAAATTTCTCCATAAATTCGGCATACATTTTGATTACCTGATGTAAAACCCAGTAGATAGTTAAACCCAGTGATATATAACTGGCTTACTCCTTTGTACAATTGGCTTACTTGCATATACTTGCAAACTAACTATATGCTTTCTTGCCTGCGACATGGCCTACTAGTTTCTCATTGCTGCTATATATTTTTCATGCAGAGGAGGAGGGGAGCTAAAATTTTCAGGAATGCACCTCTTCGGTTCATTGCAGAACAGCATGAGGTGTTTCGCGGTCGGACTGTCATTGGCAACCACTCAGCTGTAGCAGGGGTTGAACAAGCTAATGAGATTGTTCCTTTGTAGGCTATGCCGATTGACATAGACGGTCTGGTTGACGCCCGAGATGCCTAGGTCACCTGAACCATCCAGCCGTGAGCTAAACGAGCTGGGAAAAGGGTTACCACCCCGGCAAGACACAATCTAGTGGCTCAAAGCGCTCTAGGGCTGACTTTGCTAGTGATGCTCTCAACAGGCTTGATGACCTTAGGGTCAAGTCTCAAGGAGAGCAAAGCACGTGTCTACGTGAGCGGGAGGCACGTGGGGAAGGCATGCCTTGAGATGCTTAAGGCCGACGGGCATCCATTTGATTCTAAGGTGTACCACATGGCGTTGATTCTTTCGTGACTCCTACTACCGCTCGTTTTTCCTAGATGATGTAGTCACACCGAGCAGCGAGAGTTCTTTGTCCGCACTCACTATCACCTGAAGTTATCTAGAGGAACTCCGCCACCGACATGCTTTGGTGGTCCAAGTGGATTCGGTAGATGGTTTGGTCCAGAGGTGGGGGTGGCTTTGGTGGAGGTTATGGTCCGGGTGGTAGTGGATTTGGTGGAGTTATGGGCTGGGTGGTGGGGTGGAGCAGATGGTGGGGCATTGTGCTAGATCTGCCGATGAGATGGGTTGGTTTTGATGCTATACATGACAGCTTTCAGCACCACTATTATTTTACGTTGTTAGAAACTCATTTATGTCAGCTTGTTTAATTTCCCGTAGAGTGTTGTGTGTGATGATGTTTTTGTTTAATTTCCCATAGAGTGTTGTAGTGGTAATGCATTATGTTTCACTTTCCCAAATTGAATGTTTCTTGGCACTGAATATTTATGTACAATGTGTGTGTAGTTTTTCCCATCTGACCGTAATTTTGTTGCAGCTATGTAGACTTCATGATGTCTACATCTAATATTGAATGTTTTCTAGTAACTACATATTTTTTTACCATTACATTGATCCTTAGGACAATGAGCAGCTTCGACAAGAGAAGCCAAGGGTCGAGAATGGCTACACCTATGAAGAAGATGAAATTATAATACAACTGGTTGCAAGTTTGGAGCACAATGAGCCCCAAGACGTTTATCCTGCACGTCTTATCCCAGCAATCTGAATGTCTTGAATGATGGACACAATGGAAAATGCGGCTCACTGCCAAAACATGTTTCTTGGACTCGATCAAATTCATGATCTCCATGGGATTCTCACGAGCGCATATAACCCGCAAGGTCCAATTGAGATATGTGTTAGTGATATGCTCTAGAGATATGTGTTAGTGATATGCTCTAGAGGCAACATAGAGATGTTAGATATCATGGTCAATGTTTATGTATTAACAAATAAAGTGTTATTCAGTTCAATGAAATAGACAACTTATATTGATCAATAAGTATGTGACTTATTTATGAGACTTTTTATATATGAGACTATTTCTAAATGATCCCCGATCATATATCATATCAATGGAACAAATACGATTCTAAGATCAGCATGTTTATTGATTGATGATCATGTCTCATAGATCATGATATGGAGATACTAAATCAATAAACGTGAGCATATGTTAGAAAACACATTGTTGGATAGACCCACCTTGAGACACTACGAGAATTAATGTGTCATTAGTTGATCTTAAGTAGTGTTGGTGTAAAGTCCTTAGACCCGAGATCATCATGGATTCTAACATGTGTAGTAGCTTACTTATGGACTACCAAACGCTATTCCATAATTGGATAGTTATAAAAGTAGTCTTCGGGTTTGATATGAAACATGTAGTGGGATGTGAATGATCAAGATGAAATTTGCTCCTCCTATGGGAGAGATATCTCTAGGCCCCTCGATGTAATGGATTATGGAAGCGCATGGTAATGCCGAGTTGATTGAGGAGTCAATCAACGATAAATAATCCAATACGAAATCGAGTGAATGATTAAGCTACGAAAGGATGGCACGTGTCTTGCCTATAGCTTAATTGGTATCATGAGGCAAAGCGATTTATGCACATATTACGTTCAGCCGATATGATCTTCTCGTATACTATGGTGTCAATACGTTCGCTAGGGGCCGTGTTGATGGGACGACCGAGAAGTGTTCTAAGGTCGGAACCAAGTATACCCGAGCCTATAGGGTCGCAAATTTAACGGGAAAGAACAGACATTCGAGTTTGACTCTGGATACAGCTTCAATCGGATATAGATCGATCGGACATAGAGTCCCGATGGGCCTTTAGGCCCACCGACAACCCTATATAAAAGAGACGAGGGGTGGAGAGTTGGATGTGTAACACATAGCCGGATCAATCTTCTCCACGTAAACTCTCCCACGACCGAGCCAAAACCCTAGCCGTGCATCGCGTGCTAGCAGTGTTGCAAGACCAAACCTTTTATCCTTTCCGTCATGCGGTGGGTTCGGTTGATGGAACACACATTCCAGTTGTTGTGCCTAGAAGGATGGGAATTGAACACCGCAACTGGCACAACGAGACATCACGCAATGTACTTGTTGTGATTGCCTGGGAAGATCGTATAATTTTTAGGACATGGATGACCTGGATCGTGCACGATCGTAGAGTGCTTTCTAATGTTGTGAGAAGCTATCTATTTATTTTTCCACGGTTGCCATGGGATGAGTACCATTATGGCCATAAGATGAATTTGTCTTTTTTTGCATGCGGACTATTGTGATTACAATTATTCACCGTATGCTGTTCTATTTGCTTTGTCGGAAATACCGCCGGTGGACTCTCGGTTATCCTAGCGGTATGGTTTTATGCCTTCATACCCGCATTGCTAGTATCACATGGACGATTTTGCTGGCAACGAAGCCGTAGCACCCGTTAGAAAGGAGGAAACGTTCAACTACATACATTCTGCAATGCGTAACACGCTTGAATTGGCATTTGGCGTCATAAATAATTGATGGAGAATACTTAGGCAAATTCCTTCATATCCTGATCTTGTTTCTTAGACCAAAATTATACAAGCAACATTCGCTCTTCATAATTTTCGTATCGATAGTGACGACATGTATTTCCTCACGCAGTAACCCATTATATAACAGGTATCCTATAATTCCATTGGCTCCACTGCTTTGTAATTGGTATGATACATCCAACAACAAGGATGCTATATCCTATAGCGTGAAACCATAGCCGATCAGGTTTTTATGGGTTAGACATTATTTGCATGCGTGTTGGGCTAGCATCGAAGTCCATCTCTCAGTTGTCAAGACTTTCTGTTAGTACCATTTATGTTTCGTATGCATATTACTTCTAGCTGCCTGTGTATGTCAAAATGCGCTTGCACTAATTTGATGGGCAGCTTGGTTGCCGAAAACAATTTGCATTGTAAGTTATTTGTCGGACCTGCGTAGTATTGTTGCTAACAATAATGTTGTTCTGTAGCCCGCACACAAATGTTCCATTATAGCCGTGCTAACGTGGTTATTTGGTGGTGCGTTGATTATATGGAAGTTGCACACTTTGGCCACAACGGATAATGGACGAGGCAGAGTGATGCACATCGTTTCTCGGGTGGCACAGCAAAAGGTGGAGCTAGCAATGGAAACGCTGCACTGACCAGCGTACAACACACTCAACTTCATTCCTCACTGACCAGTGGGACCGTATAATACCTGAACCCACAGTCAGTGAAATAAGTCATCACAGTAACCGCTACCAAAAGTGGGGCCCACCATCGCGTACGGCAGTGTGCATGCATCAAATGGTATCAGTCAGCGATACTTCACTCCTGTCTTCAATGCGCTGCAGCCGGTCGCGTGCAGCAGGCGTCGGACGCATGACGCTTTGCCATTTTTTCCTCGCCCAGATTGAGCCATCGAAACCAGCTCAACGACCATCTTGCGCTGTGCCCACCTTCATCCGAATTTTTTTGCTTTTAGCCCAAAATTATAAAGATTATTATAAATAGGTTCTTGACGGTTTAAATTCTAGAAATGGACCTTAAGCTCGGCGGCAATAGTGATGACGCCGAGCTTAAACAACTCGCGCCAATACTATTGACGCCGAGATGTTTGCGCCACGTGGAGCCGAGTCCGACGTGGCAAAGCTCGGCGCCAGCGTTAGTGACGCCGATCTCGACGCCTGAATGGGGCGCCGAGGTAGGCGCTAGTGATGGTGGCGCCTACCTCGGCGCCAATTATGGTGGCGCCTACCTCGGCGCCGAGCCCGCTTCAGTGGACCTCTTTCTCTCCGTCAACACTTCCTGTTCTCCTATTTCTCTTCATCTCTCGTCGTATTCAACGCCGCCGTGTTCTCCCTTCATCCTTCATCACGAATCGGCATATTGGACCGTGGAAAAGTGAGTTTGAGCTATCGTATTTCGTTGTTTAAGCAATTGACACGGTTGAAAACTTTTGTAGTAATACAAGCATAACTCAGCATATATTAATGATACAATACATGACATATGTTTCATAAGGATTATTGCACGTAATTAAACCGCGGAATGTATGCCATGCATACACGATATAAACTAATCGGACCCGATGAGTCGAGTCTCGTATCCTACGGATCCGTTCTATGGCTTTCACTTGTCATCAATTTTCTCTTTCCTTCTCGGTGTTCTACTCCTTCGTGTTTCACATTCGGCTTACTTTTAGGCCGTTATATTGGGGAATGACATTGTCGATCCACCTAGTGAATCCGTACCTCCTTTGAATGCTCGTAAAGAAACACATGTAATCGGTTAGAGAGCCGTAGATGGAAGACGTTAGCGGGATTGATAAAACGAAAGACGTACAACGAAGTCGTTGTCTAAGTTGGGGCAAATGAAATATCTCCACCATATGTTCGTGGTTCAAAGAAGGTAGCCATCTTGCAACGATCCCTACAACCGCACATGGGACGCTCCGACCATTTTGGGAAACCTAGTGGGTTGTTCCGCCAATCTAAGCTTGCGATTTCCACTCGACGTTCGTACCGCATCCATGCTTGAAGGAATTGTTCGGTCGACTCAGGTTGCATTACCATCCGACCAATTGAAGCGGTCTAACCGTATCGATCCACCGTTCGTATGGACACCGACGTACATCCTCCCGTATGTTCATTTGTGATGTTCAAGGTTAGAAAATGAAACAAGCGAATAGGTTGAACAAGAAAAAATGATACTCACGACAAAATCGTCATCCACAATCTCGGACACACGAAGTATCTTTGTCCTCTAGTTGCTTGTCTTATGGATCTTACCACCGACAACGGAGACCACAATGGCATTCGGACGTTTCCGCCATGTGGGTAGCGCTAGTTGATCCATAGGCCAATCCAAAGCTTCAGCACCAACTCGACGTTGGTACTCGGCCTTCGCCGAAGGTAGTCCGACATTGTTTTGCTTAGTGGGTAGTACCGTGTTCCATCGGTTCGTGGGTTATCCATGTCTTTCCACTCAAGGAAGTTGCGACCCGACGATATGCCCGCATGAAGTGTTAACGTGATACACTATTAAAGTTAGCTTTTTCGTGTGAATATTTTGTAGTAGAAAGCATTGCGTATAAGCCATACCCGATCAACGTTGGCGCATTGGAAAAATCGCCTTCCCCAAGTTTCCGTGAGGAGGGACGACGTAAGTATGCAAGCATCCCCACAATGGCATAACGGACGGTCACACCATGGTGGAATGAAACCTCTCAAAGGATGGAGTCGCCGTGGAGACGCTCAACGAAAGGACGATATGAAGAGCTCATTGTACGTGTAAGTGTAGAAAATGTAATGAAGATATGAAGAGCTCGTATTCAGATTGAAGTAGTATATAGAGGAGGGAGGTGAGTGGTGAATCCTTCATGCGCCGAAAGTTCAGTGGGGAATCCTTCACGCACCGAAAGTTGAGTGGGGAATCCTTCACGCGCCGAAAGTTGACAGCCGACGTATCATACACGTCTCGCACGCCGAAAGATTTTTTTGTCGCTTTTAAGAGTATCGTGCAGCGAATCACATGGAAGGATGTGATAATACGTGCCATGCCAAAAGTTGATTGTGACAGAGCATAAGCGAGTATGAAGGACGGAACATGTGGATAGCAATAATATGTGTGTCATCTTGTCGATTTGAATGAGTCAATCGTAATTGAAGTATACATTCCAATTTCACTGGCCGTTGGAAGTAATTGTAGGGACTCACTTCATATTTTACTGAATTTTTGACGTTGGAAACTTCAAGCAAAAAATTTTGCGTAATTTCCCTGTTTATGTACTCAAAGCTTACACAAATATCAATGTAGCATATAACGCCTACGAATATGTACCACATTCATCCACATCCCATATACATGAAACCACAAAAATACCACGAAGTTCATAACAGTCCGTAAAGTCCGTAATAGTTGTGACAAAAAAAAGAAGAGTCCATACAAGACATAATAATATTTCAAACAAATCCACAAGCGTTTTGCATACATGTAGCACAATATGTACAACCATGTTCACTCGCTCCTACTCTTACCCTTGCCCTTGTGTCCGGGAGCGTCACCGCCAGGAGTAAAATGGACCGGTGGGTTCCTTCTCCTGGTCCCAAGGTCCCGTGTAGGCTGAGTCGAAGGAGCGTCCCCGTAGCCGAGATGAGCCAATCTCATCGTGTCCCGGAGCGTGTCTCCTCATCGTTGGTGTCGCCGTCCTCATCGGAGGCGCAGTGCCGGGAGGCCGTCCGTGCATCTGGAGCTTCCATCAGCTCATCATCACGTCCCTCAGCAAACGCCTGATCGGAAAGAGTAAGATCATTGAACTCGTGAACTCTAGGATCACGACGGCTAGGGAAGATACGCCTTACCATCTCAATGTCACTCTCCGTTAGTTCTCCAACCGGTCGATCATCATCGGAATCAATAGCTCTTGCGACCTCATAAGGCTCTAAATCATTCATAACTTCAACACTGTTTGAGTCCCGGAATTGGGCAAAAAGGACCACCCACATTGTCGAATTTCCCAACATATATGCATAAATATGACGAAAGCAAGATATTAGCGGTTGAAAAGAAGGGTGGATGATGACGAGAAACGATCCAATATTCAAACTTACTCGGATGATTCTGTGTCAAAGGGATCTCCTGAGGAGGACCTGCCACATTTCCATCCAATGGACATGCATCTCCATATGTCTCAACAATTTCGACCTCGTTGGGGGCAGGATTGAGCATCCGGAACCGTACGTGCAGCCTCCGCAAACCGAAGTGGTTCCGAAACATCTATTGCAAGGTATGGCTGATCGTGCATCAATGGGGAAACCTCATGACGAATGGGATCAACCACCACCCGACACACAACCACCTTCAAGCTTGGGAGTTGACTCTTCATAACAGATCTCACATACTTCTCCCACTTATCCGCACAACCTATTAGGGTCGCCCTCCTTGGGATGTTGGAAGGAGATACTACGTGAAGTACACCCTCAACTATGATGGAACCATCTCCGAGCAATGTAGCTCCTCCCGGGCCCTTTCAAGCAACTCACTAAATGTTGGCTTCTCATCAAATATAACAGCTCGCTTTGCATGTGAACAAAGTTGATATATCCATAACAATCTCTTGCCACGGTGCCTCCATGATATATGATCACTATGTTGTGCATCTAGTAGTTCAAAAATTACAAATATATTTAGTTCAGTCCAAATTAATTGCTATATAGTACTCAATTTGTCCAATCCACTATAGTTTTTCAAACATACAAACTTTCGCAAAAACTCTAGCCCGTACGAAATTATCCAATCCTGCAATTTCTTCTTTATGAGATCTACCTTCGCGTAAACTAATCCAATCCCATAAACTAATCAAAGTTATTACCATTAAAAGATACCATTTATTCAACAAAAAATAGAAAAATTTATAAATTACATGTTCAACATTTTACAATTCACCTTTTCAAAATTCACGTACATTGTATATTTATATTTTACCCATATTGCATACCGTATAATCACATATGTTGCATTTCTAAATTTTACCTACTAGATACATTCCATATTTATACTTAACCCACATTTCATATTCTAATTATTTCTAACTAATAATACATTGGATTTTCAAATTGTATCTACATTGCCTATTTTAAATTAAATGCATTGAATTTCTTAATTTGCACATTCTAAATTTTAATTTCATCTACATTGCATACTCGAAAATAAACTTACCTCGCCGATAAGGAACTCGGCGCAGCGGGAGCCGAGAAGGGAAGTCGGCGCGGCAGAGGGCGCGGCGGTATCGGCCTAGTGGCCGGGCCGGGCGAGGGGGCGGCCCAAGCGTGGCGGAGAGCGCGCAGCCGGAGGGGAGGCGGCGCGCGGCGGGCGGACGGCGCGGTCGGGCGGGCGGCCGACGACGGCGCGCGGCGAGCGGCGCGGCGGCCTATGTGGCGGCCGGCACGGCGCGCGCGGTGGGCGAGCGGCGTGCTGTGCGGCGCGGGCGCGTACAACTCTACTAGACGAGGAAGACGGACCCACCAGTGCGAGCTCGGCGCCAAGATCTATGGCACGAGCTCGGCGCCACTAACGCGGCGCCGAGCTTTGCCATGTCGGACTCGGCTCCTACGTGGCGCAACATCTCGGTGCCAATAGTATTGGCGCCGAGTTGTTCAAGCTCGGCGCCATCACTATTGGCGCCGAGCTTAGGGTCCATTTCTAGAATTCAAACCGCCAGCCTATTTGTGATAATCTTTGCAATTTTGGGCTAAAAAGCAAAAAATTAGCCAGCTTCATCCCGATGGCGTAACGGGCACATTTATTACGGGACACAGTACTTTTTGGCGTAGATTTCAACATAATGGAATTCGAGAAAGTTGGCACATAAAGGCAGTCCCAATGGGTGATTTGTAGTTGCAGTCCTTTTCAACCTATGATTTCTATAAAAATGTTTATTTAAAGGATAACTTAATGCCCCATCAAAATGAGATGGATCAATTGTGACTACTAGTTCTATACAACACACGCTGCCACATTTCTAGATGGTCCACAACAAAATTACAGATGGCAGCAAAGAGAGGACAACCAATACACTTGCCCGAACCATATATATTTCCACAACTATATATACAGCAACCCATAACAATATATTTCGAGAGCTATATATAGCAACCCTAACTATATTACTAGAACCACATCAGTAAAAAATAGCAATTCAAAATTGAAAATAATAGGTACCACATAGTTCATAAAACATGAATCCAGAGATAAAGATAGTAATAGATGGTATCATCATAGTCTCATAGGTTCATATAGATGGGAAACAAAATAACTAGAGTTCATGATATATTATAGATATAATAAGGCGACATCATCAGGTTGCACAGCAGCATCTATATATCGCCCAACATCATCTATATGTCGCCCAGCATCATCTCAAGTAGGTCCACAAGTCCTCCAAAAGCAACCTGCAATTGGATGAGGGCTTCAGTTGCTCTGACCATGGTAGTAATGCTTCAGTGGTCTGATGGAAGTTCAGACAACACATATCTGCATCATAAGAATGATGTTCAGAGCTTAGTGGCTGACTAACATATAAGAACAACATCTCCCAACAATGTACAGCAGTAAGATTCACATAAGTCTTGTTATCTTGAAAATTCTATGTAGAACAAAAGTATAAAAATGTACACAAACAATAAACTAAAATGTAAATTAGCAAATACCTTAATTATCTCAGTAGCAAATAAGGCCAACCTCATACTCTCCAAAGGCTTTCTTCCTCTCATCCAAAGCATTAGCATCCGTGTTGATTGTTGGTGCTAACAATAACTCTCTATAAGTGTCTAGCATTTTACACTTGAGTTGTTTTTCAGCTGTTCGATCAGTCAACCTAGCAGCTTTCAACCTTGCTATTTGCCAAATGTTGTTGCGTCTCGACATCTTCTCATGGTCATTCCTAGCCATTGTGCTTACTTCAATGAACTTGTCAAGCTTCTCACTAATAGCACAATAAGCATCGATGCCTTATTTTTCCCATAGCGCTCATCCTTTGCCCTCTTATGTCCCATAGGACGAATATTAGGACTATCTTCCAAATTTACCACTTGAGCTCGCTTATTAGTTGCACCCTTTTTCCCTTCCTCATCCATTTGTTGAATATATGGAGACCACTTTCTTTCATCTCGTACAACCTTCCATATATGCTTCAAAGATAAAATCTTTACCACTATGTGTAGAGGCAAACATCTTGTCCGCAAGATCCATCAATTGGTCATCACTAAACCCACTTCGTACACTCTACTGGTTTTTATCCAAAGCAACCATGAAACTCGGATCGGTTTCTTGACACGATCCCAACGGATTTTCGCTTGGTTCCGATTCCTCTTACGATAACTCTCTCGTGGTGTTATTGTATTCTTTTGTAACATCCAACCAAAATTGGTCTCGCTCTTCCGTCATTTCCATCAACCGGATCCTTTGAGTTACGCAACCAAGCAAAGGCCTACATTTTTAAAAAAACAACATTTCAAAGTATACAACCGCACATAATTTGGTGTATAATCCAAGCTTACCAATCTAATGTCTTCATCTTTTGTCCAGTTCAACCACTTTTCTGTCCTATGATCTAGTGGGCTTCCATCATCACTATCATCAACATCGATTGTTTCTTTGTCTTTTGCATTGCTTCCACCTATCGAGGTCCGCTTAGAACTTGGAGCAATTGGAGAAGTTGTAGCGTCTTTTGCATTGCCTACACCCGATCGCGAAAATTGGTAAACCCACCGGTGGGTATGTCCTGAAAAGAAAAACGATCATTACAAAAGTTCGGCACTCGTTCTCATTTCAAAAGAAGCAAGAGTGAACGCATCATTACAAAGTTTGGGCACTGTTCTCTTGTAGTCTTGTATAGAAATGGCACACAAGAAAATCGCTTATGGTCATGTATAGAAATGGGCAAATCACAATTATTGATGGTTGTTATGTTTGCACTAGTGAGTATGCAGAAAACAAACAATCAAGGCGACCATTCTGTTATTGCCAATCGAGGTATTTTAATTTGCAAAATATAATTCACCAGCAGTCATAATTTAAAAACAAGTAATCTAAACATACCCAACGGGAGACGATCCATGTCTGAAGGAGGTCGCCGGAGATGAGCTTGTCCACCACGCAGGAAAACCGGTGAGATTAACACTTCCAGGTGGTGGAGAAGCTGCTGCAGCCATGGCGCCGTGATCAAGGGCGACCGGATCAGATCCAGCATCAAAGGCGGTCGAAGCAGATCCAGCATCAGTGGCTCGCCTGAAACTTGAGCTCAGATCTCTCGCTCGATGATTCATTCTCCCCTAGAAGGTGGGCCCAAAATCCCTAATTTCAGCAGCGATGATAGGTTAATCAATGGTTAATCAAAAAGTGCCTGCTAGATGCATTAGGACAAACAAAATTATGAAGCAGAGTAGCTAGTGCAGACCATTGGTAAAACATTACTAACCACTTCGATATCAACATTTTTGTCCAAATGTACTTGACAATTAAAACAGAAGCAACTAAAATGAAAGTGTTTCCCTTTCCCCTTGTTTTCTCCATTGCATTTTGATATTTTGGTTAGCTCCAAGAACCAAGTTATCCAGATTCGAGAACGAGAGTATGATCTATCTGAAGGAAAGCAGACATGGCATCGCAGTAACATACATATAATGAAGATTACTCATTTTTCCTGACCGTCAAGAGTTCTAGGACACAAAACTGAGTTCATCACTAGTTGTACTCCTCTCACACAAATGGCACACATTATTTATCTTAAGCACTGAACCAAGCTGCGTAGGTAAACAAAACCCTAAAATTCAATCAAAATTGGTATCCAATCAACGAAATCCCATCTTTTCATCCTAGCCGTACAAGAACAATCACATCAAACATCACCATTCGCCTCAATCTTGCAGCATTTTGCCCCAAATCAACGAAATGCACACACCTTAACAGGAGAAGAGGAGTGAGGCGGGCGGCGTGGGAGGCGGGAGGCAGCCGTGCGCGCGGGGAGGGGGCGGATGCCGACGAGTGTGTGGGAGACGGGCCGTGAGCGCGGGAGGGCGGTGAAACAACGATCCGGGAGGTGGGCGGCTAGAGCGAGAGGCGGGAGCATGGGGCCAGCCGCATGCGGGAGGCGGGAGGCGGGCGAGTGCGGGAGGCGGATGACGCATGCGAGGACAAGTGGAGCAACAGATAAGCACGGGAGGCGGGAGACAGCTAGGCGCGCGGGAGGCGGAACGCGGGAGTCATCGGCGCGCGCGGACGAGGGCGCGCATGGGAGGCGGGAGCGCGGAGTCGGCCGACGCGCCGGAGGAGGGCGCGCGTGGGAGGCGGGATGCGGATGCGCACGGGAAGGCGGCGGAGCAAGAGATCGCCTAGAAACGAGTTGTTTCTCCCCAACGCATTTTCCCGGTTTCTTTGTGCATCGGTACCGCGAGGACGCTGTTCCTTCCGGTGGAAATCGTTTATCCGTTTTATCCTATCTCTCTTCATTAATTGATATGTCACCTCAAGAAAAAGCTGAGCTATCAACATAATTAATAGGGTTAGAAACCACAATAAATTTACCATTGGGAGTGCCCTATGAATGCAGCCTCACCCGAGGAGTCGCAGGCCGCCCCAAGCATGGCACAAGCCTGGACATAGGGCAACCCCTAACAAGAGAGTAGGTGCTCGAGCTTGCCCTCCCCATCCGTAGGTTGCACGTGGCACGTGCTGCACCATTTAAGGTGATGTGACCCAAGTCGATACCTTCCATGTCATACAATTCCACATTAATATTGAGGAATACGAATTTACCGGTGGCATGTGGAGAATGATAGATGATAAGACAACAACATGCTGACCGTGAAACAAGTCCTCATGACCCTAAAAATTCATGGGACGTGGGAATTGGCTCATTGCCTTTCCGTGCCCACCATGGTGCAACCCCTCCGAGTCACCGAGGTGGCGGGCGGGCCATGAGATGGTTAGTTGCATTTTCGTCATCTACTCCAATCCACACGTCAAGAAGACCATTTAGGTGGGAAGGAGGCAATCCCGTGCACACCAACTCATTTGGCAAGCACGTTGGGGGTTAGTTTTAGGCCCCACCAATCAGCACCTAATGGGACTAGTCACACCTAACTCTTACATGAGTATTGCCCACCGTAGAAAATAGGCCATTGTGGTTTTTCCCAAGGCTATAAGGGGAGGCCAAGGGGAATTGAAGGGTTACGGGAGGCTACGCTAGCCAAAAAATAAAAACTTTTAACCGCGCAAACCAGAACACTTGCAAGTAAGGGCCGCTAGATCATTACCGATTGGAGTATGCAGCGGAATTAGCCAATCGGGCAATCCAATCCGGAACAAGATAGCCAATTCCCGCAAGCCGACAATGATACCCGGGACAGCCGATTCGCCAATCCGCCGATTCGCAGCATGCCGCAGCCGATCCGAGTCGTCCGACCGTGTTCTCGCGCCTCGCTCCGATGCGCTCGACCGCTCTACCGGTATCCACACGTCCGGGGACGTAACGCCGAACACCCGTGTGCTAGCACGCGATGCAAGGCTAGGGTTTGGCTCAAAAGTGGGGAGGGTTTCGTGGAGATTGATCTCGCGACTTCGTTGCGGATTCGGTTCAATGCGATGCAATTGACGTATCGCAGCTCTCCACCCCTCCCTCCTTTATATAGAGTTGGCCGACGGACTAGTGGCCGATCAGGACTCTATTTTGAATCGGATCCTATCCGAATCTCACGAGTTGGCCGCCCATATGTCGTAAGCCTATATGACTCTATCCGACGGATCCCTATCCGATCGGATCCCTATCCGATCGAGCCGTGTTCGAGTCCAACTCGAATGCCTCGTTCTTATCCCCTTAAGCGTGCGACCCGTAGGCTCAGGTATACTCGGTTTCGGCTATAGTCTAACTTAGCCGATCGTCGGCTCGAGTCCAACTCAGCCCGTCCCGTCAAAGCGGCGCCTAGCAAGACATATTGACACCATAGTATACAAGAATATAATATCGGCTCGAACCTGTAATGTGTACACAAATCCCTTTGCCTCACGATACCAATTAAGCTATAGGCAAGATGTGTGCCATCCCTTCAATAGCTTAACCATTCACTCGAACCGTATTGGATTATCCGTCCGTTGATTGACTCCTCAATCAACTTAGCATGGCCATGCATTTACATAATCCATTACCTCGAGGGCCCGAGATATCTCTCCAAAGGAGGGGCAAATTCCATCTTGATCACTCACATCCCACTCCATGTTTCATAGCAAACCCGAAAACTACCTTTATAACTACCCAGCATTACGGAATAGCGTTTGGTAGTCCCAAAGTAGGCTACTACACATGTTGGAATCCATGGTGATCTCAGTCTAAGGACTTTGTACCAACACTACCTCGAGACCAACTAATGGCACATTAATTCCCGTAGTGTCTCATGGTGGGTCTATCCAACAATGTGTTCTCTAACACATATGTCCATGTTTATTGATTTGGTATCTCCATACCCATGATCTATGAGACATGATCATCAATCAATAGACATGCCGATCTTAGAATCATATTAGTTCCAATAATATGATATATGATCGAGGATCATTTAGAAATAGATTCATACATATCGAGTCTCATAAATAAGTCACGTACTTATTGACCAATACAAGATGTCTATTTCATGGAACCGAATAACACTTTATTCATAAATACATAAACATTGACATGATATCCAACATCTCCATGTTGCCTCTAGGGCATATCACTAACAATCTTCCACTTGCACTAGAGTCAATCATGTAAGTATCTAATACCCATTGCTCTTGTGTGCGCCTCATGCTTCGGCCGAGGAGAGGTTTTGTCATGCGAATCGGCTATGTTGAGATCCGTGTGCACTTTACATATCTTGACATCACCTCTCTCCACTATCTCGCGGATGAGATGATATCGCCGAAGTATGTGTTTGGACTTCCGATGTGACCTCGGCTCCTTGGCTTGCGCAATGGCTCCACTATTATCACAATAGAGAGACATTGGACCGTCGTACTAGTCATCACACCAAGCTCGAAACAAATTTCTTGATCCAAACACCTCCCTTTGCAGCTTCCGGCAAAGCAATGTACTCGGCCTCCGTTGTAGAATCAGCAACAGTATCCCGCTTGGAACTCTTCCAGTGATCGCGCCTCCGTTCGGCGAACACGAACCCGCATTGCGATCTATAATCATCCTTGTCCGTTTGGAAGCTAGCATAGGTGTAACCACTTACAACGAGCTCTTCTTCACCTCCATATACTAGGAACATATCCTTAGTTCTTCTCAAGTACTTAAGGATATTCTTTACTGCATCCAGTGACCTTCACCTGGATCTCGACGGTATCTGCTCGTAGCACTCAAAGCGTACGAGACATCCGGGCGTGTACAAAGCATGGTATACATGATGGATCCAATTGCCGAAGCATATGGAACCATACCCATCTTATTCCGCTCATCATGTGTCCGAGGACACCGATTCTTGCTAAGATTAATGCCATGTGACATGGGCAAGAAACCTTTCTTGGAATCATGCATGTTGAACCTTTTCAACACCTTGTCAATGTACGTACTTTGGCTTAATCCAATTAGCCTCTTGGATCTATCTCTCGTAGATCTGAATGCCCAATATGTATGTCTGCCTCCTCTAAGTCTTTCATGGAAAAACTATTTTTCAATGAAGACTTGACGGATTCTAGCATAGGGATATCATTTCCAATCAACAATATGTCATCCACATATAAGATTAGAAATACAATTGCGCTCCCACGACCTTTTTGTAAACACAGGCCTCTTCTTCGTTTTTGATGAAACCAAACCCTTTGATTACTTCATCAAAACGAATATTCCAACTCCGAGATGCTTGCTTCAATCCATAAATGGATTTCGTAGCTTGCATATCTTTCCAGCGATTCTGGATCGACAAAACCCCGAGGTTGTATCATGTATACATCCTCGCTTAGGTTTCCATTCAGAAAGCCGTTTTGACATCCATCCGCCATATCTCATAATCGAAATATGCAGCAATCGCTAGGATAATCCGAATAGATTTAAGCATTGCGACGGGCGAGAAGGTTTCATCATAATCAACTCCTTGAATCTGTTTAAAACCTTTCGCCACCAATCGCGCCTTATAGATGTGAACATTTCCATCCATATCGGCCTTTTCTTAAAAACCCATTTGCACTCAATGGTTTTGACACCATCAGTGGATCAACCAAGTTCCAAACTTGATTGTCGTACATGGATTCTATTTCGGATTTCATGGCTCCAAGCCACTTGTTGAAATCGGGTCCCACCATCGCTTCCTCATAGGTCTTAGGCTCATCGTTGTCTAACAACAATATATCACGTTGTTCGCACTGTGTACCGCAGTGCACGACGTGATCTTTCGACCTCCGTGGGGTCGGTGTATCTACAACCGGTGGCGCAACACTTTGCTCCTCCCGTTGTGGTTCGTGGTCGCGAAACATTTTCTGGTGTTTCTTGAACTTCTTCAAGATACACCCTGCTCCCCACTAACCCTTCTTGAAAGAAAATCTTTCTCCAAGAAGACACCGTGTCGGGCGACAAATACTTTGCCTTGTTCCCGATTATAAAAGTAATATCCCTTAGTTTCCTTAGGATATCCCACAAAGAAGCACTTGTCGATTTGGGTGTGAGCTTGTCGATCGTAAACGCTTTACATAAGCCTCACATCCCCAAATTTTGAGAAAAGACAAACTAGGGGGTTGCCCGTCCATATCTCATATGGTGTCTTTTCAACCGACTTAGATGAAACTCTATTTAGTGTGAGCGCAATGCTTTCAAGAGCATATCCCGAAGGATAACGGAAGATCACTTTGGCTCATCATCGACCGCACCATATCCAACAAGGTGCGATTTCTCCGTTCGGACACCCCATTCCATTGTGGAGTTCCTGGCGGAGTCAATCGTGGAACAATTCCACAATGTTTCGATGATTACCAAACTCTTGGCTCAAGTATTCCCCTCCACGATCCGATCGTAGAAACTTGATTGTTTTCCTAAATGATTCGTACTTCATTCTGGAATTCTTTGAACTTTTAAAAGGATTCAGACTTATGCCTCATTAAGTAGATATAACCATATCTACTAAAGTCATCGGTAAAGGTAATGAAGTACGATAACCACCTCTCGGCCATTGAGCTCATTGGTCCACATACATCGCATGTACGAGTGCCAATAAGTCACTTGCTCTCTCACTATGTCCCGTGAAAGGTGCCTTTGTCATCTTACCAAGTAAACAAGACTCACATGTCTCAAATGATTCAAAATCAAAAGAGTGAAGCAATCCATCCTTATGGAGCTTCTCCATGCGTT
The DNA here is from genome assembly GCA_019925245.2 of Oryza australiensis. Lineage (NCBI taxonomy): Eukaryota > Viridiplantae > Streptophyta > Magnoliopsida > Poales > Poaceae > Oryza > Oryza australiensis. The sequence goes on along the minus strand of JAIFGZ020000639.1, from coordinate 183,016 downwards.
TCTTATTTATATGGCCTAAGCGACAATGCCGGATAAACGTGGGGTTTATATCATTAGAGAGTTGCCTTTCGTATTAATGTTATAGATGGGAGACGCCTCAAGATTCAAAACGTATAATCCATTCACTAATGGAGCATGAAAATAGAACATATCTCGAGATATATTGAACAACCATTGTTCATTGATCTAAAATCATATCCTTCGCTTGCAAACATGAAGCGGAAATAACGTTTTGACATAGTGTTGGAACACAATAACAATTATTTAATTCCAAAACTAATCTTGAAGGTAGATGAAGTGGTATCTGTGCCGACAAGAACGTAGCAACGCTTGCTCCATTGCCGACGCGCAGTTCACCTCGCCCCTTCTTAAGCATCTACTTCTTCTCATTCCCCGCAACGATTTGCAAATATGAGCTACCGATCCGGTATCAAATACCCAAGAGTCGAGGTGAAGTAGCAAGATTAATGTCTATAACATTAATACCGGCGTAAGTCGTACTTTGCTTCTTTTGAGATCCTCCATGTACTTCTTGCGCCCTCTTCCAAAGTGGCCTGTCTCCTTGCAATAGAAGCAAACGACATCGATGCCGCCGACCCCTTCTTGCCCTTCTTTGCATTAGAGGCACTCGCGATCTCATCGGGAGTTAACTTCCTCTTGGTGCAAAGTTTCTTGACAGTGGTTTGCGCTTAGCCTTTTGCATCATCATCACATGATGACCGTTTTTCCGGATACTCTCTCACTGCCTTAAGCATCCCATGCAATTCAGCCAAGGTTCTATCCATATTGTTCACGTGATAATTCAATATGAATGGCTCAAGCTCGGAGGGAGCGACGGAGAATCACATCGTAGCCAACTCTTGGCTAAGGGGAAAACCTAGTTTTTCCAAACTCTCAATGTAGCCAATCATTTTTATCACATGCGGACCGACTGGATTCCCTCAACAAGCCCGCACGCAAACAAGGACTTTGAGGTGTTGAACCTCTCGGCCCGAGCTTGGTTCTCAAACATGCCACGAAGTCCCCGAATAATAGTGTGAGAATCGCTGCTCTCATATTGCTTCAAGCTCGGGGACATTGTAGCAAGCATGAGACAGCTTATGTCTAGGGCATCATTAGTGTGCTTCTCATAAGCCCTCCGTGCGCTTGCGGTGGCATTATTTGGCAAATCCTCGGGATAGGGTACTTCAAGAACGTACTCCTTACGCTCTTGCTTGAGAACAATTCTCAAGTTGCGATACCAATCCATAAAGTTTGTTCCGTTTAATTTTTCCTTTTCGAGAATAGATCGCAAATTAAAGGTACCGGGTGTAGTATTAGCCGCCATTTATTCTACAACATAAAAAGCAAAGTTTAGCACAATGTTTATGCTATGTCTTTTGTTAAACAATTTAACATAAGACTCCCATTACGTATTTTCCACCTTCCCTCTAGGTTACGTATTGGGTCAAGATCTACATGTTAGTTAATTTTCTAGTGAGCTTTGGCATCACTACTAAAAAATTAGTAACATCGGTAAGCAACTCCTTGCTAATCACATCTCTATGTGACTCTTGTTGTTGGTGTGGCATCTCCATGCCCCGGCCCCAACCTATGCCCCAAGGCCCAAAACTGTTTTGATAGCCTTGTTAAGTAAACCAAATGCTTCGCCGTATATGTCCGACATATACCCCTCGTGTTATGATTGAGAATGGCACTCGCTTTGGCAGACCGACCATTGACGAGCATAACTGACGGGTGCAACATTTGGAAGGGCATCATTACTACTTAATTTTGTGAGGGATGCTATCCTATCAAACAAACATATCACATATATGAAAGTAGGTAGAATAGCAATAAATAGTATGGCCCCCTTCACATGGTGATCTCCATCTCCATGTCCATGTCGGTGTAGAGGATCTCCATCTTCAACACCGTTCTTCCGAGTGCCGAATGCTTGATTTCTTCAAACTAAGCTACTACTATAGAAGCTCTAATTGAAGATTACATCGACTCGTAGGTCGTGAAAGAATATTACAAGCATTGCACGTAAGAAAGAATATTACAGGGATTGCACATATGAAAGAATATTACATGCATCACATGCATCTCATACATCTCATACATACAATAGGGCCATACCATCTCAAAGCATTCTCTGCAAAAACAAGTTAGGCATAGAAACGTTTTCTACCTATCGCGAGATACGGCACCGAGACGACCTATAAGGGGTACGCACACGGCGGTCCCACGGAAATCATATGAAACCATATGAGATACCACACGAAATTCATAGATCCAATCTATGAAATCGCTTACGGAAACCATATCGGCATAATCACATTATGTCGTCCCGATACACTATCAAGGGAGATGGTTTGCGTAGGCACGAGGCAGCAAACAAGATCGGACTACGAGATAGCTTCGGCATAATCACATTATACCGTTCCGATACACTATCAAGGAACGCTATCTCAAAGCCGACTCAAACCGAGTTATATGGAAATTGCTTCGACGTAATCACATTACGCCGTTCCGATACACTATCAAGGAACGCAATTACCATTAACTCTCCTCAACAGATCCCGTAAAGCCGATTGATCTAATCAACCCGTGCGCAAAACTTGTTCCGATCCAATCTAAAACCCGAACTAAGCAAGATTAGCTCTGATACCATTGAAGGGTTACGCGGAGGCTACGCTAGCCGAAAACAAAAACTTTTTACCACGCAAACCAGGAACACTTGCAAGTAAGGGCCGATAGATCGTTACCGATTGAGTATGCAGCGAAATTAGCCAATCGTGGCAATCCGATCCGAACAAGATAGCCGATTCCGCAAGTCGACACCGATACCGGACAGCCGATTCGCCAATCGGGCCGATTCGCATGCCGCAGCCGATCCGAGTCGTCCGACTATGTTCTCATGCCTCGCTCCGATGCGCTCGACCGCAGCCGATTCCTCCACAACCGATCAGCCGCGCAACGTAGCGTGGCCTCTACCGGTATCCACACGTCCGGGACGAACGCCGAACACCCGTGTGCTAGCACGCGATGCAAGGCTAGGGTTTGGCTCAAAAGTGGGGAGGGTTTCGTGAAGATTGATCTCGGCGACTTCTTTGCGGATTCGGTTCAATGCGATGCAATTGACGTTTCGCAGCTCTCCACCCCTCCCTCCTTTATATAGAGTTGACCGACGGGACTAGTGGCCGATCAGGACTCTATTTTGAATCGGATCCTATCCGAATCTCACAGAGTTGGCCGCCCATACGTCGTAAGCCTATATGACTCTATCCGATCGAGCCGTATTCGAGTCCAACTCGAATGCCTGTTCTTATCCCCTTAAGCGTGCGACCACAGTAGGTTCGGTATACTCGGTTTTGGCTATTGTCTAACTTAGCCGATCGTCGGCTCGAGTCCAACTCAGCCGAATTGTCAATAGCGGCGCCTAGCGGCACATATTGACACCATGGTATACAAGAATATAATATCAGCTCGAACCTGTAATGTGAACACAAATCCCTTTGCCTCACGATACCAATTAAGCTATAGGCAAGATGTGTGCCATCCCTTCAATAGCTTAACCATTCACTCGAACCGTATTGGATTATCGTCGTTGATTGACTCCTCAATCAACTTAGCATGGCCATGCATTTACATAATCCATTACCTCGAGGGGCCCAGAGATATCTCTCCAAAGGAGGGGCAAATTCCATCTTGATCACTCACATCCCACTCCATGTTTCATAGCAAACCCGAAAACTACCTTTATAACTACCCGCATTTGAATAGCGTTTGGTAGTCCCAAAGTAGGCTACTACATATGTTGGAATCCATGGTGATCTCAGTTCTAAGGACTTTGTACCAACACTACCCGAGACCAACTAATGGCACATTAATTCTGTAGTGTCTCATGGTGGGTCTATCCAACAATGTGTTCTCTAACACATATGTCCATGTTTATTGATTTGGTATCTCCATACCCATGATCTATGAGACATGATCATCAATCAATAGACATGTCGATCTTAGAATCATATTAGTTCCAATAATATGATATATGATCGAGGATCATTTAGAAATAGATTCATACATATCGAGTCTCATAAATAAGTCACGTACTTATTGACCAATACAAGATGTCTATTTCATGGAACTGAATAACACTTTATTCATAAATACATAAACGTTGACATGATATCAAACATCTCCATGTTGCCTCTAGGGCATATCACTAACAGGAATCACATCTTGAAACTACCAACCAAAAATCCACTAAGGACATGAACCCTATCAAGCTCGAGAATAGAAGAAACTTAACATATTGTACACATTGCAACAAGGGATCCAGATAAGAACATAGAAGTAGAGTGTTATGCTTCTGGGTGGCCCAAACCTATATAAATTGCCTACCAGCCTCCCTCTGATTCTCATGTAAAAGAATTTGTCCCCGCGCACCTACATCCTGGCCAAATCAAAAAGGGGTATTGCTGCTCCTCGCTATTGGAGCTTGGGCTCCGACACCTTATTTCATTTTATTTCCACGTGGCACTTTCTCCGAGGACCGCATCGGTCTTGTATGATTGTCATATGTGAGAATGTGTGGTCTAAATTGTATAGCTCCCATTCCTGGTCAATCGTGAAAGTCAAAGAGTGTTCATTTCTGTCACGACCAAAATTTTAACCAAATTTCTAGACTATTTTGTATATTAAATCCCTGTCCAGGAACCTGTCAGGGTAAACACAATGACAAATCAATAAACAGATCCGAACGTAAAATAAAGCGTAAAGTACTTACAGAAAAGGCACTTAGTCCGCGCACTCGAAAGAAAGCAGCGGAACAAGGTGATCCTAGCGAGGCTTCAGCTCCACTCCACAAGCAAACTCAACTGGGGTTTGATCCTTGGTCTGCTAACTTCGTCTTCAGCTCAGAAGCGCTACACTTCTGAAAGGGGGAAATAGCAAGGCTAAGTACAACCACCGTACTCAGCAAGCCACACAGAGAAATGCAGACGTGCAAGGGGAGACAAGAGTGGCTTGGGCTATTTTGCATAAATGTGGTTGTAAAACCTTTCTAGTTTAAAACAAGAAAAAAGTTAATTAATTAGATCAAGATTAACCTTCCACTGAAAAACGCTAGACAATGTTGAACAGGCCCAACCAATCCACCTGAACTAAACCAGTTCCATTATGTTAAATTATTAAAGGTGGGACTAATCCTGGTGAATCTGGTCGATCACCCATATCCACGGGCATGGCTATTCGAATAATTTTACTCTAGCCAGAGGTGTACAACTGTACCCACAAGACACGATTCCACACCTGTTACCATGCCTCGAAGTATCGCCACGATACTGCAAAGGGGGAAATCATGACAAGACCCTTCGCATAACTTCCCCTGACCAAGCGACACCACACTAAGGTTTCGCCCCTACCCCTAGACCAGGGTAGGCAGCCTCCTCTGGTGCCTAGGTGAATCCGGCAGCCGCATAGACTTTGTCCAGTCCATCCAAACTCCATCACACCCACCCTTGCTTGGATGCGTCGGCCAGGAAAAAGCTACACTACAAGTCCAGCTCTTGCCCATGCTGGCTTGTGGTAAGTACTGTAAGTCTTTCAGGGTTTCCCATGAACCGGTCCTTAATTGCCATGGGTGCGACAAGCAAAACCATGCACCCACAGCCCACCATTTTAAATCACATTTTAGATAAACCTTTATTCCAAGGTAATACTGGTCCACGACCATCATTTCATGTGACTATCAACTAATAGTTCAGTTCTCCCATTAGGTGAGCTAGTGTAATTAAGCATGACTCAGCGTAAATAATTCTAGCAAGATCACGTCAGTGATGCGAGCTAGTCAAATTAATCACTCAGGTTGGAAATGAATGGGTAACAATTAAACATGGCACAAGTGATCTGATAGGTTGACCCGATCCCCGTGTAATTAGCAAAACATGCAAGTTTATTTGCAAACGATAAAATATTTATAAATTGGGATCAATATGCGTTAAGAAGGAATGTGACTTGCCTTGCTTCTTCGCCGATCTTCCGATCTTTGCGAACGCAAACTCTCGAAACGACGAAGTCTACATGCCGGCACACAAAATGAGGAAAAACTCTAATAAAAACCAAATAAACAGTACATGAAAAGTAAATAGACATGTAGAGCTCGATTTTAGATGAATTTTGCAATTTGAATGGCCCAATTTGGAGTTCGTATGGATTAGATATGAATTTTAAAAATTTTAGGCCATTTAATTGAATTACGAAAATTAAAATGATTTATTACGTAATTATATTAATTTCTCAAGGGAATAGGTATCCGCCGACATCGCAAAAGGGCCGGTGCCGACACGCGAGTCCCATGAGTTAGCGACACGAGGGGCGGCCGATCGTGGACCAAGTCCATGGAGGCAAGGTCGCAGACGAGAAGGGGAGGTGGGACTGGACTTTTCGGGGTTAGGCCAAGGAGGAGGAGTGGAATTTAGAGATGGAGAAATTCTATGGGTTGTCGGCCGAAGAGGGGAAAGAGATGATCTGGACTTTTCTTTTTGGGGAGGAAGGATGGACTTAAGTGAAGAAGGAGGCCTATGGGCCGACTACCCAAAGTAGGGAAAGAGAAGAAGGGAGTCAAGGGATGCACATTAGACTTTGCATAGACCAAGGGGCTGGTTTGGGCCGAAGAGAGAGGAAAGAGAAGGAAAAGGCCCAAAGGGAGGTGAAATAGACTTTTTAGGGGGAGAGAGGACAAATGGGCCGCTTGGGAGAGGGTGGCCGGCAACAAGCTGGGCCATCCTCAAGGCCGGTCCGACCGTACGACCGGTTTGATCGCACACATGAGTCCACCCGGTCCGCGAACCGATCGGCTAGGCATGGCCAACGGCGACGGGCGACAAATGGTCACCGGAGGCGACCGGCGACGCGGAATGGGGTGGCGACGCGCGACGGGAGGTGCATTGGCTCGCAGGCGGCGGATGACGCGCGCGCGTGCGATGAGGCGCAACGGCTCGGACGGGTGTGCGGCGACACCACACATGGCAGCGCACGGCTCTAGAGGCCACCGGCAAGCGTGGAAGAGGCGCACGGTGCATGCGCATGCAGCGCGACGCGACGTGAGGCGGGACGGCATGGGCACGGCTCGTAACTCGAACTAAAGGGAAAAGGAGAGGAAAAGAGAGGAAAAGGCAGCTCACCGGGAGCGGCGGACTTGGGAAGACAACGGCGTCCAGCCCAATTGGCGAACGTGATTTTAGGGAAAAGGGTGGCCGACGTGCTCCAAGTGGCATCGAACGTGGCGGGGTGACGATTTGGCGCGGCATGCGGCGGGCAACTTGAATCGGGCACGGTTTTGAAGTGCGGCTGCGGTGGCTCGGGATTAGGGTGGAGGTGGTGTTCCCGCAAGCAATTGGAGGAAATGGGGAGGAGGCCGAACTCGCCAAGAGACGGTGAATGTGGTGGTGGCTTGGCATTTAAGCGGCGACAACTAGGACGGCGTGAGGCGCGATCGGACATGGCCGGCGAGCGCGACAATGCGGGTTCGTGTGGGAAGGGAGTTCGATGCACAGACAGCACGGGAGTTGTGGAAAATAAACAGGAAGCTCGGGGATGCCTCTTATGGACGTGGGAGGCGGCGGGGAGGCCGAGAAATTTGGGAAATCATGGGCGGAGCGGGGGCTCCGAGCGGGTCGTGGCAGGGCAACCGGTGGCGATTTCGCGGGAGTGGAGAAAACGATGGGGGGATGGCGCGGACGTGGGCGGGGCAGCCGGTCTACTCGCACGAGGTATGGACGGCCGACGCGGCGCGAACACACGAACGGCATGCGGCGGTTGCCGCGCGGATAGCCGAAGATAGGAGTGTTAGTGATATGCCCTAGAGTCAACATGGAGATGTTGGATATCATGGTCAATGTTTATGTATTTATGAATAAAGTGTTATTCAGTTCCCATGAAATAGACATCTTCTATTGATCAATAACTACGTGACTTATTTATGAGACTCTATATGTATGAATCTATTTCTAAATGATCCTCGATCATATATCATATTATTGGAACTATTATGATTGTAAGATCGGCATGTTTATTGATTGATGATCATGTCTCATAGATCATGGGTATGGAGATACCAAATCAATAAGCATGGATATATGTGTTAGAGAACACATTGTTGGATAGACCCACCATGAGACACTACAGAATTAATGTGCCATTAGTTGGTCTCGGTGTAGTGTTGGTACAAAGTCCTTAGACTCGAGATCACCATGGATTCCAACATGTGTAGTAGCCTACTTTGGGACTACCAAACGCTATTCCGTAATCGGGTAGTTATAAAGGTAGTTTTCGGGTTTGCTATGAAACATGGAGTGGGATGTGAGTGATCAAGATGGAATTTGCCCTCCTTTGGAGAGATATCTCTGGGCCCGTAGAGGTAATGGATTATGGAAATGCATGGCATGCTAAGTTGATTGAGAAGTCAATCAACGGACGATAATCCAATACGGTTCGAGTGAATGGTTAAGCTATTGAAGGGATGGCACACATCTTGCCTATAGCTTAATTGGTATCGTGAGGCAAAGGGATTTGTGTACACATTATAGGTTCAGAGCCGATATTATATTCTTGTATACTATGGTGTCAATATGTGCCGCTAGGCGTCGCTATTGACAGTCGGCTGAGTTGGACTCGAGCCGACGATTGGCTAAGTTAGACTATAGCCGAAACCAAGTATACCTGAACCTACAGGGTCGCACGCTTAAGGGGATAAGAACAAGCATTCGAGTTGGACTCGAATACGGCTCGATCGGATAGGGATCCGATTGGATAGAGTCCTATGGTCTTACGACGTATGGGCGGCCAACTCTATGAGACACGGATGAGATCCGATTCAAAATAGAGTTCGATCGGCCACTAGTCCCGGTAGGCCAACTCTATATAAAGGGGCGAGGTGGAGAGCCGCAACACATCGCTTGAATTGCATTGCGCCGAGATCAATCTCCACGGAAACCCTCCCCACCTTCGAGCCAAACCCTAGCCTTGCATCGCGTGCTAGCACACGGGTGTTCGGCGTTCTGTTCCCGGACGTGTGGATACCGGTAGAGGCGCCGCTACGTTGCGCGCCGTTGATCGGCTACGAATCGGCCGCAATCGGAGCGAGGCGACCGTGGCGATCGGCAACGAGAATATGGTCGGCGACTTGGATCGGGCCAGCATCGGCGAATCGGCTGATTCATGAATCGGCTATCCCCGAATCTACTGTCGGCTTCAGAATTGGCTACATTGTTCCTGATCGGATAGTCCCGATTGGCTATTTCACCGCATACTCCAATCGGTAACGATCTATCGGCCCTTACTTGCAAGTGTTTCCGGTTTGCGCGGTAGAAAAGTTTTTGTTTTCGGCTAGCGTAGCTTCCGCGTCACCCTTCAAGGAGAGCGGCATGACATGTGGGCCCCGACCCCACATGTCGGCGAGAGGGAGAGGGAGAGAACTAGGAAGGAAAGTGGACTTTTGCGATGGCGCGAAGGAAGCGGGCCGGCGAGCTGGGCCGGACTGAGGAGAGAGAGGGGACGACTACAGGGAGATAAATTAGACTTTTGAGGGAATGGCCGACGACCCCAAGAGCAAGAAGGGATTTAAATTTGTTTTTCTTTTTATTTTATCAAATAAATGGTATTTATATTTTTATAAATACTTTCAATGCTCAAATAAATTCAAGAAAAATCCTTAAAATATATGGACACTCAAAGTATTTAATAAAAATATAAAAAGACCATTTACAGATTAAATAATTTATTAAATAATTATTGGAATGCCCTTTTGTATTATTAAAATTATTTTTTAGCTTCAAAATTTTACAAAAATTTCAAAGAGTATTTTAGGGCATGGAGAATATTTCAAAAATATTTCCACCATGATTTTTATTGGAAAATTTAATTTCCCCATTAAATTCACTTGACTTAATTACTTTTTTAATAACTTCTAGAAAAATGCATTATTAAACGATTTTTTAATCCCGATCGAAAATCGTGGCGTGATAAATCTACTCCTTACAGAATCTCGTCTCGAGATTCGGGGCTAAAAGAAAGAAGGGTTGGGGTTGGGTTGGTTGACCGACTCGCGGTTTCTTTTCGCTCACACCGGCCGGTTGACGTGCCAAACCCGTGCAACGATTAGTTGACCAAACTCGCACGACCGAACCGTCTAGATTTAACCGTGGTGCACCGTTGATTCACAAAACCAAACTGGCCGGGTCCTTCCGTGTCGTCCCCGATCCTGGACATGGGGACTCAAAGCACTTAGTTTCCTTGGACTCGCACACTTAAGGTTGACGAACTTGACAAATTGAGAATTCACTCGCCGACGGTAGTGGGTGGAACTTTTTGAGACCTCGCAACCGGCTGTGAACACACGACCCTGAATTTGCGGTGAACTATTCTTGGTCCAAACAACAAGTATCTAATGAAACCGCTTGATCGGTCTTTCATCCGGACGGCGACTGCTCCTGCTGCTTCTTTAGATTGAATTATTGTCATGATAGCTTGGGTGTGTCTTAGATTCGAACCTTTTAACTTGGGATTGCTGAAACCCTACTACTTGCACGCAACCGACTCCTTTGGTTACAACTCAATTTTCTTCGCGTGGTTGAACCTTCAAGCAAGCGATTACAAGATATAACAAACTCATCTTCGAGCTTACTTTTGAATCAAGCGCTTAATCTTTCGACGATCGTGAACAGCTTGCACCGCCATCTTTGAGGTTGTTCAAGATCTCTTTGATTTACAAAGAACCTTGACTTTGAAAGCCTGGATATTCCATCGGCGATCGAAATGAAGCAAAGATTGTGCACTTTCACTTAAGGGACTCTTGGAACTCAACACTTCAAACGATGACGGAGGCCCCACATAAGAGTGACTCTCATGCAACTTCTTGAACATGCCGACTCCGATTAACGCCTCCAACGGGTGTAACTTTGGACCTAACAATTCCACCTCCGTCCCGACTTTGGTGTCATCTACCCGAACATATTGTGTAGTTGAAAGTCTTTTATTGAAACAAACCTCGATCACTTAACGGATCAAGCTCAAAAGGTTAATCCCATGATATAGCATTTCACTTTCTTGGTTATCCTTTACTCACTCCTTTGGGTTGATGGACTATAAGTCCTAACATTGCTTTCCCCACGGACATCAAAATCTGTACGTCCGCTGAAAACCGCCTTTGATGCCGCCAAGAGTTTCGTTCTTTGTCCAAAACAAGCTCACTTTCAAACCTTGAGTAGAACCGATTCACAAGGAATGATTCTTTATCGCTTGCTCTACGCCCGTATTTTATGGTCCGACCTCTACATCCATTCACTCTAGGCAGAGGGATGAAACAATTCCATTGTCGTCATCCTAGGAAACACCGGGTTTTTCCGAAGACTCGTAACGGTGGTCTTGAAATAAAGAAACCATCATTACTCCATGTTCACCGCTAGGTGGAGTCACCACTAAATATCCTCTATAGAACTTCCAAAGTGAGAGAGTTCGATAATCCTTTTATAATGTTGCTTCCAACTATTTCATTAATCCTTTTGTTCTCATGAGATATCACTTATATTGTCCTTCAGAGATCTCGCGAGGCGAGTGCCGCCTAAACGTTCTCATTTCACCGATCGACTAATTCTTTTCTCGAGTTGGCAATTAGATTGTTGGTCTTGACAAACCGCAATGACCCAACAAGCAAGCAATAGGTTTCGTGACATTGTCGACTCACAAGTCGATCCACTTTCCGGCTACTCAATGTGAACCATGAGAGAATAAAACCGTCCGTCTCGTAATCTTATTAAACTCGCATCTTTCGAGTACATGACTGTAGCAAGACTTCTCGTGCACAAAGAAGGTACTTGAACGCCAAACAATTATATACGATTACTAACCATTGCTAGCGAATCATGACAGTATGGAATCTACCCTTCGTGATCCCGACCAGTGTTGATTAGTTCCATTATTGTATATAGGCTGACCAATGCTTTACTCAATGTTCTCTCTTAATACATAAATGCCATGAAACCCTAGGTGTAATGAGCGGTTCTTGAACATCAAGGACTTGTAGACTGTTGTGACTTTTGTTGGTAGAAATTCTGATTGGTATGATCTTTTCCTTTTGTGGTCCTAACATTGTTGGCTTGTCCTTTCATGGCTTACATACTAGGGTTCTAATAAGACCCCGACTTGACTACCGATTTTTCTTAGAGAGATGTCGATCTTCTTAGTAGTTGAAGCGCAACCCCTTCCTATGGTTGGTGCCACTTTCCCGTGATTACTCGCCGGTTGATGAGTTGGAACAACATGGGTTGCCCGACCGATGTTGACGATAGTCGGGTGAACAATTGTTTGGGACCTGGTTTGGTAGGGCTAGGGAACCGCACTATCTCCTTTGCGGTTGGACTAGACACCTATTTTTTTGGACACCGCTTGCCCTCCCGGTGTTGGTTATGTAGCTTCGGGCGGTTGTCGGTGGAACAATAGAGCTTCATGGTGCTCTCAATGATAGATTGTTGTGATGGGAACTTCACTCTCTAGTGACGATTGGCATCTCTTGCTTCTCTAGTGTCCCGGGGCTAGACCCGACCACTCGAGCCGGGGTGAGGCAACTAGGGGAATCGGGGCATTGATGATCGTGCTCAGTAACTCGATGACAATGATACTTTGCATTGGACCACCTTTTGAGAAATTACTTGTCTTTCTCACAGCTGAAATAGTAGAGGACTAATTTCATTGGTTTCAAAATGGACAGCTTGTTGTGGCGGTATCTTAGCTCAAGACCATTGAAATGATCTCGTCTTGATTGATCACGGTTACATCCTCCTAGTCGTGCATGCTCACATAGGAACCGGAACAAGTAGGGACTCGTGGATTTCGGTTGACAATGTTGTTTTACGACCGTTGGTGCCAAAGGTAGTTGGAATTGGTTGGAGAGAAAAAAACGTTGCTATTGTTGTTATTGTTGACCGGGAGTTGACGGACAGGTTGCAAGGATGTCTTTTGATTTTCCATCATCTTTGTTAGTATTGACTTCAGTTAACGAATCTTAAGGACACAACTTTTTCCTCACACGAGAAACATGTGACTTTCCTATTCATAGGGTTGGACTCATGCGTGTATCAAAAATATTGCCAAGTAGTTGATCCAAAGCTTTCTTTCTCCTTGTGATTAACACATCATCAACAGGGTATCTTGGCATACAAATTCCAAGTGTGGTCGAACACTCTACAAAATTTGTCCTTGTACACCATAACCACCTTAGGTAACCCTTGTTGGTTCTGAGGTTGATGGGGGCTTACATGTGCCGGTCTCAGGTACACCACTACATACCGACAAGAGCCGTTTAGGTGCTTGCAACTGGATTTGATCTTGATTCCGATTTTGAGCTTTCATCTGCGACCATTGGTACCACTCGCTACGTCTTTCGTATATGACTTTGTATCTGTTGCATCCATCGCTTGCACATTCATCATCCGACCTTGGGGAACCAGAAACTGAACAAGAGGGGGTTTCCGGCACAGGCTGCAGATTGCGGACTGATCTGATCCAATGATTTCTGACCTCAGCTTACTGCTGCTGGTACGGTGGGGTTGTGGATACTTTCCCTGGCACTGACCAACTATTGCCTAGAAGAAAGGGACGAAAGAGAGGGGTTGCTAAAGGTAAGACCTTAACCACTTACCTAATGATCTGTTGTGGGTGTACTTTTACTCTTCATGTTGATTAAGCAAACAACCTAGTATGGTCACATCCCTACCACTGATGTGAACCATACGCCTGCACACAGCAACAAACACATGATCTAGCAGCTAATGACACTACTCTTCAGGGAAGGATTGGGTTTGGGTAAGCTCGTGGAAAACTTCGCTTGAACCTCGAGAAGCACGAACTCGGGACTGCTTCGGCTTGACCTTCTTGCGTGAAGCTTAGCTCTTGGCTTATCTTCCACGAAGCTTGAGCTAGAGCTCTAGGCTTAACAACTAAAGAGTTGGAGAGGAAAGGAGAGAAATTTAATAAATTATTTCGTAAAGAGCTCCGGAGGTTGGGGAGAGGCATTTTAGCGTATAAGGTTTTCACAAACTTGTCCTTAGGGTTAGACCATTGGGCTCAATCTACAATAATCCGCTCGATACCAACATGTCATGCCTAGAAATTTAGCAAAATTTTCTAGACTATTTTGTGTATTAAATCCCGTCCAAAAATCAGCCAACGTACACACAATGACAAATCAATAAAAAGATCCAAACATAAAATAAAGCGTAAAGTACTTATAGAAGAGGCACTTAGTCTTCGCACGCGAAAGGAAGCAAGAACAAGGCGATCCTAGCGGGGCTTCAACTCCACTCCACAGCAAACTCAACCGAGGTTTGAGCCTTGGTCTACTAACTGTTTTCAGCCTCGAAGTGCTACACTTCCGAAAGGGGGAAATAGCAAGGTTGAGTACAACCATCGTACTTAGCAAGCCACACGAGAAATACGATGTGCAAGGGAGACAAGAGTGGCTTGGGCTATTTTGCATAAATGTGGTTGTAAAACCTTTCTAGTTTAAAACAAGAAAAAGTTAATTAATTAGATCAAGATTAACCTTCCACCGAACAACGCTAGACCACGTTGATCAAGCCCAACCAATCACATGAACTAAACTAGTTCCATTATGTCAAATTATTAAAGGTTGGACTAATCATGGTGAATCTAGTCGATCGCCCATAACCGCGGGCACGACTATTCGAATAGTTTTACTCGCCGCAGGTGTACAACTTTACCCACAAGACACGATTTCACGCATGTTACCATGCCCCGAAGTATCGCCACGATACCGCAAAGGGGGAAATCGTGACAAGACCCTTCGCATAACTTCCCGACCAAGCGACACCACACTAAGGTTTCGCCCCTACCCTAGACCAGGTAGGCAGCCCTCCGGTTCCTAGGTGAATCTAGCACCACATAGACCTTGCCCGGTCCATCCGAACTCCATCACGCCCACCCTTGCATGGATGCATCGGCTAGAAAAGCTACACTACAAGTCTAGCCGTTGCCCATACCGGCTTGTAGTAAGTACTGTAAGTGTTCGGGGGGGTTTCTCATGAACCGGTCCTTAATTGCGTGGTGTGACAAGCAAAACCATGCACCCACAACACCATTTTAAATCACATTTTCGATCAACCTTTATTCCAAGGTAATACGGTCCACGACCATCATTTCATGTGACTATAAAGTGATAGTTTAGTTCTCCCATTAGGTGAGCTAGTGTAATTAAGCATGGCTAAGCGTAAATAATTCTTGCAAGATCACGTAAGTGATGCGAGCTTGACAAATTAATCACCCAGTTGACAATGAACAGGTAACAATTAAACATGGCACAAGCGATCGATTGTTGTCCCGATCCCCGTGTAATTAGCAAAACAAGCAAGTTTATTTGCAAACGATAAAAATATTTATAAATTGGGATCAATATGCGTCAAGGAGGAATGTGACTTGCCTTACTTCTTCACGATCTTCCGATCTTCACGAACGCAAACTCCCGAAATGGCGAAGTCTACACGCTAGCACATAAAACGATGAAAAACTCTAATAAAAACCAAAATACAATACATGGAAAGTAAACAAAATGTAGAGCTCGATTTTAAATGAATTTTGCAATTTGAATGGCCCAATTTGGAGTTTGTATGGATTAGATATGAATTTTAGATGTTTTGGGCCATTTAATTAAATTCTAGAAATTAAAATAATTTATTACATAATTATTAATTAATTTTTCAAAGGAATAGGTATCCGCCGACATCAGCAAAGGGCCGGTGTCGACACACGGGCCTCACAAGTCGCCGACACATAGGGGTGGCTCACAGTGGACCAAGTCCATGGAGGCAAGGTCGCACACGAGAAGGGGGAGGTGGACGGGATTTTTCAGGGTTAGGCCTAGGAGGAGGAGTGGACATTAGAGATGGACAAATTCTATGGGTTGTCGACCGAAGAGGGGAAGGAGATGATCTGGACTTTTATTTTTGGGAGGAAGGATGGACTTAAGTGAAGAAGGAGGCCTATGGGCCGACGGCCCAAAGTAGGGATAGAGAAGGAGGGAGTCAAGGGATGCCCATTAGACTTTGCGCAGACCACGGGGCCGATCGGGGCCGAAGGGAGAGGAAAGAGAAGGGGAAGGCCCAAAGGGAGGTGAAATAGACTTTTTAGGGGGAGAGGACAAATGGGCCGCTCGTGGAGAGGGTGGCCCGGGGCGAGAAGTGGGCCGGCCTCAAGGCCGGTCCGACCGGATGGCCGAGTCCACCCGAGTCCAACGAACCACTGGCTAGGCATGGCCGACGGCGACGCGGCGGCAAATGGTCACCGGAGGCGACCGGCGACGCGGATGGGGTGGCGACGGCGCGGCGAGTGGCGCATGGGCTCGAACGGGCGGCGGATGACGAGCGCGCACGCGACGAGGCATAGCGGCCCTGGACGGCGGCGACGACGGCGGCATGGGCTCTGGCAGCCCACAAAGTAGCGCGGAAGAGGCGCATGGCGCATGCGCACGCGGCATGAGGCGAGGCGGCACGGCACTACTCGGAATTGAACGGAAAGGGAAAAGGAGACCAAAAGAGAGGAAAAGGTAGCTCACTCGGGAGCGCGGACTTGGGAAGACAACGCATCCGGCACAAATGGCGAGCGGGATTTTATGGGAAAAGGGTGGCCGACGTGCTCCAAGTGGCATCGAACGCGGCGGGTGACGATTTGGCGCGGCTTGTGGGCGATGCAAATCGGGCAATGTTTTGAAGTGCATGGGCGTGGCTCGGATCGTGATGGAGGTGGTGTTCCCGCAAAGAATTGGAGGAAATAGGGGGAGGCCGAACTCGCCAAGAGACGGTGAACGTGGTGGTGGCTTGGGATTTAAGCGGCGACGGCTAAGACGATGGTGAGGCGCGACCGACATGGCCAACGAGCGGCGCGGTGCGGGTCCGCGTGAGGAGGGAGTTCCGATGCACGGGAGAGCGGAGTTGAGGGAAAATGAATAGGGAGTTGGGGGAAAATAAACGGATGCTTCTTTTGGACGCGGGAGGCGGCGGGAGGCCGGAAATTCGGAAATCGTGGGTCGAGTGGGGAGCTCCGAGCGGTCGTGGCAAGAACCTAGGTGGCGATTTCATGGGGAGTGGAGAAAATGGTGGAGGGATGGCGTGACGTGACGGGCGACGGTCTACTCGCACGAGGAAGGACGGCCGACGCGGCGCGAACGCGCGAGCGGCATGCGACGGTTGCGCTGCGGGATAACCAGAGGTAGGAGAAGGGCCCGACATGTGGGCCTCGACCCCACATGTCACGGGACGAAGAGGAGAGAACTAGGGAGGAAAGTGGACTTTTGCGAAGGCGCGAAGGAAGCGGGCCAACGAGCCGGGCTGGACCAAGGAGGAGAGGGATGGCCACGGCGAGGTAAATTGGACTATTGGAGGGAATGGGCCGACGGTGGCCCAAGAGCCGAAGGGATTTAAATTTTCTTTTCTTTTTATTTAATCGAATAAATGGTATTTATATTTTTATAAATACTTTCAATGCTCAAATAAATTAAAAAAAATTTAAAATATATGGACACTCAAAGTATTTAATAAAAATATAAAAATACCATTTACAGATTAAGTAATTTATTAAAAATTACTAAAATGCCTTTTTGTATTATTAAAATTATTTTTGAGCTTCAAAATTTCACGGAAAATTTCAGAGAGTATTTTAGGGCATGGAGAATATTTGAAAAATATTTTCAGCCATGATTTTTACATAAAAATTTAATTGCCCATTAAATTCACTTGACTTAATTACTTTTATTTTTAATAATTTCTATAAAAATGCATTATTAAAAATGCGTGACAATTTCCGATCATTGAGGAGGTGCCATAGATCGTTGTTGTTCGCAATGGTTTATTCATCTATACATAGTACGATTTAGACAGCCAATGTTTTGTTTATTCATCCCCTATTCCATTCGAAAATGAGCACGACAGGATATATAGAGAACAACATGGGAGGAGGAAATGTTGTTGACCATCATTGTGATGACACATCGGAGCTGCAGGAGGGAATTCACCGTGCGAACCCATCTTTTGTTGTCGTAGAAGCAAGGTTGTTTTTCCAATTCAAATAATGCCTTTTTCCTAGAAATGTTGTTTTAAAATAGTAGAACGTATTAACTAATGGAACCTAGTTTGGATATCACTTTCTAATCTCAGCAAGTACTAGAACTACAAGTACACACAAAATTAGTACAACCAAAATCTTCAACAGGAAGCTATCGATCTCCTTTCAAATTGCTACTAAACCTGCCACATTCCATTGATGTCCCAAGGTATTGCCTAGGGATCCTAAATGACTCTGTACGAGTAATACCCAGCCCAATTAGTGTGCTTTGGCCCACGTGTGTGTCCTTGTTTCGGTTTAGACCTATAGGTCCAAGTGTATGTTTAGTGCGAATAGTCACACATGTAGAGTTTTCATAGATTTGGGCTAGCTTATATACCAAGTTCACTCCAACCATAGTATCTTTAGGTTAACCATTTTACACGAAACGAGAACAATATTGTAAGTCAGTGTGCTAATGAGTATGGGTCCACTCAATATGTAGAGTGGATTAATGTGGTTTGGATGTTAGGGTGTTATAATATGTCCACAAATCTTGTCGTAATGTATCTAGCATAATCTTCGTCATAAAAACAACACAAATAGCCAGTTCTAAAATAAAATACCCCAAAATGTCCATAATTATGTGCCAACCCTGCAAAACATGCTAAACCAAAACAGTTTGTGGAGATATGTGAGTACAAATAAAGAATGATAAGGAAACATGGCAAATGCCCAACCTTACAACTTTGCTCATCCCGAGCAAAGCCAAAAGATTAAAATCAGATAAAGTTAAATTACACTACGGAAGATTCCCTATTTGCCGAATGCCCGGGACACTTCACGAAGGCTTTAAAACACTCGGCGAAGACTTCGCCGAGTGTTGCACTCGCATAGCTCACACGGTGAATTTTGGATCGGCAAAAGCTCTTTGCCGAGTGTTTTTCATCGGGCACTCGGTGAAAACTTCGCCGAGTGTCCTTTGACACTTGGCAAAAAAGTACACATTACATGGATGGACGACACGGACTATTTCGCCGAGTGTTTTAGGAAAACACTCAGCGAACTTTTTAATTTTGCCGAGTGTCGAAAATACACTCGACGAAGGTTGCATCTTCGCTGAGTGTATTTGTAAAAGCACTCGGCGAAGAGGCAACCTTCGCCGAGTGCATTTGTAAATACACTTGGCGAAGATGACACCTTCGCCGAGCGCTTTGCAAATACACTCGCGAACCTTTAGCACTCGGCAAAGTGTGTTCCCGTAACCCTGTTTATCCATGTTGCCGAGTGTTTAGCCCAATACACTCGGCAAATATGTTCTTTGCTGAGTGTAACACTGGCAAAGTGGCTATTTTTTCCCATTTTATTTCGTTTGGTGGCATATTTCACAAAAATTCAAAACAAACATCACAACATCACATTTGCATACCCCAAGTATCAATCCACAACCACAATCTCTCAACAACATCCACAACCACAATCCCACAACATCAACATCCACAATCCCACAATCGTAGCCACAATCACATCCACAATCACATCCACAATTCACATTCACAAAAATAAATATAATCCACATTCTGTTATCACAAGCTAGCACAATCCACGTAGCTAAACATAGTCCACAATCCACATTTAGATATTCTAGTTTTGAATACAATCACAAGTGAAACATATTTTACCAAGGTGGAAACGGCGGCGAACCTCCGTGGTCGTGGTGGGGTTATTCGATGCCGCCGACCGAGGCGCATAAAATAAAAAGGCTTCGATATCGGTTGTCATGAGAATGTCATTCGGTAATAAGAAAAGAACATATGAGGTTTTCAAGTGACTCACCGGAGTGCCTACAACAGCCGTGGAGGAGTGAATATCACAGCCGTGGAGGTCACACAGAATACCCATATTCCGACCGATTGTTTGCACGTAGCTAGACATATCACCATCCTCATCTCAATCTCCCGCCATTTCCTTCTCTCCTCTTCCAACTCGTCCTACAATATTCCATCTCAATGTTACAAAGCGAAGCAAACAATCAAAATATTAATGAATTGAGCAAAAAAAGAAATTTCTAACCCGTCGTTTTCTTCTCTCCTCTTCCAACTCGTCCTACAATATTCCATCCCAATGTTACAAAGAGAAGCAAACAATCAAGTAAATATCAATAAATTGAGCATAAAACTGAAAATTTCTCACCCGAAGTTGCGCACTTTGACCGTGAAGTGGTCGACCGTGTGCGTATGGCCGGCTTTCGCTCATGCTCCTTGCTCGAAGCTGGGACAGAGTAGGTGTACTGGCTGTGTCAAGGAGGTTGTCGCCAATCCAGTACCGCCCATGCTTCTTGCCTCCTCCCACCCTCATGACGACTTCTCCATCAATATCCCGGGTGGTAGGATCAAAATCTTCCACATGGAGCTCCCTTGCCATCATGGTGTACCGACCGAGGCGGCTATGGACGCCGCATTGGTGTACGCCGAGGGCCCGTCCTTCGGGTTGTAGTCGACGCTCTGACGTCGCCTTGCCCTTGTGGGCCAAAGCCCATGCCTTGAACTAGGAGATAGGCTACTCATCATGCGAGGCCGATGCGAATAAAACAATAGTATGATTAAGAACTATTGAGCCTTGGTCGTTGAAATGAAAAATAAATTCATGTACCCATCTAGCCGCATACCGTTGAGGCTAAGGCTCGCCTTGGTGGTGTGATGCACTGGCATCATCAAACGCCGCTCCCAACAAGCGGAGTGCGTCTCCGCCACTCGACAACGCACCACCCGTCCACCATGCGCTCCTAGCAATCGAGAAGCCGGCCGCACCACCAAACAGCACCTACACGTCATCAAATATAAGATATATACCTAGATCAAATCAAATGTACTTAATCGTTCAAAATCTAGTGTTATATTTACCAAAGATGTATTGTTCCTTTGTCGAGTCATGGTTCTTGCTTTTGTTTTTGTGACCTTCAGTCAGTTGTATGCAACGTTGTATGCAATGATGGCCTGGATGCGCACCTCGTAATGCATGTCGGCCATGAGTTTGCGACAGATTTGTCACCACCGCCCGCTTTGGCCTCGTATCCTATCCGGCATCTAAAAAATCCTGCATAAACACATGATGTATTGAGCCATTGTTTCAATAATGTGCAATGAATGTGATGTATTGAGGGACGTGATTTGCCAGAAAGTGTACTGCACGTAAGACTCGGGATGCCGTTGACATGGCGTTTGTGATCACATCCTCTCGATCACACCAACACCCGCCAAGTGAAAATAAAATGAATTAGTAGTTTTAATTGTGATTTTTAACAAATCAAATGGAAAAGTACTCGACAACATCCAAAAAACGTGGACAATTCGAAACAGATACTTTAAATATATGCAAGAAGACGCATATTTTCATTTGTATCTCTTTCGAACGGAAGACACCTAAGGTTACGTTATACATAGACAAACGACGGTGAAGGCAATGCACCTGCAAAATAGGGAAGCATGGCTCGATGGCGCACACAAGCAACGGCATGGTCGCGCGATGCGACTTCATTCATCATCTCAAAAAAAGGCTTCGAACATAAGTGCATACAATAAACTTCAAAATATATATGTGCATATAGCATATATTTTCTACGCAAATCAAAGGAGTATAGATATGTATCTAATAAATACCATTGTTTTTACCATATATTTGTTTCTAATAAATACCTAAATATCACTCATTTTAATAAACACCTAAATACATGATATTATTTCGATGTGTCAATAATAACCTAAATATTGCCATAGTTTGAACTAAAAGTTTATATAATAACAAATCTAATTTCGTTTGAACTAAATGTTGCAATAACAAAGAAAATACGTGTTTACCGGAAAGATGCGGGGGGTGGGGGGCGTCTGGCGGAGGAGTGAGGGCGGCGTTGGCCGGTGGGGCGCCCTGTAGGGGAGGAGGGGGCGTGCGTTGGGGAGGAGGTCGTCGGCCGGGCAGGGAGGCGACCGGCCGGGGGTGCGGCGGCAGGGAGGCGGGCTTGGCGGAGTGGCGCCGGCCGGCTGGGCGTCGGGTGGCGGGCGTGGGAGGCCGAGATGCGGGCGGCCGGATGCGGGCGGTGGCCGGCTGAAGTGCGGCGCCGGGAGGACGCGGCGCGTGCGCGGCGATGGAGGTATTTTTTGGCTAAGTGCGAAATTTACAAGCGGGGTGAAGGCCTTATGGCGCCACTTTGCCGAGTGCCACATGTTTGCTGAGTGCCCCGATCTAGGCACTCAAAGCACCTTTGCCGAGTGCCCTTGATCCGGCACTCGTCAAAGTATCCCATGTGCCGAGTGTCACCACATGCACTCGGCATAGATTTCAAACATCAATTTTTTTATTTTGGTTTTGCTGTGTGTACATCCTTTTAAAAATTCATTTTAGGCTACTAATAATTTAAAAATTATCAAACGGATTCGAAAATTTCTAAATTTTTGCATAATCCAATATATGCTAATTGTTGCCTAGGGAAAAGGTTTTTAAATCAAACGACAATTCACCCGTCACTTTCTCTCTAAATCTAACCAATCCTTCTCAACACTCATAATCTTCTCATGGAGAATCTTCGGTTTTGTGAGCGTCGCACTGTAAAATATTTGAAACCTTCTGAATTTTTTACCACAATTTCAACGTATGGTATCATGCCATCCAGACAATTTTCATTATTTTTTGACTTCGTTTGCTATTTTTACAATTTTCAGTTCATTTAGTCAATAGGTTTCTAATCATGTTCCGTGAAGAATGTTTCAAAATTTATTCTCATTTACAGGATATTGACTAAAACGGATCTAAATAGTATGAATATATTTTTACACTATTTTTATTTCTTTTTTATCACTTGACACTTGTCAAAAAATTCATGAGAACAAAACAAATAAAAATAGCAAAACCTATAAAAAATTACCAAATTTTATAATTAGGAGTTACATATTGTAATTACTTAGTAGAGAAAGTTTGAAGGATGGGGAAGAAAAATTGCTAAAACTCTGCCGAGTGCCAAGACAAGGCACTCGGCAAAATTGCAAGTTTGCCGAGTGCCTTGGTTAGACACTCTGAAAGAATGAATTTTGCCGAGTGCATTGTCCCGGCACTTGACAAAGATCTTGAAGAACGGCCGTTGTATCGCACAGTGACGGCCATTATATTTTTGTCGAGTGTCTGAAAGTGGCACTCGGCAAAATAGTTTTTTTGCCGAGTGCCATATACGGCACTCGGCAAAATTCGCTTTTGCCGAGTGTTTTTTCGTCGAGTGTTTGCACTCGGCAAACAATATATTTTGCCGAGAGTTTATTTTTGCTGAGTACATACTCGAAAACATGTAATTCTCCGAGTGCCCGAAGGAAAGTTCTCGCAAACAATTTTATACTCTGCAAACAAGGGATTTCCGTAGTGTTAGTCATAAGAATGGGAGAAGCAATCTCATTACATCCCAAATGATAATTACCAAACTAAAATATTCTTTCAAATCAAATTCCACACCTATGAACGTTTTGGGTGCTTATTAACACATTTGTCTTTGCGCTTGAGATGGAAATGTGTAGGAGAGGAGATTATGTCCTCTTCCATGTATCGGTTATGCTCAGAGTTTTTTCGCCAAGCTGCTTTTTGCCAAAACCCTCCCAAAGTATCACACCATTTATTCATGGTACCGTCGGTCACGCTTTTCTTCAAACTAGTCTATGCAAGGTCTTTGGCTACCTTTTCCATAGACTCTTTGCCGAGCTCAAGGTACGGAACTAGGGATACAACGACTTGCATATCTCATGTATGTTGTCAAGTCAAGGAATGGTTCTAATGAAGGTCATAGCACTTCTTATTCCAACTAACGTAAAATAGTGTCCAACGGAGAGGGAGAAGATCACTACCGCAAAAAGGCTCATTAGTGTCGCCCAAAAGGTGCCGGTTAAACAAATCCGGCACCTATAATGCATATAGGTAGCATGTAAAGAATAGGTGCCGGTTCTTGTTAATAACCGCCACCTATAGTGCAAAATAGGTGTCGGGTGAATAGTAAAACCGGCACCTATAGTATAGGTGGCGCTTCTTAAATGGAACCGGCACCTATTTGTCCTAAATAGGTGTCTGCTCAATAGTAAAACCGACACTTATACTTTAGGTGCCGGTTTTGCGCTTCACCCGACACCTATAAGGTTCCTTACGCTATAAGCTTCGTAATATAGGTGTTGGTTGTTGTTAAAAACCGACACCTATATTCCGACCACCTATAAATGCCACCTTTCAGCCACTTAGCTCATTTTTATTCGGTCTTCATGTGTAGAACGAAACAGAGGGGGAAGGTTTTGCCAAAAATTTTCAAAAAATTAAAGGTTAGTATATTTTAGTTGTTTATTATTTGTGTACGTGATTCTTTATGATATTCTTTTGTGATTTGTGTGTATATGTTAGTAGATGCATGACACCATTTATGTCATTTGTGTCTTTTCTTTAATTCAAAGTATTTCGGATTGTCAACTTTGAAGAGACTATCACCGTAGAGTTATGTAACCAAAATAAAATAATGTCATTTATATGAAGACGTCACATTTTTTAAAAATTCTCGTAGGACCGATGGATGAAGGAGGGATGAACGATGCGGCGGGTACCTTGGAGTATGCCGGAGTAACCAAGTTTGTGATCGGGGCCACGAGTTCCTGGTCGTTGAGCATGACAAATATTTGAATTGTCCATGTTCGATTGTGGAAGGAGAGACAGCTTTCCCGCAAAACAAGTTCACGAGCATCCGCTAACAAGAGGTTTTATGCGTAATCACACATGTCGACAATCACGGTGAAGATGAGAATGACAAGGTGGACAATCATGGCGATGCAATGCATGAAGACAATGTGGAGTTACTCCGCCGATGAAGGTGAATACGACAATGACGAATCGGATGGGTTGGATCAGATGTTGCGGGATGGAGAGACAACTACATGATGACAGATAATACGAGAAGTTCAAAGCCATGGTGGAGGACTCAAAAACACCGCTTTATCCAGGTTGCAACGAGGAGCACACCAAATTACACGTCGTCCTCTCGTTGTTGCGTATGAAATCAACAAACGGCTAGAGCGACAAGAGCTTCACGAGCTTCTACAATTGATCGGAGACCTCCTTCCAAATGGGTCACGATCGCGTAAACGACATATCAAGCAAAGAAGGTTGTTTGTCCACTGGCCGGAGGTGCAAAAATTCACGCATGTCGAAATGATCGTATCCTATACCGGGGTGACTATGCACTGGATGCATGTCCAGTTTGTGGAGCACCACGGTATAAGGGTGGAGGTAACGACGACGATGCCGATGATGACAATGTGGCCCCGTCCTAAAGAAGAGGAAAGTGCCCATTAAAGTTGTATGGTATTTTCCTATAATCCCTGGATTGAGCGCCGTATGCAAACAAAAAGCATGCAAAGATGATGTGGTGGCACGCCGAAGAACGTAAGAAGGATGGGATGATAAGGCACCCGCCGACGGGTCTCAATGGAGAAAGATAGATAGAAAGTACAAAAATTTTGCACGCGAGATAAGGAATGTAAGGTTTGGGCTGAGCACAGACGGGATGAATCCATTCGGTGACATGAGCAATCGACAAAGACATGGCCTGGCACTTGTTATGTACAACCTTCCGTCATGGTTGTGCATGAAGCGCAAGTATATCATGACGCCACCTTAATCCAAGGGCCCAAGCAACCTGGGCAACGATATCGATGTCTACTTCAGGCTAGTAGTAGATGATCTTCAGTACTATGGGTTCTGGGGTGCAGATGTGGGATGCTTACAAAGAGAGTACTTCACCTTAAGGGCAATATTGTTAGTTACCATTCAAGATTACCCTCGCGGCGGCAATACATCTGGATAAACAAGAAAAGGTGGTTGTGCATGTGTGCAAAGGCATGCGGGACACAAAGCAGCGTGGCCGAGGTACTGGAAAGACTCGTGTACATGTGCCACCGGAGGTTTCTTCCCGCCGGTCACCGCATCGTAGCAATAGAAGAGATTTCGATGGCACAAAGGAGAAGGGGACAGCTTCGATACATCGTACAGCAGAGATATTTTTGAAGAGGTAAAAGATATTGAACATGTATTTGGTAAGGGGCATGGCAATACACGCGCGCGGGCAAGGGTGGTGAGAAGCCTCTCCGGAAGAAGAAATCTATCTTCCGGGAACTACCGTATTGGAAAGATTTGGATGTCCGTCATGCAATCGACGTGATGCACGTTGAGAAAAATGTATGTGAGAGTTTAATGGGAGTACCGCTGAACATACCGGCAAGACAAAGGATACGTTGAAATCCCGGAGAGACCTCGTAGACATGAACATCAGGTCTGAGCTACATCCTCAAGAACGTCCCAATGGCCGACAATACCTCCCTCCCGCGTGCTACACCCTCGCTGCCGCCGAGAAAATCAGCCTCGTTGGAGTGCCCGCAAAGTGTCCGAGTCCCGTCCGGTTACTCCGCTAACGTTAAAAGACTTGTCAACATTAGAGAGAAGAAAATAGTGGGCATGAGGTCACATGATTGTCACGTGCCGATGACACAACTACTCCTCTTGCGATTAGAGGCATCTTGCCGCATTGGTGCGAAACCCAATCATAAAGTTGTGCTCATTCTTCATTGCTATATATCGAAGGTGATCGATCCAACCACACTAGACAAGCTCCGTGCAGATGTAATCGTGACCATTTGCCAACTCGAGATGTGTTTTCCACCATCATTTTTTGATATAATGGTTCACCTAGTGATACATATCGTGAAAGAGATAAAGATTCTCGCCCAGCTTTATCTTCATAACATGTGGGCTTTCGAGAGATTCATGGGGATCATAAAAAGTATGTGCGCAATGAGCTCGACCAAGGGAGTATCGTAGAGGGTTATGCAACATGAGGAGGTGGTTGAGTTTTGCATCGACTATATGGATCTACGTCCCATTGGTGTGCCAATGTCCCGACCCGAGGGCGTGCTACTTGGGAAAGAGACTTTAGGGCATAAAGCAATATTCGCTCCTAGCCTTGAAACACTACGGCAAGCACATTTCGCAGTTGCTCGAGCAATGGGCCTTGGTGGCTCCATTTGTTGATGTGCATTACAACTCACTCCGAACCAAGAACCTGTGCAAATCAAGCATGGATCGCTAAGCAAAGATAGACGCATTTCGTGATTGGTTACGTAAGCATATCATGGATGCGAATCCCGATAGTGACCATTGTACATTTTGTCCCGAGGGCCTGCGAGCACTATTCATTCATTCCAAGGGTATGATATTAATGGGTATACATTTTACACGAGAACGCAGGATGCCAAGAGCAAATATCGAATAGTGGTGTTCGTATAGATGCCTTCGACTGTAATGGGGTAAAACAAACATACTACGACTATATAGAGGCAACTGGGAGCTTGAGTATGGACCGCTGAAGGTACCACTTTTCCAAAGTGTCAATGGGTCAAAATTCCTAGTGGTTTGAAAATTGACAAGTACGGGATGTTCATCGTGGACCTAAACAATGTGGGTTATCGGGATGAACCTTTTGTGCTCGCAAACTCGTAACACAAGTATTCTATGTCAAGGACCCTTCATCGGTGACCGATCGCCACGTAGTTCTCAATGGAAAGCGAAACATTGTCGGAGTTGAGAATATCACCGATGAGGAAGGCTACGATCAAATTGACGAGTTACCACCTTTCGCAATGTATGTAGACGAAGATGAAGAAAGTCAAGAAGACGAAGAAGAAGACGAAGAAGAGGAGAAAGCCCCATATGTTCGCAAGTGATCATGAAGAAGGTGAACATTTTTAGCTCAAATATGCCAACTGAATACGATGGAGATCTCCCACCCTATCTCGTGTACATCACCTATCAAGGTTGGTGCCCTCCCTTCCATTTCATATCTATGCTGCTATTCATGATGGATCATGGATTGAGTTTTGAAGGTTCTCTCGCAGGTTCCAAAGATGCAAATTTCAAAAATGATGCCTACAATAGAACCGGCAAGGGCTCCTTGAGGCTGCAATTGATCAACCGAGAGAAGACTTCTCATTTGCGCTCTTTTCGGGAGGCCTTACTGCTGTAGGATTTCAGCATATATCATCCGACATTTTGCATAGTTTTTGGAATCTTAACATTTTTCCCGACAAATTTTCACACCAAACCAAACGATTGCTATCTCAAACAAAGTATGCTTTGAGAATCAAAGGCACCCGTCTACCCTCGGTTAGTGCAAGGAAAATCTTGGAATGAAGTGAGAATAATCCCCTTGCTTATTGTACCAATGCAAGTGGACATGTTGATTACTTGATAGCTTAATTATCTTCAAATATCTCAAATGATAGTTGAATAGATTTCACTTCTATATATTATCGGGCCGCATAAATTAATCGAATGTACACTAAAAATAAAGATGCTACCTCAAGGCAAAGAACATTCTACCTCACCACATTATATAGAACCAACAAGGTGCTAAAGGAAACATCACGACATCACGACATCAAGGCAAAGAAAGATGACATGGGCGGAGGCCGAGGAACTTACTTCAGCAGAAGTGGGGGCGGCCATTGGTGGAGGGATGACGCCGGCCGGAGGGTGACAGAGGCGGGCCGGAGAGCAACCGGCGGCGGAGGAGGCCCCGAGGAGGCCGAGGACAAGGACGATGACGCGGGCGAGTCCAACGGCGGCCGAACGCGGATGTCGCCGGAGGACGGTGGTCGTCTGACGGCGGCCGCTTCTGACGGCGGATGTCGCCGGAGGACGGGCGGCCGCTCGACGGCGGATGTCGTCGACGGCGGAGGGCGGGCAGCCGACGCCGGACCCGTGGGCGGGCGGATCTCGGGACGACGGCGGCGCTGGGATGTGCCTGAGGCCGACGGAGGGGGCGGGCGGATTGGACGACGACGGCGCCCGGACTCGGCCTGGAGGCCTGGAGGGTGGGCGAGTGGCGGGTGATGAAGTGCGGGTGGCTTGGCGGCAGATCTGGATGCACCGAGGAGGCGGCGAATCTAGAAATATATAGTAACTTGATAAGTGTCTGTTCCCCATAACAAACCGGCACCTATTTGAATAAATAGGTGCCGTTGTTAGTTAGAACCGGCACCTATTGTTATAAATAGGTGCCGCTGATATATACAACCGGTACCTATTTGATAAATAGGTGCCGGTTTTTAATTATAACCGGCACCCATTTGCCAAAACCCTTACTCATCGGCCCATTTATCTTTTCCTTCATCATTAAATGCATGCACCTAAGGCTGCCAATGGGCCCGATATGTATGCATCAATTGATATGTATGCTACCATTGGTTCTATAATTCAATTTGTCTCCATCCACATGAGACGACTTTAAAGGGTTATTTACAATAGGTAGAGAGAACGGACTGCATGCAAATATATTCATTCAGTTCCAAAATTACATATTCATGGTTGTTATAATCAAACTCCAACTTATAAGTCGATCACTTCCATACTTCCATATATAGTTCTAGTACAATTTTTAGCCAAGATATATGCAAATCAATACATGCTTCCAACTGACCTGAATCCCGAAGGAGAAAAGACACCAATCCAAGCCGCCATCAAAGGGTTTCGGTGGGAGAATTCAACCACCACCCAATCACTACTTTGACCCCAAACATATATAGCCACATTAATTCCAAAGCATAACTTGTTGGTATGCTACAACTAAAATAGAATGCTACCTCTCACTTCTATATAATGCTATTTGGGTCCTAGAAGTGCGGGTTTAACCCTCGCACTTTCGACTTATGCATAAAGCCCTCTCCCGGAACTTGTATCACATGGAATGCTCTCTAGTGCTCAGCTACCTGAGATCCTCAATCTGCTTGTGTGGAGATTCCTGAGCTCATTCCACTTGAGTTTTGTTACGTTTCGTTTCTTAGGATTATGCTATTGTTCGTAGTTTTGCGATCCATCCGGAACTTTTGCTAATTCAGCATGTGGGCAGGGCTAAATACCCTCTCTCGTGGTTTGTTAAAAAATGGGAAACTGTCCATTTGATTAGTACATTATTTAGGTGACTATTGAGATCGAGCTAGTTATATAGCAGCGTTTTTCATAGTCTTCATCAAGGTAGCCTCATCAAACTAGCTGGGTTATTTCCGTCGTAATCGTATATTTGTTCCTTTGGCTCTTACAAGGCTGGTCATTGGATTGGATTATCGACACGCATGAATTATTGGGTCCGATTATTTATGTGATGAACACAATAAATCGATATTCTACTAAATATATTATCACACACACATATACATACTATATATAAGTTATATATATAGGTTTTTAGAAATTCCTTACCTTTGTTAAAAAATCGGCAATTTACACGAACGTTCGAATCATTTTTAGAATAACTCTCTCAAACTTTTGATCATTATAATGTAGAAAATGTCCCAGAACAAGATAATAGTAGGCCTGCAATTTTCGGAAAAACGACGGTGGTCCCGGTAGCCCAAGTGGCTTTCTTAACTTGAATCCTCGAAAGCGTGGAGGAGGGTACCCCTTCGGCCATTGTGAACTCGTGATACCGGGACCTCATCGACAAAAAGGGGAGAGGTCCAACCAGGATGCCCTCGGGCCTTTACACTATAACAAATGTTAGATCCGACGGAACCCTACAGCCCCGCGCTCGGTACTCACCCCATACTCAAATGCTATAGGTGTCATCGTGAAGGATGACATCCCAATCAAGTATCGATACTAGAAGAGCAAAGTGATCCGATCAATTGGAGTGGACGGTACTGCATGAGACAAGGACCTTGCTTGGGACAAGTTGAAGCTGACATTCCAATTTCCCACGGATCGAAGAACTCGCAGCGTAGGGCCCTTGAGAGGATGAGCGCGCTTCCGAAAGTTCAAGACGGACCTTACCAGAAGTTTGTGAAGCGAGGCGGACACCAAATTTTGAAGATCCCAATTATCGTAGGTGCCGCATTTTCGGGATGAATTTGTGGCCTATAGAACATCGATGAGGCGAAGGAGGTTGGCGAAAGGAATCAAGCCAATGCGGCCAAAATTTATTCCCTCATCGTCTCACTCGTAGCGGTTATGCTAAGAACGTAGATAAATGGCGAGCGAGGAGGAAGAGCTGTTGGAAAAGGGGATCGAGATTGAGACAAAGGACGGTGCGAACGAGGAAAGAATTACCAATACGCCCGAGGGGCATGACTCTGATACAAAGCAGTTGGTACACAAGTGTCCAACTTCACAAGAAGTGTCCCGAAGGCTACATGATGCGCATCATCAGCTTCGAGGGCTCTTTTGTTCCAAGCAGGAGAAAGATGAGCTCACACTTGCATTACGTAACACCGAGCATCCGGACGCACAAGGGGAGTAGGCCTCGTACTCATGGAGGGAAGGTTTTCCCGAGGACAGACATAGATACCGGTCTCGAAGTAATAAAATTCCGCACCAATTAGAATGATGAGAGTCCTAATGGAAAAGTTCGAAGATGGAGGCATGCTACTTTAGGCGGGGATTGGCGGCGATGCCGCCTTTTAGCCACCCAACAGGGAGGAAAAGCAGCTTGCGCTTCAACCGAGGTGCCTCAAGAACCGGAGACGACTCGTCACCCCGTGGACGCAATCACGCACGTGCACGCATGTAGGTTGCACTGCAGTCAAAACCTCACTATAGAGGTGGCACGCGGTATGGCACATCCTCAGAGTGGAGGGGGAAGGATACACGGTAATCCAATACCAACCGGCTACTCAAGGGTTGAAGTGGAGGACGTGTCGAGCAGATATAGGGCCATCCAGCTTGAATTTCCTCCAGAGGAAGGGGTGAACACTCTTGGAGAAGCTATCCACAATGTCATCGTGTGGCGCAAGAGGTTCATTGTCTTTCCTTGAGGAGATGGTGATGACGAGCCAAGCGATGGCAGGTCTAGCTCTAGCGGGCCCGCCGTCTCCCAAAGAATGCCAAATCCACCACCGTTGCAATGTAAGAGCCCGTCTCCTCCGCCGGCACAAAGAGCTCCTGATGACCAGCCCAAAAAGAGGGGTCGACTGTGCAAATCTACAGATATGTCTGAACCATCTACCCTTAAGAAGGCCAAGAAAGCGACTATTTCTACAAAGTCGGAGCCATCCCCGAAAGTGTCGGTTCAAGTACAGACCACTTCATTCGCATGGCAAGGCCACCAGCCCCGAAGCAACCTATTTCGGACTTTCAATGCACGATCCAAAAAAAGAAATTGCAAGATTTTTCCAAGGCTCAATTCACAAAAGACACCAAGAAGAATGAGAAAGAATTTCTCCAAAGTGCAGGGCTGAAGAGTTTGTCTCGATGTGGAGAATATTCCGAAGGCACCTTTGGCGCCTAAGTTCAAGTTAGATGGTCCTTTGACCACCGACGAATATCGCAACGTCATTGCAAATTGCACTCAGATGAGAAGGGTAGAAGAGTGGTACCTACAGATGGCAAAGGAGGGTAAGGAGACGTTCGGTGTCTTTTACAAGAACGAGGATTTCCATCACGACGATGGTGTAATATGGGTCCCATTTGAAGAACTATTTTAGCTATACAATCGAGGGAGCTAGACGTATCTATACTTCAAATATGGGCATTGTAAGCATACTCGAATCCCTAGCTAGTATTTCTAAGTTCATACCCTTATTAGCCTTTGTAAGTTGTCTAACTTGTTTCCCTTATGCAGAATGGGGGCGCTTGAATGTAGAGCGACTTGTAACAAACTAGCATTCCTCGATCCAACGATTGTCAATTCAAATCAGATTGATGGAGGCCCAACGTCCCAAAAAATGGTGTTGGACTACCCGCACAGCTCCTTTGTGAAGCTTCGGGACATGAATACGATTCTTCGCCCTACAACTTTAAGTGAGGCGCTTATCGTTCCACCTAGCATTTGTCCTTACTCGGTGTTAATTGCCCCGTCCCTTTGTATGTAGGAACCACTGGATCCTTCTTGTGATCCTTTAAATGATTCTAAAATCCTCGTTCTGGATGGATTGAGGAAACCGCGAGAAGATTTCCAATCCGTAATTGACATCCTCAATAAGACACTAGTGAAGTATAAGAAGAAGTGCATTCGACACGCTCCCCGTTCAAATACATTCCGGTAACCTCGCCACCCTTGGTGCCAACGTCAAGATCAAGGAACGAGCACATGTGGGTTCTACACGATGAAATTTATGTGGACTTTCATGGAGATCGACAACTGGAACATTACGGATGCGGAGGTTCGTCTATTTTTTAAGACGGAAATACGCGTTTCTAAACTCATAGTGCGTTTTCACATATTCAATCATTTCATTTGCGTAAACTTAAGCTCCCAACAAGTAAGTTGTTGCCACATGTTTGCTTCGTCCTCACCGAACAACTCAAGGGTTCATCTTCGAACATGTCATCCAAGAGACTGGCGCATATCACGTTTCATGAATTGACTTTAAACTCGACCGGAACATGTTCTCGTTCTCGTGATCTGTAATTTGTCGCACAAGTCCATCGACGTCTAGTTGGACACACGCCTTTCTCGCCAACCTTCCTGGCCATGATCTCGTAAATTGTGTGGTTGTATGGAGGAATATTTATGCTAAATATAATTTTTTTACGTTCAGAAAATAGGAACCGGTTTTTACCAATATATGGATCGTTTACATAATTTTTACCAATATGTTGCCGAATGGCCTTCACCGTCTTTACCAATATATGCATCGTTTACATAATTTTGAAGTGTACGATCATGTCCTTTTGCTATCTTATCTTGACTAACCCTATATCTTGAGTGTACTTTATAAGAAATAATAATGTCTCCCTTGCAGCCTTCCTCCCGGGACTATACATATCTCGACCATCAATGTTAAAAATAAAAACTTATCCAGAATTATCTCGTCCAATCTGTCAACTCATTGGACATAGTCTCTGCACAAAATGCCAAGAAAAGTCTATCTCGGGGTTCAGTCCGTGAATTCTTTTGAAATAGTCTCTACAAGGTATGGCAAAAATCTGAGTTGCATTGTTATGTTAGGTATGGTGAATAATGGCTTAACACATATGAATGCTTTTGTATTGCATGCCTACATCTTTTAGATCCTCTCGCAGAGTACAATTATGCTATCAAGTAGCATTATTTTCATCCCTTTCCTTCACCTTTTTAATTATACTTCACTCACCATGTGTCATCTTTCGTAAATGTGGTTGAAAAACTGCAAACAAGGAAAACACTAGCTTTGCAAATGGCCATGAAAACTGCAAACAAGGAAAACACTAGCTTTGCAATTCATGATATAATCAGGCATGTACAAGATTTCAGCTTAAAATCCATGATGTGCTATTTTATTAACAAGGGAGCAAAATATATATAAGAAAAATATTAAAAATGGTGAATTGTATCTCTCTCTCTCTGTCTCTCTCCGGATGTACAGCAGTAATGAATTTTGATTTGAAAATTTGACGCCGATAGATTGATTTTTTGTTAAGGTTGCCATTGCCATTAATTTTTTCCAGAATTTTTCATGACCATCCACACACTCACCGAGATATATTTTTTGCTATGAGGTGGCATCGCTTGGAAATGAGAACAACAAAATGTGTTTGATGTGAAACTCACTTTTTCTATAAAAAGGATTATTTGCCTTTGCTTAATAATGTAAGTTCAGGATTTTGGATGAGTTGTTGGTACATGTGAAGCTCGCTTGTTGGATTGTGGCATTTGGGATTTGGGGTGGGTGGTGGCCGACTTTGAGGTTCCGTACGTGGTTTATGATGGTGCACTGAACAGCTTAGTTCAAACTACTCTTATGTGGTCAGTATGGAGGAATATTTATGCTAAATATAATTTTTTTACGTTCAGAAAATAGGTACCGGTTTTTAACAAAACCGGCACCTATTACGACCAATAGGTATCGGTCTCAAACAAAACCGGCACTTATTACGACCAATAGGTTTCGGTCTCAAACAAAAACCGACACCTATTACGACCAATAGGCTTCGGTCTCAAACAAAAACCGGCACCTATTACGACCAATAGGTTTCGGTCTCAAACAAAAACCGGCACCTATTAGTCTTAATACGTGTCGGTTTGAAGTTAGAACCGACACTTATTAGGACTAATACGTGCCTGTTCTCAATTAAAAACCGACACCCATTAGGCTGAATAGGTGTCGGTTCTCAATTTAAAACCAGCACCTATTAGGCCTAATAGGTGCCGGTGAAGAACCGACACCAATAACTATGGTCATTGGTGCCGACTAATAGGTGTCGGGTACAAAACCGACACCTATTGGGGGTTTCAACCGTCACCTTTTAGGCACTCTGTACTAGTGGATGGACTTACACCAGAAGAAGATGGCAATTAATAAAGGCAGTAAAAATTGTCCCAGGTTACAAGCAAGGTCCCCAAAACCAATGGCTACACCAATGGATGCGACGGTCTTCTGCTCAAAGGAAAACATCCTTTCTTCGAGACCCATGGAAGCTCTAGCTTTTTTTCTCGTCATCATTTTTCATTTGTTTTGCGCAACCATTTGTGCAAGCCTTGTACATCAATAATCCTCAGATATTGCGGACTCCCATTTATATTCGAGCATTAAAGGTAGACCAAAGTTTGGAAAACACTTTTCACCGGACGTCCGATCTCCCACAAAAACTCGAATGCTCCCATGTCTGAATAGACTATCGCACCCAGTCACATGTGCCGGCTTCTTCCTCTCCATGAATGAAATAGGCTCTTTTAGCACCACTTAAATTATTTTTCTCCTTAATTTTTTATCTTATAAATAATTCAGTTATACCATTGCGGGAGGTGTCACCCCGGAGTACCCCATGGGCTGGAATCTAAGTCCAACTGAAGTCAAAACCAAGAGTCCTCGAGACGTGGTCGATGGCCCGACCCCCTTCTCGCAGGTCGACGTCCCGACCTTTCCCCGAGCCCGACCTCGGTTCTCCTCTCTCGACCCCAACAACCACAACCCGACCTCGACCATGCTCAGGACAAGACTTGGCGCGTAAGAAGAAAGAGGAAGGAGACAGCCCGAGAGGCGACGTCACCCAACAAAGACAAGACAAAGCGTTTCTGGTGGAGGAGGGATCCCAAGGCAAGAGAGAAAGAGCACAAGATGGCCACGGTGTATAGGACCTAGCGACCATTTTGTACCTTTTCGATATTGTTTGTACTCACCTTTTAGCATATTAGACATAGCTTTCTTGGCTCCCAAGTTCTCATGTAACTGCCTCCCTTGAGCTATAAAAGGGAGGGCAGGGCGAGGGGGCAGAGGAGGCTGATTCCGAACAAAACTCTAGCATCCTCATTCCGAGTTCTTGCCCGACTTGTGGCCCCCAAGAACTCTTCCTTATAACTCTTGTTCATCATACATCCCAACAAAGAACACCTGGACGTAGGCCTATTATCTTTTGGGAGGGCTAAACCGATATAATCCTTTGTGTCTTTGCTCTTTGGCTCATCTCGGACTCGAGTCGACCATCGGATCCATCGGAGAATAGCTTCTCTACCGTTTTATTTCACCTCTTTGGGCACCCCTTTGAGGACTGTCCGACCCACCCGTCGACAATCATCTTATTCATTATAATTAAATCTTTATAACAAGATCTCACATAATTATATTTCGGTACATAATATATATATATATATATTTCAATCGTAAAATCTGATGTTTTACGTGTAAGAAGCAAATGTTTCAACTATAATTATACTATGCGGCACTTGAGTTTTTTTAAATGGATTTATTAAAATATTGTATGTGATGTTATTTGGGTGTTTCTATAAATCTTTTTTTGATGTTTCACTAGTTTTCATTTGCAAATGTTGAATGTTGTGTTTTTTTGGATAATCAATAAGTATTTAGAATATTTCACGTTGTGTTCCTTGGATGTCTCGGCAAATATTGTGTCATGTTTGAACAGTTACGACTTGATGTTCCATATATCTTATAAAAATGTTTCAATCAAGAATGTAATCACATATGTGTTTTCATCCGATATATTGCCAAGTGAGATTTTATTTAAAAGATTTAATTACAATGAATACAATAGTATAATTAAATCATATATTAGATAAGTAATTTAAAAGATAAATAGTTTAGAGATTGCTAAAAAGATACACCTGAAGTGTATAGAAGAAGAGAGATGTTCTACTACATGAGTACATGTAGGCAGGCAGTTCAACGAGTGGTTGAGAGTGCTATAGGTTTTGTAATGCATGCAAAGCTAGCACAGTAGTTAGCAATGAAGAGAATCTGATTTTTGGGTATGCATCGGACGTCCGATGCATAGTTATCTCCCAAAGTCTATGACAAGGACATACACCTGGCAGTGGGTTCCATGGACAAATGTTAGTCTGTGTGTGTTTGAGTCAACTGGTACTGAATTCAGTACTCCCAAAGCAGCAACCTCTATTTTTTTCCCTTGTCCAATTCTCTTCATCTTCACTTGTTAAATCTTATACTGGTGCATGAATTGCTTTGCCCAACATCATCACCCTAATACGGAACTTGGTGACAACTGGCCGTTTTGAGATGCCATGCTGATGCCTTCTTGTATGCTTTTGTTTTTCTTTTCTTGATTGCTGGCTGAACTCGCTAGGCTTGATTAGGGTTTGGCACTACGAACCCCTTACAGCGCCTGAGGGCTTGATTAGGACTTTAGAATTTGCGATGAAAGAATTAGCGTCCCTCTTCTCCCATTGCCTTTTCTCGGGGTCAATCCCAACAAGGATTGCATTAGATTGTTACTGGTCACAATAAACTCCTTATCTCTAATTTATATTACAGAAGATAACTGTGGAAATTAAAACCAAAACGATCAACCAACATACCATCCCTAACCTATACCGCACCACCCGATGCTAACTCAATACACCAAGCCATGGTGTGTTGCTTTTCGTCGCAAGGTGAGCAAGCATACTTGTTGTTTCTCTCTGCCCTCTAGTTGTAGCATCAAAGCTGTTAGGCAAATGATCGCTAGGGCCGGCATGCTTGACGTGCCGCCGTGTTGTGTATGGACCGCCATGTCCCGGTCTTAAGCCTAGTCTCACTGGTATGTGTCCCTAGGACTATTGTAGCCACCCTGGAACTTGTCTTGTCCACTTCTCCCTAGCCTGCGGTTGTGTACACGGGGAAAACCCGCTTTGTTCGCCGTAATCGTAACCCCGAACGGCTTTTATTCTTTACCCGACCATTCCACACCGCCGCTTCGCTTGGACCCTATTCATCCTCCTAGGAAGCTGGAACTACAACCAATTTTGGCTGATCCCCACCGAGGCACCGCTGCTCGCTCTCGCTACCCACGTAACTCGCACTCGTGACAAGCCACGCCGTGCCAAGCTTTGGCCAAGAAAGGCTAAATTTTGAAACTCCTTGACTTGTAGAGCCCTAGTTCACCAGCTCCCTTCCCTCTCGAACCACCTCACCACCGCACACGGCCTCACAGCCCCCTAGCGCCCACTACAGCCACTCTTCCCTGGTTCCAACTCGGCCGACCTACTTGTACATGTGAGAGAGCTAGGAGCCATGAGAGGACGAAGAGGAACCGGGACAAAAAGATAGAAGGGAGACTGACACCTGGGCCCTACCCACGATAGAAACTGATGCCAACAAAAAGTTAAACCCAAGATTAGTTGTTGGAACAACAAGTGGGTCCTGCTTGTTATAGAAACTAATCAAAACCCACATTAAACTCTATGTCACCGACATGTGAGCCCAAGACCACCATTATAGTCAAGCTTGACCAGGTCAGCTTTGACCATGGACACACTTGTTAGTAACTGAAATGTTTTCTTTACAAAAATAAATCAGGAAATGTATAAAAATCGTTCGTGGAAGTTGGGCTGCCTCTATTAATCCTGTCACATCGATCGGCATGATACAATGAACGAACTCACCGAGCCTATATCGGTCTTTCTAATCCTGTGACCAAACTAATGACCGAACACCGAGTCTTTTGGCCTTTTGGGTTCGAACTCGGTCTTTTCAAGTATGGTCTTTGATTTTTATGCCAAACCCTAGCCAGTCAACCTACCAAACTTGTTCGGGTTGCCTGATGGTCGTCATGAACGTCGAGGGAGCAGCTACACCATCTTTTATATTCATCGAGGGAACCAATGGACTAGGGATTTGGGGATGTTGACCATGTTGAACAAGGGGTAAAATGGTTTTTTCTTAGCACTTAGCAGATGGCTGCTAACAGAAAACTGGCGGCAATAGTATTTCTTACACAAAAATCACTTGTTAGATGGAATTTGTTGCAATTTGCACTCAACGATGGCAAAATATGGAACCAGACGCTCGTCACTGGAAATTCTAGAATTTCAATCTTTGATTGGTTGGTAGCCCACAAGGTGTTGGGCAGCTGACAGACTTGCCCTTGGTTTGCCTCACCCAAAGTCAGTGTCCTTTATGTGGCCAGGAGGAGGAAACAATCATACACATTTTAGCTAACATTGTCTTCCCTAGCTAAACAAAGTTTGGTTCTCCCTCCTCTGTCGCTTTTTTGTCGCTTTTTTGGTTCTAGCTAACCAAGGATGGAGGATACTGTGTTCTATGGTTGGTGGCTGAGGATTAACTTGGTTATCCTGACCAGCTAGAAGCGTGGCATAAATACACTAATCATCCTGGGCATATGGATGTTTTGGAAGTATGAGAATGATTTTGTATTTAATGGTGTTGTACCTAATACACATATAGTTATAGTGCAGATTGCTTAAGAAGGAAACTTTTGGTGTTCAGCTAGGCCCAGAGGTTTGGTGCAGCTTGAGGCCGCTGCCTCCTAGAGGTCATGTTGCTACTGTACTTCGATTTGTAGTTTTGACGTTTGTTTCTGGTGGTTTGCTGAACCGTTGTGAGGAAGTGAGGGGGGGTGTGTGTCTTAATGCAATGATGTGTAGTTCTCATGCATATTCGATAAAAAATCACCTGCAAAACAGAACCGTCAGGAATATAGCAATAGTTTCTTTGGTTTGTGTTCACAAAAACAAAAATCCCGAATCCCACCTTGCAGTTCATTGCAACCAAAAGTGCACCACTCCATTCGTCAAATGGAATCAACACTCCAAAAAATTACCCCCATATTAAGATCTATTCCCTTTGATCTACTCAAAAGTAACTCAAACCAACATATAAATTTATCAGACCATTGTGCTCACAAACCAATGCCCTCTTCGATATCAATGCTTATGACTGAAAAGTGCTCTTCATAGGCATCTGGTGAGAAATGGCCACGAATCCACACCAGGATATTTTGGTGTAACCATGCAAAATGCTATACCCCTAACAAAAATTGTCCTCGTCTCTTTCAAGCATTTTATCAAATAGATCATGTCCGTGGTTCAAAGCTCCCATTTCATCTCCACATGTCAAAGATATAAATCACAATTTCAAGCTATTGGAGCCAAAAACAAATCGACGTGGCAAACCACAAAATCAAAATCCCCTGTAAAGCAAATCCACATGGGTCCTCAAAAGCAGAATTATAGCCCATGGAATCTCCCGTTAAATAGCCCAAGTGTCGAGCCACCAGTGAGAGAGGGAAAAAATGGGCAAAAGCATCTACTGACACAGCTTAACGGGCCAGGGCAATGCAGCCTGTTACCGGATAGCATCAGGCCGAAGGCAGGTTTTGCACGCGGATAGTGAAGCGCATCCAACGGATAAGACAATCTACTGAGAGATTGCAAAATTTCAGCCACCTGAGTAATAACATGGGTGAAAATTTAAGCTGGATCCATTACTAAACAACATGAATAACATAAGTCGAAAGCATATTTAAGATAAGTCGAAAACGTATTGAACATAGGTATACATGTAGATGGATTGCCATGTTGGCTGAAAAATTATTAACAATTAAGGTCTAGATGGGAATAGGTCTGACAAAGAGAGACCCGGTAATCTCCCTAAGAAGTGTGGCAAATGTGAACACATCCTTCCTGTCACCGTAGAAGAGTACCATGGAAACCGTAAAGTTCACAACTCACTGCACTATGAGTAGCAGTGTACGATGCTCGAGGCGGGTCTGGTTCGTGGTTCTCCATTCGTCTTCGACCAGTGAATCAATCTTTGCAAAGGCGACCTCGCTTGTGACCTCATTCTCATTCATGTAACACTCTACAGAGCTCGTGACATCTCCCATGTTCTTCCCACGCTGCATGTGTATAAGACATATGAAAATGTGAAAAACAAAACAAGTTATATTTAACGACTTACTGAAAAGTATTATTTTACTTATTTGTTCTTAAATAGATGATGTTTTAGTATAAGATAGACGAGCCACAAAATCATAAAACACTAATACGTACAAACTTATTAAGACTTGTCAAGAGAAAATGATATTAGTAGGATTATTGCAATAAATACTTTTGTATTGATACTTTTTACAATTTTTATGAACTGATTAGAAAATACAATAATTAAAATGTCTATTAATCGCAACCTACTCCCTCTGTTCTGTAATATAAGGGATATATCTTGGCTATGCATATTATGGGATAAAGAGAGTATTTATTTCATAATCCGCAAATAGAATCGATATATGTACATTAAATGCAGCAATATCATTGATAAAACGTCCGATCTTAGCGCATGCTATGATCATGCGCCATCACCACTAGATACCCATTTGAATGCTTCTCTCATCATTGCCGTGGAGTTTATGACAATCGGGTATCTACATGCAAACTTATCCGACTGGAGATAGGGATAGATTGCGCCACAAATATGTAAACCAACTATGACTTGGGAGTTACGTTGCCGAATAGATAAGGCAATGACTCATAGTCACGGTTTGATAAGATTGAGGAAACCGACTTAGAGTAAGATAGGGTTTCCGACTTGTAAGCCCGCCTCCCAAGACTATATAAGGGGGTAAGGGGCGTACCTTGAGGGATATCGAAGTTTTATTAGATTTTGGCTTTAGATTCATAAGCTACGTATCTTGAGTTCAATATATACTCGCGGATCGAATCCCCAAACAGTAGGGTATTACCTTACGAGAGGGCCCGAACTCCGTCTAAATCTTTGTTTCCCAACTAACCCATTTTGCTTGACGATCTTGATCGCACCCCAATTTTCTATTGCCAAAACCGAGTTTCGACGCTTGGCGCGCCGTAGGGGCCCGCGCGTCAAGACTTCTTCGACAATCTCGCGAAAAGCGCGATGGGATCTTCTTCAGCTTCGGCGACTTTGCCGCCAACAACTTCGACAAGTTCTCCTCCTTTGACTCGGATTCGAACCGGTCCGAGAGGAGAAACCCACTCAAGACCGTTCGGGCTCCCGAACAATGCCAAGATCTATGACAAAATCTTGGATTCCAAGATGCAGTCCATCCACTCGAGGGAAGAACTCACTCGGCGCCGTTCGGACTACCGAACGTCGCCGAGATCTGCAGCGATCTTCTCATCTCTCCGTCGGGCCAATCTACTCGGAAGAAGACCTCTCGACACCGTTTAGATTACCAAACACCTCTGAGATCTACCGCAAGCTCCTCCTCCGAATCAAGATTGATCCACTCGGAGGATCCACGTCCTCAAGCTCCGACTCGACTAGAACGATCCAGATTCAAACTACTCGGGCTCAAGGGAGATCGCCGTCATCCTCCATCATTCGGCTCATGCTCATCCCTGAGCTCAACGAGTACCTCGCTCTTCAGGTTTTGATGACCTTTATGGCATCCCCTCGACGAGGCCAACGACTCCGACCGCGACAAGGACTACGAGCCGAAGTTCTTTGACGTCCTCATGGCCGAGGTGGCCGAGACCGACTCACCATGGCTCGCAGCTTGCGGAGGAAGAACGAGCCGACTTGAGCAAGAGCGCAAGCTAGCGAAAGAGGAGAAGAAGCGCAAAGAGGAAGCCGACGAAGGAAGCAGGATCTAAGGGCATCGGACGATCCGCTCAAGAGGCTATACTTCAAATGCGGGTCCGCAACACCAATATCTTTCGACGTCACAGTAACACCGTCGCCGCCCTCACTCTCCGGACACCGTTATCGAGATGGTGCCCCCGACGTGACCCCAATCTTGGACAAGATCAATACCATCGTTGCGGCTACGGCCAACGGTCATCCCTCCGCCTCAACCCGAAGACCGACCGAGT
This sequence comes from Oryza australiensis, assembly GCA_019925245.2. Classification (NCBI taxonomy): domain Eukaryota; kingdom Viridiplantae; phylum Streptophyta; class Magnoliopsida; order Poales; family Poaceae; genus Oryza; species Oryza australiensis. The sequence goes on along the minus strand of JAIFGZ020000639.1, from coordinate 139,845 downwards.
CCGTGGCGTAAACGCCCGACGAAGCCGACTCCCGCCACCGAGGTCAAGGGATTACAAGAGGCCCGAGCCGACCGGCCGGCAACCAGGTCAAGGGGCCCACGCCGCGAGTCCACGCACAAGCATCGAGAGCAAACGGCCGACTCCCGCGAGAAGCAACATGGACGTCCACCCGTCCACCACCGCGTCCGCCACAACAACAGCTCCGTACCGAAGCGGCCTGCTCAAGACCCCGCCAAGTGATCGTGGGAAGTCCTCGATCGTAGCTACCAAGAGTGAGATCAACGCACTCGGGAAGATCGAAGGAGATCACCCGACGCAATGACGACAGTACCGCTTTCACTCAAGAGCTTCGCCGAGTGCATTGGCCGAATGGGTTCAAGCCGACCGGAATTGAGAAGTACGACGGCAAGACCGACCCCGAGTCATGGCTGACCGTGTACACCCTCACCATCCGTGCGGCAGAGGCGACAAAGAAGGCCATGGCCAATTACTCCGCCCGTGGCTCTCTCCAACTCAGTGCAAACCGACTCACGAGCTTGCCAAGAGGCTCGATCGACTCGTGAAGCGAGCTAAGGGACCACTTCATCGCCAACTTCTAGGGCACCTTCGAGAGGCCTAGAACCCACTTCGATCTATACAACGTCATCCGGCCGGACGAACCTCCGAAGGACTACATCCGGCGCTTCTCCGAAAAGCGCAACAAAATCCCCAACATCACCGACGACATCATCGCCGCCTTCCAAAAGGGAGTCCGTGATGAGCGTTGATCGAAAAGTTCGGCGCAAACCACCGAAGACGGTGAAGCGTATGTTTGAGACGGCAAATTGCTACGCCAAATCCAACGATGCCATCAAAGCGGAGCGCCAAGACCGACCCGACGAAGGGACGACAAGCAGGACGGGAGGAAGCCGGAATCCTAAGAAGGATAACGACAACAACAACCAGGGCCAGAAGGACCACAAGCGCCAACCCGAAGATCTAGTTGCCGCAACCTCCAACTCCCAACGTCGCCCGAGTCGCGGCCTACGACGCCATCATGAACGCTCGGGCACGCATCATCCCAATCACAAGCACGCGGCTAAGGACCGTTTTTATTTATAAACAGCTCATCGAGAAATATGCGGCATAGCTCAACAAGAAGCCGATCAAGAAGCCGGCCCATCGGGTGCCAAGAAGAACAACACGGGTGAGAACGCCGAGCCCTTTCAAGACCCCGTGGGTGAGCTGAATCACATCTTCGGGGGCCGCTAGCCTATGAATCCAAGAGGAAACAGAGCTAACCGACCGAGAGGTCAACACGGCACAACCCGAGGTCCCACAAGTACCTACGATGGTCGGAGGGGACCATTACTTTTGACCGCTCTGATCATCCCGACCGAGTGGTTCACCCGGGCGCTATCTCGTTAGTGATATGCCCTAGAGGCAACATGGAGATGTTGAATATCACGTCAATGTGTATGTATTTATGAATAAAGTGTTATTCAGCCCGTGAAATAGACATCTTGTATTGATCAATAAGTACGTGACTTATTTATGAGACTCGTATTTATGAATCTATTTCTAAATGATCCCCGATCATATGTCATATTGTTGGAATAAATATGATTCTAAGATCGGCATGTTTATTGATTGATGATCATGTCTCATAGATCATGGGTATGGAGATACCAAATCAATAAACATGGACACATGTGTTGGAGAACACATTGTTGGATAGACCCACCATGAGACACTACAGAATTAATGTGCCATTAGTTGATCTCGTGTAGTGTTGGTACAAAGTCCTTAGACCTCGAGATCACCATGGATTCCAACATGTGTAGTAGCCTACTTTGGGACTACCAAACGCTATTCCGTAATCGGGTAGTTATAAAGGTAGTTTTCGGGTTTGCTATGAAACATGGAGTGGGATGTGAGTGATCAAGATGGAATTTGCCTCTCGTTTGGAGAGATATCTCGGGCCCCTCGAGGTAATGGATTATGGAAATGCATGGCCATGCTAAGTTGATTGAGGAGTCAATCAATGCATGCATAATCCAATACGGTTCGAGTGAATGGTTAAGCTATTAAAGGGATGGCACACATCTTGCCTATAGCTTAACCGGTATCGTGAGGCAAAGGGATTTGTGTACACATTACAGGTTCGAGCTGATATTATTCTTGTATACTATGGTGTCAATATGTGCTAGGCGCCGCTCTTGGGGTCGGCTGAGTTAGACTCGAGCCGACGATCGGCTAAGTTAGACTATAGCCGAAACCGAGTATACCTAAACCTACGTGGGTCGCACGCTTAAGGGGATAGAATAGATATTCGAGTTGGACTCGGATACGGCTCGATCGGATAGGGATCCGATCGGATAGAGTCCTATGGGCTTACGACGTGTGGGCGGCCAACTCTATGAGATACGGATGAGATCCGATTCAAAATAGAGTCCTGATCGGCCACTAGTCCCAGTCGGCCAACTCTATATAAAGGGGCGAGGGGTGGAGAGTTGTTGTATCGCATTGAACCGAATCCGCAACAGAAGTCGCCGAGATCAATCTCCACGGAAACCCTCCCCACTTTTGAGCCAAACCCTAGCCTTGCATCGCGTGCTAGCACACGGGTGTACGGCGTTCGTCCCCGGACGTGTGGATACCGTAGAGGCTACTTGCACGCGCGGTTGATCGGCTTTAGATCGGCCATGTCGCGCACGGAGCAAGGCGCTAGAAAGTGACCGGACGACTCCGCGAATCGGCTGTCCCCGGAATCGTGTCGGCTTGCGGGAATCGGCCACGCAGCCCGAATCGGATAGCCCCGATTGGTCAATCGCCGCATACTCCAATCGGTAACGATCTATCGGCCCTTACTTGCAAGTGTTCCTGGTTTGCGCGGTAGAAAATTTTTGTTTTCGGCTAGCGTAGCTTCCGCGTAACCCTTCGGGGTATCGAGCTAATCTTGCTTAGTTCGGGTTTTAGATTGATCTCGGAACAAGTTTTGTGCACGGGTTGATTAGATCAATTGGTTTTACGGGATTTGTTGAGGAGAGTTCATGGTAATTGCGTTCCTTGATAGTGTATCGGAACGGCGTAATGTGATTACGTCGAAACAATATCCATAGAACTCGGTTTGAGTCGGCTTCGAGAAAGCGTTCCTTTATAGTGTATTGGAACGGTATAATGTGATTATGCCGAAGCTATCTCATAGTCCGATCTTGTTAGGCCTCGCGCTACGCAAACCATCTCCCTTGATAGTGTATCGGGATGGCATAATATGATTATGCCGACATGGTTTCCGTAGCGATTTCATAGATTGGATCTATGAATTTCGTGTGGTGTTCCGGCGCATGCGTACCCCCTTATAGGTCGTCTCGGTGCCGTATCTCTGCGATAGGTAGAAAACGTTTCTACGCCTAACTTGTTTTTGCAGAGAATGCTTTGAGATGGTATGGCCCTATTGTATGTATGAGATGCATGTGATGCATGTAATATTCTTTCATATGTGCAATCCCCGTAATATTCTTTCATACGTGCAATGCTTGTAATATTCTTTCACGACTTACGAGTCGATGTAATCTTCAATTAGAGCTTCTATAGTAGTAGCTTAGTTTGAAGAAATCAAGCATTCGGCACTCGGAAGAACGGTGATGAAGATGGAGATCCTCTACACCGGCATGGAGATGGAGATCACCATGTAAAGGGGGCCATACTATTTCATGCTATTCTACCCGCTTTCATATATGTGATATGTTTGTTTGATAGGATAGCATCCCTCACAATATTAAGTAGTAATGATGCCCTTCCAAATGTTGCACTCCGTCACCGTTATGCTCGTCAATGGTGGGTCTCGCAAAGCAGAGCCATTCTCTATCATAACACAAGGGGTATATGTCGGACATATACAAACAGAGCATTTGGTTTACTTAACAAGGCTATCAAAACAGCTTTGGGCCTTGGGGCATAGGTTGGCGCCGGGCATGGAGATGCCACACCAACAACAAGAGTCACATAGAGATGTGATTAGCAAGGAGTTGCTTACCGATGTTACTAATTTTCTAGCAAAGTGATGCCAAAGCTCACTAGAAAATTAATTAACATGTGGATCTTGACCCAATACGTAACCTAGAGGGAAGGTGGAAAATACGTAATGGGAGTCTAATGTTAAATTGTTTAACAATAGACATAGCATAAACATTGTGCTAAACTTTGCTTTTTCTCGTTGTAGAATAAATGGCGGCTAATACTACACCCAGTACTTTTAATTTGCGATCTATTCTCGAAAAGGAAAAATTAAATGGAACAAACTTTATGGATTGGTATCGCAACTTGAGAATTGTTCTCAAGCAAGAGCGTAAGGAGTACGTTCTTGAAGTACCTTATCCGGAGGATTTGCCAAATAATGCCACCGCAACCGCACGGAGAGCTTACGAGAAGCACACTAATGATGCCCTAGACATAAGTCGTCTCATGCTTGCTACAATGTCCCTTGATCTTCGAAGCAATATGAGAGCAACGATGCTCACACTATTATTCGGGACTGCGTGGTATGTTTGAGAACCAAGCACGGGCCGAGTGGTTCAACACCTCAAAGTCCTTGTTTGCGGGCTTGTTGAGGGAATCCCGTAAGTCCGCATGTGATAAAGATGATTGGCTATATCTCTGGAAAACTAGGTTTTCCCCTTAGCCAAGAGTTGGCTACGATGTGATTCTCCGCCGCTCCTCCGAGCTTCGAGCCATTCATATTAAACTATCACATGAACAATATGGATAGAACCTTGGCTGAATTGCATGGGATGCTAAAGACAGCTGAGGAGAGTATCCAGAAAAACGGTCATCATGTGATGATGATGCAGAAGGCAAAGCGCAAACCACCTGTCAAGAAACTTTGTACCAAGAGGAAGTTAACTCCCGATGAGATCGCGAGTGCCTCCAATGCAAAGAAGGGCAAGAAGGAGTCGGCGGCATCAGATGCCGTTTGCTTCTATTGCAAGGAGACAGGCCATTGGAAGAGGAACTGCAAGAAGTACATGGAGGATCTCAAAAAGAAGCAAAGTACGACTTCTGCTTCAGGTATTAATGTTATAGACATTAATCTTGCTACTTCACCTACTGACTCTTGGGTATTTGATGCCGGATCAGTAACTCATATTTGCAAATCGTTGCGTGGAATGAGAAGAAGTAGAGGATTGAGAAGGGCGAGGTGAACCCGCGCGTCGGCAATGGAGCAAGCGTTGCTACAGTTGCTGTCGGCACAGTACCACTTCATCTACCTTCAGGATTAGTTTTGGAATTGAATAATTGTTATTGTGTTCCAACACTATGTCAAAACGTAATTTCCGCTTCATGTTTGCAAGCGGAAGGATATGATTTTAGATCAATGGACAATAGTTGTTCAATATATCTCGAGATATGTTCTATTTTCATGCTCCATTGGTGAATGGATTATACGTTTTGAATCTTGAAGCGTCTCCCATCTATAACATTAATACGTAAAGGCAACTCTCTAATGATATAAACCCCACGTTTATCCGGCATTGTCGCTTAGGCCATATAAATAAGAAACGCATGGAGAAGCTCCATAAGGATGGATTGCTTCACTCTTTTGATTTTGAATCATTTGAGACATGTGAGTCTTGTTTACTTGGCAAGATGACAAAGGCACCTTTCACGGGACACGTGAAAGAGCAAGTGACATGTTGGCACTCGTACATACCGATGTATGTGGACCAATGAGCTCAACGGCCGAGGTGGTTATCGTACTTCATTACCTTTACCGATGACTTTAGTAGATATGGTTATATCTACTTAATGAGGCATAAGTCCGAATCCTTTGAAAAGTTCAAAGAATTCCGAATGAAGTACAGAATCATTTAGGGAAAACAATCAAGTTTCGCGATCGTATCGTGGAGGAGAATACTTGAGCCAAGAGTTTGGTAATCATCCGAAAGATTGTGGAATTGTTCCACGCTTGACTCCGCCAGAACTCCACAATGGAACGGAGTGTCCGAACGAAGAAATCGCACCTTGTTGGACATGGTGCGGTCGATGATGAGCCAAAGTGATCTTCCGTTATCCTTCTAGGGATATGCTCTTGAAACAACGCTCACACTAAATAGAGTTCCATCTAAGTCAGCTTGAAAAGACACCATATGAGATATGGACAGGCAACCCCCTAGTTTGTCTTTTCTCAAAATTTGGAGATGCGAAGCTTATGTAAAATGTTTACAATCCGACAAGCTCACACCCAAATCCGGCAAGTGCTTCTTTGTGGGATATCCTAAGGAAACTAAGGGATATTACTTTTATAATCGGGAACAAGACAAAGTGTTTGTCGCCGACACGGTGTCTTCTTAGAGAAAGAGTTTCTTTTAAGAAGGGTTAGTGGGAGCGGGTGCATCTTGAAGAAGTTCAAGAAGCACCGAAAACGTTTCGCGACCACGTAACCACGACGGGAGGAGCAAAGTGTTGCGCCACCATTGTAGATACACCCCCACTGAGGTCGAAAGATCACGTCGTGCACCGACAGTACAGTGCGTGAACAACGTGATATATTGTTGTTGGACAACGATGAACCTAAGACCTATGAGGAAGCAATGGTGGGACCCAATTCCAACAAGTGGCTTGGAGCCATGAAATCCGAAATAGAATCCATGTACGACAATCAAGTTTGGAACTTGGTTGATCCACTGATGGTGTCAAAACCATTGAGTGTAAATGGGTTTTTAAGAAAAGGCCGATCTGGATGGAAATGTTCACATCTATAAGGCGCGATGGGTGGCGAAAGGTTTTAAACAGATTCAAGGAGTTGATTATGATGAAACCTTCTCACCCGTCGCAATGCTTAAATCTATTCGGATTATTCTAGCGATTGCTGCATATTTCGATTATGAGATATGGCAGATGGATGTCAAAACGGCTTTCGTAAATGGAAACCTAAGCGAGGATGTATACATGATACAACCTCGGGTTTTGTCGATCCAGAATCTCCTGGAAAGATATGCAAGCTACAGAAATCCATTTATGGATTGAAGCAAGCATCTCGGAGTTGGAATATTCGTTTTGATGAATTAATCAAAGGGTTTGGTTTCATCAAAAATGAAGAAGAGGCCTATGTTTACAAAAGGGTCAGTGGGAGCGCAATTGTATTTCTAATCTTATATGTGGATGACATATTGTTGATTGGAAATGATATCCCTATGCTAGAATCCGTCAAGTCTTCATTGAAAAATAGTTTTTCCATGAAAGACTTAGGGAGGCAAAGATACATATTGAGCATTCGGATCTATAGAGATAGATCCAAGAGGCTAATTGGATTAAGCCAAAGTACATACATTGACAAGGTGTTGAAAAGGTTCAACATGCATGACTCCAAGAAAGGTTTCTTGCCCATGTCACATGGCATTAATCTTAGCAAAAATCGCTGTCCTCGGACACATGATGAGCGGAATAAGATGGGTATGGTTCCATATGCTTCGGCAATTGGATCCATCATGTATGCCATGCTTTGTACACGCCTGCATGTCTCGTACGCTTTAAGTGCTACGAGCAGATACCAATCGATCCAGTGAAGGTCACTGGATCGCCGTAAAGAATATCCTTAAGTACTTGAGAAGAACTAAGGATATGTTCCTAGTCTATGGAGGTGAAGAAGAGCTCGTTGTAAGTGGTTACACCGATGTTAGCTTCCAAACAGACAAGGATGATTATAGATCGCAATGGGTTCGTGTTCTCGCCCGAACGGAGGCGCATCACTGGAAGAGTTCCAAGCAGGATACTTTTGCTGATTCTACAACGGAGGCCGAGTACATTGCCGCTTCGAAGCCGCAAAGGAGGCTGTTTGGATCAAGAAATTTGTTTCGAGCTTGGTGTGATGACCAAGCGACGGTCCAATGTCTCTCTATTGTGACAATAGTGGAGCCATTGCGCAAACCAAGGAGCCGAGGTCACATCGAAGTCCAAACACATACTTCGGCGATATCATCTCATCCGCGAGATAGTGGACAGAGGTGATGTCAAGATATGCAAAGTGCACACGGATCTCAACATAGCCGATCCGCCGACATAACCTCTCCTCACCGAAGCATGAGGCGCACACAAGAGCAATGGGTATTAGATACTTACATGATTGACTCTAGTGCAAGTGGGAGATTGTTAGTGATATGCCCTAGAGACAACATGGAGATGTTGAATATCACGTCAATGTTTATGTATTTATGAATAAAGTGTTATTCAGTTCCATGAAATATACATCTTGTATTGATCAATAAGTACGTGACTTATTTATGAGACTCGTATGTATGAATCTATTTCTAAATGATCCCGATCATATGTCATATTGTTGGAACAAATATGATTCTAAGATCGACATGTTTATTGATTGATGATCATGTCTCATAGATCATGGGTATGGAGATACCAAATCAATAAACATGGACACATATGTTGGAGAACACATTGTTGGATAGACCCACCATGAGACACTACAGAATTTATGTGCCATTAGTTGATCTCGGTAGTGTTGGTACAAAGTCCTTAGACTCGAGATCACCATGGATTCCAACATGTGTAGTAGCCTACTTTGGGACTACCAAACGCTATTCCGTAATCGGGTAGTTATAAAGGTAGTTTTCGGGTTTGCTATGAAACATGGAGTGGGATGTGAGTGATCAAGATGGAATTTGCCCCTCCTTTGGAGAGATATCTCTGGCCCCTCGAGGTAATGGATTATGGAAATGCATGGCCATGCTAAATTGATTGAGGAGTCAATCAACACGATAATCCAATACGGTTCGAGCGATGGTTAAGCTATTGAAGGGATGGCACACATCTTGCCTATAGCTTAACCGGTATCGTGAGGCAAAGGGATTTGTGTATACATTACAGGTTCGAGCCGATATTATTCTTGTATACTATGGTGTCAATATGTGCTGCTAGGCGCCGCTCTTGACGGGTCGGCTGAGTTGGACTCGAGCCGACGATCGGCTAAGTTAGACTATAGCCGAAACCGAGTATACCGAACCTACAGGGTCGCACGCTTAAGGGGATAGAATAGATATTCGAGTTGGACTCGGATACGGCTCGATCGGATAGGGATCCGACCGGATAGAGTCCTATGGGCTTACGACGTGTGGGCGGCCAACTCTATGAGATACGGATGAGATCCGATTCAAAATAGAGTCCTGATCGGCCACTAGTCCCAATCGGCCAACTCTATATAAAGGGGCGAGGGTGGAGAGTTTCGTATCGTGTTGAACCGAATTCGCAACAAAAGTCGCCGAGATCAATCTCCATGGAAACCCTCCCCACTTTCGAGCCAAACCCTAGCCTTGCATCGCATGCTAGCACACGGGTGTACGGCGTTCGTCCCCTGGACGTGTGGATACCGGTAGAGGCGCCGCTACGTTGCGCGCCGTTGATCGGCTTCGGATCGGCTGCGGTCGGGCGCATCGGAACAAGGCGCAAGAACGTGACTCCGGACGACTCCGCGAATCGGCTGTCCCGGGAATCGGCTATCGGCTTGCGGGAATCGGCTACACAGCCTCAGACGGATAGCCCCGATTGGTCATTCCGCCGCATACTCCAATCGGTAACGATCTATCGGCCCTTACTTGCAAGTGTTCCCGGTTTGCGCGGTAGAAAATTTTTGTTTTTGGCTAGCGTAGCTTCCGCGTAACCCTTCACTATCCACTCGCCTTGGACCCGGTGGTCCGTAACGTCAAGCTCAAGCGCGTCCTCATCGATGGGGGCAGCGCCTCAACATTCCGTTTGCCAAGACCTTGGACGAGATGCATCCCGAGGGCCGAACCGAAGGCAAGCTCAGCCCCCTTCCATGGAGTTATCCCGGGCTGTCATCTACGCCACTCGGGCACATCGCCCTTCCAATCACCTTCGGAGTTCGAGAGAATTTCCAAAGGGAGAACATCACTTTCGAGGTGGCCGACTTCGAGACGCGCTTACCACGCGATCATCGGAAGGCCCGCTCTCGCCAAGTTCATGGCGATACCCCATTATAACTACCTCTCGCATGAAGATGCCAGTCCCAACGACGTCATCACTCTTCGCAGTGACGTGAAGCAAGCCTTCACCTACGACAAGGAGAGCGCGACATGGCCCAATCTTATGAGAGATCACGTGGCCAGCATGAAATCCGATTGGCCGCGTCGACTTCGGCAGAGGTGAAATCCCCGCGAAGAAGATAGCCAAATCAGGAACCGGTGACGCAAAACCAAGAAGATCTCCCTTGATCCATCGGATCCTCGAAACCGCCGTAATCGGTGCCGAACTAGATCCCAAATAGGAAAGCGCGCTCGTCACCTTCCTCCAAAATAATAAAGATGTTTTTGCTTGGAAACCATCTCGATATGGATGGAATTCCTAGGGAGATGATCGAACACTTTACACGTCAAAGATGACGCAAAACCAATCAAACAAATATTACGCAGTTCGCGCAGGATCGAAAAGACGCCATCAAAGAAGAGCTCACAAAGCTCTTAGACGCCGGTTTTATCAAGGAAGTTCTCGCATCCCGACCGTTGGCCAATCCGGTTCGGTCCGTAAAAAGACAGGGCAATGGCGCATGTGCATTGACTACACCGACCTCAACAAAGCTTGCCCCAAAGATCCATTCGGCTGCCTCGCATCGACCAAGTCATGGACTCAACAATGGCGCCAACTCTTAAGCTTTTTGGATTGCTACTCGGGCTACCACCAAATCAGCTTGAAGGAATCCGACCGCTCGAAGACATCGTTCATCACGCCGCTTGGGGCCTACTGCTACATCACCATGCCTTTCGGCCGAAGAACGCCGGGCCACATACCAACGCATGATCCGAGGTGTTTTCGCGCAGACGGAAGAACGTAGAAGCTTATGTCGACGATGTTGTCATCAAGACCAAGCGAAAGAAGACCCGATTGCCGATCTAGATGAAACCTTCGCAAATATTCGAGCCTTCGTAATGAGTTAAACCCGAGAAGTGCACTTTCAGCGTTCCATCGTGCAACCGCTCGGCTTCATGGTGTCACATCGTGACATTGAAGCCAATCCGAAAAAAATCAATGCTATCTTTAACATGAAGCCCCGAGTAACCGTAAGGACGTCCGTAAGCTCACTAGCTACATGGCGGCGCTAAGCCGATTCATCTCTTGACTCGGCGAACGAGGCATCCCCTTCTTCGTGCTATTGAAGAAAACGGACGACTTCCAATGGACCATGGAAGCCCACAAAGCTTTTCAAGATTTTAAAGAATTCCTCACGACGCCGCCCGTCCTAGCCTAACCTCAGCCCCGGAGCCCCCGCATCGCACGTCGTTTCAGCCACTCACCAAGTGGTTAGTACGGTCCTCGTGGTCGAGCGAAGAAGAAGGGCGGGTCCGAAGATTCGAGGCCGATCTACTTTGTTAGCGAAGCGCCGGCGAAGCCAAAATTCACTACCCTTAGGTACAAAAGTTGCTATATGGTGTTCGATAACCGCGAGGAAATTGACACACTATTTTCAGGGTCACTCGGTCACCGTCGTCACTTCCTTTCCACTCGGCGATGTCATCCACAACCGGGAGGCAACCGGGCGCATTGTGAAGCGGGCCCGGAGCCGATGCCGCCGGACTTAACTTTTAAGGCGAGGACGTCTATAAAGTCACAAGCCCCGGCGGACTTCTTGGCCATGTGGACCGAACAAAAGAAGATGTACCTTGGGAAGACCTTCAATATTGGACCATGCACTTCGACGGATCCAAAAGGATCACCGGCTTGGGAGCAGGAGTTGTGCTAACCTCCCCGACCGGGGAAAGGCTAAGATACGTCCTCCACCTCCACTTCTCCGCCTCACATAACGTCGCCGAGTATGAAGCCCCGCTACATGGATGCGGCTCAGCCACTCGGATACGTCGGCTCGTCGTGAAAGGGGATTCCCATGGTCGTCAACCAAGTAATGAAAGATCGGTCCCGTCTAAACGACACCATGGAGGCCTACCAATAGGAGGTTCGCAAATTTGAAGACAGTGTTTGACGGACTCGAGCTATCACACGTCCTAAGACACAACAACAAAGCAATGACGAGTTGGCGCGGTTCGGGTCCAAACGTGAAGCCGCCCCAACGACGTTTCGTCGAGCACCTCTATGAGCCAACCGTTACAGCAAACCAACTCCCAACGAACAAGCCGCAAACGAAGTCGCCATGATTGACGCCGACCGGAGGACACCACTCATCAAATTTTTAACACAAGCAAGAGCCGCCGGATGACCGGATGAGGCGTAACATGTCCGACGTCATTGCCAAGCTTACGTCATGGTTGACTTCGATTTATACAAGAGAAGCCCCTCCGAGTCCCGATGAGATGCATCACACCCGAGGAAGGACGACAATTACTCCAAGACATCCACTCGGGCATATGCGGAAGCCACGCGGCAACACGCATCTTGGTGAGCAAAGCCTACGTACAAGGTTTTTCGGCTTACCGCGGTCTCCGATGCGGACAAAGTGGTACGAACCTATGAAGGTTGCCAATTCTTCGCCCGATAGAGCCATGTCCTAGCCCAAGAACTACAAACAATTCCATTATCCCGGCCGTTTGCGGTATGGGGCTTAGACATGGTCGGCCCCTTCAAGAAGGCTCCAGGAGGATTCACGCACCTATTCATCGCAATCGACAAGTTCTCCAAGTGGATCGAAGCTAAGCCGGTTGCCACAATTACTGCGACAAGGCACGGGACTTCATCCTCAACAAGCATGCACCGATTCGGCGTCCCAAACGTAATCATAACCGACAATGGGACTGAATTCACCGGTGGCATCTTCAAGGAATTTTGTAAAGACTTCAAAATCAAGATCTCGCTACACATCGCTTGCACATCCCAAAAGCAATGGACAAGTCGAGCATGCCAACGGCATTGTCCTTCAAGGCATTAAGGCCCGCGTGTTCGACCGCTTAAGTCCTTATGTCGGCAAGTGGGTACAAGAGCTCCCCTCGGTTTTATGGTCTCTGCGGACCACGCCCAGTCGGGCTACCGCCAAACTCCTTTCTTTTTGGTCTATGGCGCGAAGCCATGTTGCCAAATGAGATGGAGTACAAATCCTCTCGAGTCCGCAGCTTGAACGATGAACGCTACGACCTGCACCGAGTGGACGACCTCACCCGACCGGAAGAGGCCCGTGAGGAAGCCCTCATCCAATCGGCAAAATATCTTCAAGGGCTCGACGATACCACAGCCGCAACATTCGAGCACGAGCTTTTATCATTGGTGATCTAGTTCTACGCAAGATTCAAACCACCAAGGATCGTCACAAGTTATCCCCTTATGGGAAGGACCATATATAATTGCCGAGGTGACTCGGCCAAGCGCATACCGATTAAAGCGTGAAGACGAATCTATGGTGGAGAACTCCCGGAACATCGAGCATCTTCGACGATACTACGCTTAAATCGCCTTTAGTTTCATGTTTTTTTGACTGCTAAACTCAAGCAAGATGACTTCTTGAGTTAGCAATGGGGTCAGAGATATGTCAATAAAGCATAGTTTTCTTCACCAACTTATGCATATTCGGTTTATCATTGTTTAATGTTCCTTGATTCAAGTTCAATGCATAAGGACTGAGAATTTTCGATGACTTAATCAGGCTTAAGCTTGGTGACAATGGACGGAAATTACTTAAGAAATTTTACATGACAACTCGGATCAAGGCGTTAACATAAATAAACCGAATATTTACAAGATGCGTCGAACGTCACAATCATACAATGTTTACAAAATAATCGTGGCCAAGTTCTTCACTACATCAATAGCAATCTTCTTGGCCGATTCCCGCGCATCGCCGATCAAGTCCAGGCTTGCTCATCCGAGGTGCCGTCGACGAAGCCTTCCCGACCGAGTTGACATCTACCCGGGGAAGAGTGACTTGGTCTCGTGCAAGGGCAAGGCCAGCCCCCATGGTAGCAACTTCAGAGATGTTGGCCAAGTACTGGTCGGGGCTCTCCGTAGCTTATCGAAGATTTCGATTGGGTCCAATGAGCCGGCCCCGACTCCCGATGAAACAGAGACAAGCAGGATCGGCGTTGCCGCATTAGCAACATCTTCCCTAACCTTTCCGCTTCCGACCCTCTCAAGCAAAACGTCGTATTGAGCTCCTGGGTCTTGACTTTGTAAGCCGCCAAAGGAACATGATCACGTAAAGCACTCGAAGACAAAGCAAGTACAACGAACATTGTTTTGAAGAAGCTCACCTTCAAACTCGGTCTCTAGCTCGGCCTTGCCGAGGCCGACCGCTCCACTGGACTTGGTGCGAGTAGACCTCCGATGAGTTTTCTACAACAAGGAAAGTTATCGCAATCGAGATCAGCACATAATATAATTAAAGGCATGAAAAAGCTAAAAAGGTTAAACTCACTCCCGACGAACCCCGAAGGTCGAGGTTCTCCTCTCGAGTGCGGCTATCTCTTTTCTCGAGCCGCTTCCTTGATGCGGCATCTTCTCGAGTGGTCTTTAACTCCCGCCGGAAGTTCTCCAGAGAGTTTAGGTGCGGGACCAACTTCTCGAGTGCTTCGGACTTGGCCATCGATCGGCAGATTCTTTCGCATGCAAGACCGGTTGGTCGACGAAAAGAGATTATGATGCTTGCAAATGTAAAAGGATTAGAACTTACGTTGAGTAGCCGAGTCACTTCATTAAGGCTGTTCACAAGTGCATCTCTTTCCTCGCTTTCCATTTGCTTGTCCAAGATGATGCCTTGTCTTTGGCCTTCCGAGTCCCGCCACTCGATCTATATCGGAGGAACCTGTGCTTCAAGACCGGAACCCGGGGATCTCTTCTACCGTGGCTGGATAGATCAGGAGGAACAAATGAAGATACGAAAGAATTAAACTCAAGATTGAAGATGAAATGTCGACTCAAGACTTACCTAGTTTTTGGTGGCTGAATCCTTAACCGGAGCTGCCTACTGCTTCTTTTCCTTCGACTTTTGACCGACTCGGTCTTTAGTCGAGGCCTTCGAGTCGCAACGGAGGCTTCTCCGCAGCCGACTCGGTTTCCACGGTGTCCCACCGGCGGTCTGGGGCTCCCTCCTTGGGATATCTTTGCTAGGAGGCGAGGGCTTTCCACCCGAGCGCTCTCGCTCGGGAGAGGGCTCCAGTGGTTTTGGTTCCGTGGGCTTGGATGCCTCGATGCTGCATGTGGCGTTGGCCCCTCGCTCTTCCCATGGGTCTATGTCTTGGGGCCTCCCGCAAAGAGAACGACAGAGCAATCGGAATGAAGACAAAGAAATTTTCAACGAAGAGTTTAACTCCGGCCAGGCGTACCTGGACGATCGGCGGATCTTAGGCGCCGCTTTCCGCAAGAAAGATTCTTATAGCACCGAGAAGTGTGACATCAAGATTGCAAAGCAAAGCAATGAAAGCGTTAAGTCGCTTACTGGGAGGAGGAGGTCGATACAGATCAAGGGGAGGACTGGCAAGATGAGGCTGCGTTCGACCGCAATTCCAGTCGAGAAGAACTTGTACATTCGGATCTTCAAGATCTCAAAGCCGAGGAGTCGCGGTCTTCCCGATTGGGGTCCCTTTTGCCCTTGTACTCGAAGGCCGGCTTCGATCGCTCCCACTGGTGCCACTGGCTCCCGATGAAGTGCCGAGTGATTTGTTCGCCGCGAAGACCTTTTTGCTTCATCTCCAAGATCTTCGCTAGCAACTTGTTGGCTTCATCCCGCATTGGGCTACCGGCACGGTGCTCGAGGTAGGTCTGGGCATGGGGAAGGCCAACGAAGTTTGGTAGGCCGGGTTCAAGATTGCTAATATAGAACCAGCCTGCATGCCACCCTTGTTGGAGGATTTCAAGGGGAGAGAGAAATACTCCTTGCGGAGGGATCCGCGGAGTTGGAAACCCGCCCACCGATGACGCAAGGATGGTCCTTATTCGAATGCGGCTTAAGGTAGAACATGCGACAAAAGAGTTGGAAGTGGGGAAGAATGCCAAGGAAGGCTTCACACACATGGATGAAAAGAGCGGTGTGAATCATGGAGTTGGGGTTCAAATGATAGAGCCGAAGGCCATAATAATCAAGAAGCCCCCTAAAAACTCTGAGGTGAGGAGCCCGGCCGCAGGAAAAGAAATATGTGAAGATGACGAGCACACCGGTGTTCTGGAGTGGGGAACTCCTCACCCGCTGTCTGACGCCAGCCCATGATCTCCTTAGGAGGAAGCACTCCGTGCTTCACCATCTCTTTGAGGGTGGATTCCCTCACATTCAAAGTGGCCCACTGCTCGAAAGGGATTTTCCTCTCATCCGCCATGAGTATGGTTTGTGTGGGGAGCAGATCTGGCTTGAAGGATGGGGATTTGAGGAGGGGTCTGAGAAGAAGGATGCGGAGGCTAGCCGTGAGCAAAGCGTAGGCTTCCTGGTTCGTTGGATTGGGTGCGCACAAGAGCTTAGGCTTTTTCAAGCCGTTGAACAGTGTTGCGATTGGGGAATTTTTCTAGGAAGATGAAGTGGCGGGGATGACCTCGAAGCTTTGTAAGAGATTTGAGGGTTGCGCTAGGTTTTCTCGCTATTGGGCCGAGCCCATGAGAGACCCGCGACCCAGCTAAGGTGTGGCCCGATGCGTGTTCTTAGGGACTTAAGTGGATGAACTTAAGCGATTTGCCTTGGCAATATGCACGTGTCTAAGAGCCCTATACCTTTGAAAATCCTTTCATACCACGGTTTGCTTGACTTCATGAGAAGCTAGCACGATGCAATTTGAAAGGTGACAAAAGGCAAAGCTTTTTATGGCTGCCTTGATGAAAGGGGCTGTTTGGTTCTTTGGCATTTGATCGAACGATTATATCAATGCTATTTTTCTACCTTGGTGAAGATCTTTTTAGATTGAGACCAACATTATGGCGGAGTCGTTTAATGCTTTGGTCATAGTTTTCAGTGAACTGAAAAATTTGTTTACCCATGAGGGATGATTAAAATATTTGATCCAAGATGACTCGGATAGCTTCGCTCGTATAAGCATGAGCTTACCGAGTGTTTTTTCACTCACGAGGGTTGATTGAGTTATTTGTTCCGAGATGACTCGGGCAAATTCACTCGGATGAGCACAAGCTTGCTGAGTGATGAGATTTTTATGATTGCTTTAGCATGAGCTAAGCATTTATATAAGAATGATTTTCTATAGTTCGCGATTGTGTGCTTAATCATATAGTCGGGGCGATATCTAATTAGGTACATCAAGAGATGCACCTAGATATTTATTTTTGAGAATTTTTTTGGATATTTTTCCAGCCCTTCACAGTCTTTGGAGCCACTCGGAGATTCAGCAGAGATGATGGAATCACTCGGCGCCGAAGCACTCGGCCAAAGAGTTTTTGGCGTATACTGTCTTGGTTTGATGCTGAGTTATCTCGTCGACCGAAAAGGACTCGGGGCTACCGTGGAGTTTATGGCAATCGGGTATCTACATGGCAAGCTTATCTCGACGGAGATAAGGACAGATTGCGCGCCAAATATGTAAACCAACTATGACATGGGTGTTACGTTGCCGAATAGATAAGGCAATGGCTCATAGTCACGGTTTGGTAAGATTGAGGAAAACGACTTAGAGTAAGATAGGGTTTCCGACTTGTAAGCCCGCCTCCCAAGACTATATAAGGGGGTAAGGGGCGTCCCTTGAGGGATATCGAAGTTTTATTAGCTTTTGGCTTTAGATTCGTAAGCTATAGATTTTGAGATCAATATACACTCGGCGGATCGAATCCCCAAACAGGAGTAGGGTATTACCTCACGAGAGGGTCCGAACTGTCTAAATCTTTGTTTCCCAACTAACCCATTGTGCTTGGCGATCTTGACTGCACCACCAATTTTCTATTGCCGAAACCGAGTTTCGACAATTGCATTACCCCAGCCAACCATAGCAGCCATACAAATTAGGGCTGTTTGGTTGAGGGACTAAACTCATTAGTCCCTATAGTTTAGTCCATATTAGTCCCTAATTTTCCAAACCGTAGGGACTAAAACAGACTAAACTAGCATTAGTTGATTAGTCCCTAAGATAGGTGATAATTGGGACTAAACTAAAGATTTCCTCCCCGTGCCCCCGCCTATTGCGCCGCCCCGCTCCTCCCCGTGCCGCCCTCCCGCCTCCCGCGCATGCCCGCCCCGCCGGCCGCCGTGGCCGCCTTGGTCCGCGCTGGCAGCCGCCTCACGGCCGACCGGCGCGCCCTCGCGCTGCCCCGCTTAGCGCCTGGGCTTCCCGCGCGCCGCTCGGAACCGACCCACACCGCCGCCTAGCGCTCCCCACGCGCCCGACGCTCCCCGCGCCGCTCCGCCTAGCGCCCGTCCGCCTCGCGCCACCCGGCGCCGACCTACGCGCCCGACTGGCGCCTCCTCCGCGCGGCCCGACGCGACCGGCACCGCCCCACCGAGCGCCTCCCCGCCGCCGCCCCGCGCCGCTTGACGCCGACCCGCACCACGCCACCCCGCGCCGCCCGTCGCCGACCCGCCCAACGCCTCCCCGCCGGCCGGCGCGACCCACACCGCCCGCCGAGCGCCTCCCGCGCCGGCGCCAACCCGCACCGCCCGCCGAGCGCCATCCCGCACCGCGCTTGGGCCGTGTGCACTCCTCCCCCGCGCCTTGCTGCTCGGACACCCATCACGTAGCGCCGCCCCAGCTAAAGGCACCATGAAGATCGCTTGAAGAAATGGCCGGCAACAAGGAAGAAAAAGACGATTTTTTTCTCCCAAGCTCACACACATCATCCTGGCACCGGCAATGATGGCAATGACTTCGGTTTCTCACATGCTTCGCCTTCCATTGGTGGATCCGGCGTTGGCTTGCATTTTTCGTTGAGGGGCTCGGGAGGGAGGGGATCCAGGGGGTTTGATCTGAACTCCTAGGCCGATTGTTTCCCAACTTCTCCTCGTACCAAGAATTGCTGAATGGGATGGACATGGAGCTACCCCCATTTCGGTACGGCATGAGGTCGGCCATCGCCCGTCGCGTCCCTCCTTTCTCTCGCTAGGAGTCGAGGAAGAGGAAGACGGGGAGGAAGAATTGGTCGAGGCCGTGGTAGGTTGCTGTCCATTGGCGCGGATCCGGCAGGGGATGCGGGGATTCGTTCCCCGCCCGCTCAGCGAAGGATTCGCGGCGCGTGGGGGATCAATGTCATCATTCGCGCAAGGATTCACCGACCTTGGTGGATTTGGAGGTGGTGGCCGCATCGGGATCGTCGTCGACATGTCCTCCAAGACCGAGGAAGAGTACAATGAGGACGACAAAGAAGCGTACTTTGGCGATGAGAGTCGCACGCAAATCATCTATACACATATATTTTTACATTTGTCATTTTACAATTGTGCGCTTGTGTGAGCCGTAGCTCTTTGGGAAATATAACAGAGTGTACACACTTGTTATTGGTTGCGATTGGGTGTTATATATTGCTTAATCATGCTTTGGGTGTTATATTGCTTAACCATAGTTCTTTGCAAACTAATTTATTTTTTATTAGAGTATTTATGACAAGGCATGTTGGACGAAGAAAATACCTATAAATTTTGTGCAATAGCCTGTGAGGAATTGAGGGAAGGTAATTGTCCCAACGGTACATGAACAACTAGAGGCTATCAAAATTTGAAGTCTAAATATTTTGTTAGCACTCAACCGAAGCATTCAACCAAACAATTGAAGAACATAATGGTTCAATCAAGAGTATCTACATATGTTGGGTATGGCTTAATCAACAAATGGGGTGTGGTCGAGGACCTAATGGAGAGATCACACGTCGGATGGTTGGTGGAAAAGAACAATCAAGATATTAATATTTAAAATATGAGAAAAAGCAGACAAGTAAGTATGAGCAGTCCTTGATGCACTCAAAAAGTTGGCTATTAAGTGTGGGGCAAGAAGAGACGTGGAGTATTTTTGTGCAACACGCTTATTTCGGAAAAGGGAATAGAGTGATGTTTCAGAACATGAGAAGTAATGAAGCGGGGTTTTTATGGTTGAAGAGATGGTGCCAAAGAAAGAATTTATATTAGTTAGTAATTTCAATTACATGTCGAACTTATCCGCATTTTATAATGTCATGTCATGTAATAGACTTATGCTATGTTCGTTGTTAGTACTTTATTATGTTGTGTAACGGACATGTGGTTGAATGGCTTGCTGCGATGAGTAATATTTCTATGTAATCCTTTTATATGCTATGGTTACTCGCTATGCTTATCATGTGATTACCTCGATATGGTGGATTTAAACATGTAGGATGGTGATGGTTCATCATGTGAGAAGGAAAGTTATGATGAGGATAGTGGTGATGAGGACAGTGGTGATGAGAGCAATGATGATGAAGATAGTGGTTGTGAGGAGGAATGTGACGATGACACCAAAGTGATGATCGAAAGAAACGCCTCTTGGCAGCATTGATGCTTCAACAATCAAGGAAGCGAAAACAACTTATGCTAGCCGCCATGATTGGTACGTATTACTTGGACTCTTATTCAAACATTACTTGGACTCTTATTCAAACAAAGCTCCTAGAAGAATATCACCGAGTCCTGGACATGCTTGGGTAATGAGAACACTTGACAACATAACTACATGTTACAACATGTTTAGAATGAACATACCAGTGTTTGAGAAATTGCATACCGTGCTTGTGGAGTCGTACGGGTTGAAGTCCACCACAAATATGTCCTCAATTGAGTCTTTAGCCATCTTTTTGTGGATAGTAGGTGCCCCCAATCGCTTAGACAAGTTGAAAATCGATTTGTTAGGTCTTTGGAATCAATAGTTCGAAGTTCAATGAAGTATTGACAAAGTGATTATCAAGCTTGCAAAAGATATCATTAATCCAAAAGATCCTCATTTTACTATTGTGCACAAAAAGTTACAATCGCAAAGTATACACCGTACTTGGATAATTGCATTGGAGCAATAGATGGGACACATATTCAAGTTGTGGTACTAGCTTCTCATTGTGCAACATATGAATAGACATAAGGAGAAGAGTCGAATGTGATGTGTGTATGCGATTTTGATATGAGATTTACTTTTGTTCTTGCTGGATGGCCTGGATCGGTTCATGACATGAGGGTGTTTAATGATGCTCAAAACAGATTGGGTGATAAGTTTCACGACCACCTCCCGGAAAATTTTATCTAGTTGACTCGGGTTACCCAAACAGACTGGTTATCTTGCACCATACAAGGGTATAACATATCATTTTCAGGAGTACAATGAGGGTATAATGCCTAGAGGAAAAAAGGAGCACTTCAATTACTGTCATTCTTGTTGTAGAAATGTCATAGAGAGATCTTTCTGAGTTTTGAAGAATAAGTGGAGGATTTTGTTTCGATTACCTAGTTATCCACAAAAAAAAAAGCAAAATAATTGTTGCTCGCATAGCACTACATAATTTTATTAGAGATAGTAAGCTAGCCGATGAAGAATTTGACCATTGTGACCAAGATGCAAATTATGTTCCATTCACCGAATAGGTTCTTCTCCAACGAACGATGCAACCGATTTTTGGATAGCCAAGTGATGAATCATTTTCGGACTCGGTTGCCGATGGCCTTTGGACTTTGAGAGATATGTGATTTGTCTTTTTATTGATCTTGTGAAACGAGTAATTTCTAATATAAAGCACTTTCATTTCAATTTGTAATAACGAGCACTTGTATAAATATTGTTCCTATGAGGAGGGACAACAATATTTTTGGTACTATATTTGCAATCCACATGATTGTATAAATATTTTTTTAGATATGTATACGGAGTATCCTTGCCTCCAATTTGTATTTTCAATGAATTTTTATTTTTTTAGCTTGCATGACTACATAGGGGTAATATGGTCTTTGCACCATGCAATTAACTACCTTTAGTCCCCTTTAGTCCCCGCAACCAAATAGGCAAGGACTAAAATATTTAGTCCAGGGGACTAAAGTGAAGAAAGGTGCTTTTTCTAACTGTGATTTTGTTGTAAAGGAATAAAATTAATTTGTTGCATGATTTTGTTGCATGATTAAAATGGCTGAAATTAATTTGAGAGGATCGTAAGTGAAAAGGGGTGATGTTGTTTGGGGTGGGTGATTGAAGATAGAAGGAAGCTTTAATCCTTATATTGTAATTACAAATTACCATATTGTTATTACCTAGTGATTCTCAATATATTTTTGGTGATAATATATTGTTTTGGTGATAACATACAAATTAGAGTGATCTACAATATTGATAAAAACATCACTTTTTCGATACCTTCCATTGTATTGTCACTATAACCTTCCATGCCATAGCCTTCGCATATTTCGCTTTCGAGTTCGTCGTGTCGAGTTTGTTTTCGGTCGAGGTCTTGTTACTGGTTAGATCGTGTTAGAGTCCAGTTTGTGTGTTCCTCTCTTTGTTTCCATTAACCCTAGCCGCCGCGTCTAGTTTGTGCGCGTGTAACAAGTTTTTGCGCGCATTGTTCCCGTTTCGTCCTCTACTCGGAGTTGGTTTTTAAAACGGCCATAACATTTGCATACGGACTCGATCGAGACGTTCCATATATGAAAATCGATGAGATAAGAATTTCGGATGCATTCGTCCGCCGCTATGCCATATTCGGTGATTTTATTTTCCCTAAAACTTGCTCGAAGATTGCCTTTTGAGCCCTAAGCTCTTTTTCAATTATGAGCGCATCTTTTGAATTTTTCATATGCCACGTCTTTCACTTATTTAGGCTTAAATTTTCTGTGGTTACCTCTCGTATGCTCCTAAGTCAAGAAAAAATATTAAAAAAATAAAAATAAAAAGTCAAATTTTTCTGTCTTGGTCAAACGGAGATGAAAGGGAAAAATAGAGAGCGGCAAAAGAGGAACAATATCTAGAAGAGCACACAGGAGATGCAATGTCTAGGATTATCTCTATTTGATTAAATTTTAATGCATTACTTATTATTGTTTTAAACCTATATTTATTTAATGAATTATTTAATTTTTGGTCGTTAACCCTAGCCAGACCAAACAATTTAAAAAATAGCGGAAAATTATCTTTAGTCTTGGTTGGTGCCACCAAACCGAGACTAAAAATTGGATCTTTAGTCTCGGTTGGTGACACCAAACGGGACTAATATATCTTTAGTCCCGGTTTATGAAACCAACTGCGACTAAAGATCCAAGGCTATATATATCCCCAGCACGCATCGTCTTCTCCACCGATCCAACACTTAGCTCTCTCGCTCTCTCTCCCTCTCTTAACTCACTCTCTCTCGCTCCAAAGGACGGCGGTGGAAGGAGGAGATGGCGGCGCGCCATTCCCTCCACAAGAAGATGGTGGCGGCCCGGCGGCTCGGAGGTGGCTGCAAGACGGCGGCACGAAGATGGCGACGGCCCGGTGGCTCGGAGGTGGCAACGGCGTGGCGGTTCAAGATGGTGGCGCCGCGGCTCGGTGGCGACGACGGGCCGTGGGCGGGGCGGCGGCCGCGCGTCCCCTTCGTTGTGATATTTTTGGAGAATTTTGTATTGTTCTATACTCAAATTTGATATTTGATATTTGATATTTGATATTTGATATTTGATATTTGATATTTGATATTTGATATTTGATATTTGATATTTGATATGTGATATGTGATATGTGATATGTGATATGTGATATGTGAATTTGATATCCGGAGGAGATTTGCGGATGTTAATTTGAGGACTATTCACTTGTTGAGGATATAGTCATGGCATTTGGGAGAAGATGAATATTTCTCTTCATAGTCTAGCATTTGCTTTGACCCCAAAATACTATTATCAAAGATATATTAAAAATCCAGCTCTGGTGGTTTTGTAAGAAAGGCACCAAATAAAGATCCGGATGTCATGAAAGGAGTAATAGAAGCTCTTAGAAAAATAGGAGATGATGATAATGAGCAACGGATGCTTCGTGAGCAATTCAGGTTATTTCATTTCCAAGAAGGAAATGTATGCACCGCCTCTTTGTGGAACTAGATGCATATAATATGAATGCAATTGATTGGTGGGAAGCTTATGGCTCGAGATTCCGAACTAGCTACGTGGCGGTCAGGTTTTTATCTCGGCCCATTAGTAGTTCATCTACTGAGAGAATTGGAGCACTTATGGATATATTCATAGTGCAAAGAGAAACAAACTAAATGCTAAGAATGCGATCTTGTCTTCATTCATTCAAATTTGCGCCTTTTGTTAAGAGTCATCGAGAGCTACAAACAAGGGCCACATTCCAAGTGGGATATAGATCCCAGCAACTCAACCATCCAAGAAATGAAAGGTAAACATTAGTTCTTTAGCAATCCAATGGTGGGCTATTCATTACTAAAAATGTTAATCACATTCACACACTAATATATAATTCTATATGATTGTAGGATATCAAGAGTTGGACCTTATTCAACACTAAGAGATTAGGAACTCGGAGTCGGGAGTTGGAAATTATGCTATTTGATTTTGTTTTCTCCTTTCTTAAGATTTGAGTGTCGATTGTATAAACTTGGTTAAATTTTATGCCATGTACGATGGTTTGAATTGTTCGATTAATATCTTTTGAATTTATAAACCTAGGAAACAACTAAAATAAAATGTTGCAACGTTCTTGGCAATGTAGGTACCATCCTTTCTTAGTGGTCGGGAACTTCGACCCCAACCGTTTAGGAACGTGACCTCGTCCCGACCGTATCGTCCCGAAATATCGTCCAAAACTAGCATTGTTCGTGTCCCATGTAAGAAAAACGTGTTGACTCCGTATACCCCCTCGTTCCAAGGTTTTCAAAACTAGTTTTCCTCGTTCCTCGTCTTCGTTCCTCGTCTCCATCATCTTCACCGATCCAACACTTAGCTCTCTCACTCTCACAGCTCACTCTCTCTCTTGCTCCAGCGATGGCGGTGAAAGGGGAGGAGATGGCGGCGGTGCCATTCCCTCCGCAAGAAGATGGCGGCGGCCCGGCGGCTCGGAGGTGGCGGTGGTGCCTCCTCTCTTTCCTCCTCCTCTTCCTCGGAGGTGGTGGCGGTCCGGTGGCTCGGTGGGCGACGACGGGCCGTGGGCGGGTCGGCACCGTGGAGAATTTTGTATTGTTCTATACTCACATTTGATATTTGATATTTGATATTTGATATTTGATATTTGATATTTGATATTTGATATTTGATATTTGATATTTGATATTTGATATGTGATATGTGATATGTGATATGTAAATTTGTGATGTGGAGGAGATTTGAGGATGTTAATTTTATATGTGAATTTAATTTCCACAGCAAAAATACAATGAAAAAACAAAAACATTAGGGGATGTCTGAGCATATATAAACAAGTAGCACGAGCAAAATTAAAAAACTTTAGTCCGGTTGATAACACCAACGGGACTAAAGATGGTGGGCCACCACGTGACGCCGCCATCTTTAGTATCGGTTGATGTTATTAACCGGGAGTAAAGATCCCTCTTTAGTCCCGGTTATTTTATCCGGGACTAAAGATGTCGATCTTTAGTCCCGCTGTCATAGTCCCGGTTCGGTAACCGGGACAACAGGGGTTATGAACCGGGACTAAAGCTCCTTTTCCCAAGAATGATACATTTCTTGCAACATTTGTATTATATATATTCCGTTGTTTCAATCAGAAAAGAAAAGTAAATTTTGAAGAGGTATTGCACCATATGTAACAAAAACCTCGGGTTTGTGAATTTCTTTGATGAACCCAAAGTTTTGGTCGAAAAATCATTTTAAAAACACTATATCAGTATTTTGTTTGGTCATTTATGTAGGATACTAACTGTGAGAGAATCATAAAAAGCACATGATTATGACTATATCATTTATTTTCTTTGATTCACTACTAAAAAAATCAACTACATAATGGTGTGCCGATTCACCTAAGACCGACACATATGAGGCATATCTCGCCCACCCAAGCCTCAACACGGGGCTAAAATTTGGAACCGACACATATGCAAACTCTTATGTGCCGAGTCTAGATGTAAACCAGCACATAACTCTCGCCACATATAAGTACCAGTTCTTATCATGATCCAAGTACAAATGGGGGCCTCACCAATGGTCCCCGGATGGGATTGTAGGTGACGAACATATATAATTTGTGCCGGTTCGCCCTACATGTCAGCATGTATCACAACTACAAAACCCCTTATATGGGACGGCTCACGATGCCGGTTCATTTAAAACGGCACCTATGGATCTTTTTTCATCTTCATGAGATAGAAAAATCTAAAACCGGCACCTTTGTGCATTATAGGTATCGGTTCCATAAAAAACCCAAGCACCTATACTATATGTGTCGGTTTTTAAAATAATCAATACCTATAATATATTATAGATGCCGATTAATTAAAAAATGGGAACGTATAGGTGCTTTTTTTCAAAAATGAGAACAAAAAACCAACCGAGTTGAGACATCGGCGGCCACAAGATCCTTATCCACTCCCCACACGAGCTTATCCACTCCTGTCGTCCTTATCCCCTCCCCACTCCCTCTCTCTCTCTCTCAAGAACCCCACGCCACCACTACCTATTCCCTACTCCCCACTCGAAACGCCGCTCTACTAGCCGACCGCCACCACCAAGCCATCGGTCTATAGGTGGAGGTGGAGGGAAAGGACGCGGTCACGAGGCTATGCGGTGCAGGCAACACACTGTGCTCACCGACTCCGGTGCCGAGCTAGACGACAAGACAGGGCCACACGCGACAAGGACACCGCAGCGGTGGTTGTGGCGGATGAGGAGCGGTGGTGGCGGAGGAGGAGGAGGAGGAGGGAGCGCGCACGGGCCAAGACCTCCCGGAGCTCGATCTCCTCCACCGCGGTAACCCCTCCCACTACCCGCTCCCTCCTCCTCCTCTCGTATTTGCTCTCACGGCTCCGGGACGAGCTCTCACAACCTCTCGTCGTAGGGTGGTGAGCTCGAGACACCGTCCACCTCCTCGCAAAGGGTGTTCCAACGCCGGAGGAGCAACGGTGCTGGCCCCGTCCGTGTGCTCATGCCGCCGTCGTGCCATGCCAACACCATGGAGTTCCTCCAAAGCGACGATGCGTCGTTCGACCTAGAGATCCATGTTGGTGACACGACATTTAGGGTGCATCGTCTCCTGCTCACTAGCCGTCGCTCTACTTCCGAGGCTCCTCTACGGCGTTAGAGGTTCTCCTCGTCCTCAAGATTGTTGGTGTCCCCAAGATTGTTATTTTTCTCTATGTGTTCTTGTATGTCTTCAATGTTGATTTCATGATTGTGGTTTTTGGATAGGGATGATGGGGATCTCGAGTGGTTGTTAGATGGGGATCTCGGGATTTGAGCAACAGGTGGTGGTCCCTCGACGCCCTTGGCGTCAACCACCGCGTGGTGCCTCCGCGTGTGTCTACCGCCGCTAGCTCGTGTGCCACCTCTTTTTTATTTATTGAATACTATAGGTGCCGATTGTGGGGTGAGAACCAGCACCTACAATCTCTACAATCTCTATAGGTGCCGATTCTAGAGCCGGCACCTATGCCTGGGGGCAAAGATGTCGACAAATTAGTGTCACTGGAAAACCGGCACCGAGTTCCCAACAAGCACCGTGGGGTTTTACGTATTAGTGTATAGTAGGACCGAGTAATGTTGATGACCGAGCTATACATTATGGGCATTTGTGTAAGAATAAGCAACTATATAGTATGTGCCGTTCAATGGAAGAACCGACATATGTGATGCTACCGACAAGGCATGTGTGCCTCATACGTGCCGGATCTACGAGAGATCCGGAACAAATTTGTTATATATATACTCCTCATCATCCACCTCAAGTTGGTCATACGAAATGACCAACACCTCTGTTCTTGTTAGACCAGCTAGAGGTGGAGGTTTTGCTTCATATAATAATAAATCGACGGAGATCTATGTTTTTTTGCTCTAATGTTTGTTTATCTAGATTCATACTTCATTTTCCCCATTTCTGGTGAATTTGAATGCTAGATTGTTATGGTGGTTTGCTAAATTGCTTTACATACCATTTAATTTCTCTTGTTCATTTAGATCTATGTTTCCCACCCTTTTTAGTTCATTTAAGCTAGATCTCTTATACCTCACACGGTATGGTGACATTACTTTTAATAACCGATAAATGCTTGTCTATTTAATTTATAAACTTGGAATTGTGGTGATATTTGAGTAATCTATGTAGCCTTTTAAAATAAAGAGAGAATCCACTCGCAACCACCGAGTTTGTCACATTTCTATAATCTACTAGTGACTTGGTCAAGTAATAAAATATACAATTGTGTTTTCTTCAACTTCTACTCTCTTCCATCGCCATCCATGAGGCATCGGTTATCATCCGTTTGTAGTGTTAATTTTGTCTTAATGACTTAAATATCCATTTAGTAGTATATCCGGACTACCATGCTGGCCAAAACACTAGCCCACCATCCTTTTCCGGACTCCTCTTAGTCACCGGAACGTGGGACGTTGCCCTTCCGGGTTTCGGGGATGGCGTCCCTAATCGAGGTACGGGGACGAAGCGGGACGGCCGGGGCGAAGCGGGAACGACGACTGGCGATGTTCCTGTGCTTGGTGGAATGCAAGAGGAGGCTGCGGGGACGGCAGCGGAGCGAAGTTCAGTGCTTGGCGGAACGCAGAGAAGTCTAAGGGTTAGTTGACGCCTCGTTCTTGATGTATAATGAGATTGAGCAGACCAAAGGTTAGTGACGCCTCGTTAGACTCGCTTCATCTATTCTTCGCCTCATAGGCCCATACGAACGGGCGGCGGACCTCTTCTTGGCTCACCTTAGCCTCGGACTCTGCTAATCGCTTCATCTTGCTCTCCATGGAAAACAGGCATGGCATTCGGATTGGGAAACGCAAGCGGCCGAATCTGAGTCCATTGCTCAATGTGAGGGTGACGAGGTAGACAAGATAGTGATAGCAATGCTAATGGTGATGGCATAGATGAGCGAGAATGGCAAAGTAGAAGTTTATGAGCAGAATGGCGAAGATGAAGAAGAAGATAATGAAGAAGAAGAACCAGGCATCAGCTACAAATGGTAAGGCAATAAATCATCTCATGGCTGAAGTTACTATAATTGAAGGAGAAAAGGGAAAGAACGATGGTGGATCAAAGAAATGGAGATGCAATCATTGCCGGAAGACATACAAAAGTAGCTTAACCGGGGTTCATGTTCATCTTCTTGGTCCAAAACCTGGCAAGAAGCCACAAATTCAGCATTGTCATGTGCTACAAAATAATCCGACCAAGTATAGGCAGTAGGGATAAGGTAGATAATATTTTCTGTTTAACTTTTGTTAGCAATGGATAAGTAGTAGTTCTTCATCTGACCATTCAGATTTGGAGATGCATTACTTTGTCGGTTTCCCTTTTGTTTGAACAGGTTAAGGAAGTTCTGAATCTTCAAAATCAAGGGTTGTTAGAAATCCTTGTCACAAGCTCTTGGTGCAGCAAAAAGGGATGTTGTTGATTTGAAAGTAATGAAATTTATTGCAGCTAACGGCATTTATTTCAATGCCTTAAGAAGCCCTTATTTTTCCGATATGGTTACAGTCATAAACAATGCTCCAAAGGGATATAAAGGTCATGGTAGTGAGAAGGCAAGAACCACTCTCTTAGATGCACTCAAGAGGAGTGTAGATAATGATTTATCTACGAGTGAGAGATACTTGGTAAGTTCCAAGTGTTAATCAGTTTTACTAATAATATGCTACAAGTTACAACACTAATACTAACTATCACTTGCTTTCTTTTATATAAATAGGTTAACACAAGGAGTCTGTTGTGTCGATGGATGGACTAATATTAAAAACAAGCCACTTATCAATGTGATTGCTTCAAACAGCCAAGGTTCATGCTTCTTGTATGCGGAAGATTACTCTGGAGTTGAAAAACCGGTGAAGCGATTGCTGAGTTTCTATTGAAAGCTATTGAAGAAATTGGACATGCAAATGTCATTCAAGTGGTGACGATAATCATCAAACTGCAAGGCCGCAGGTAGGGAAATACAAGCTGTAAGTGCAAGATTTTATTTTGATCTATTCATGATTGTATCATAATTGTACCATATTTAGTTAATAGCTTTATCCAATCCTTGTCGTGCATAAGCATATTTTTGGAGCCCTTGTGTAGTTCACACCTTGAATCTCATATTTAAGGATTTTGCAAACACTTTTCCATGGATGCTTGATACATACAGGGCCGGTAAAGCTATTGTCAAATTTTTTCAGAGCCATACCCATTGTTTAGCCATGTTCAGAAACAATTCTCGTTTGGACCTCCGAAGGTGGAAAAAACTAGATTTGCTACACATTACATTTTTTGGAAAGGCTTGTTAAAGTGAGAGAAGCACTAACAGCTACGTGGTAACCAGCAATATAAAGATTGGGTGAGAGGTTGTAGCGGTGATCACCAGCAACAAATAAGGGTGGTTGTTGATAAAATCAATAGTGAGGATTTTTGGAATGAGGTTGAGAACATCCTAGCCATTACAAAACCCATATATTTAGTATTGAGGTTCAGCGACGGAGAAGGTCCAAGAATGGGAGAAATATATGAGAGAATGGATGATATGGTTGGAGTGATCAAAGACATAATGACCCAACATAACAACCCTCATTGTTTGGACTATTCACTTGCTTGAGGATATAGTCATGGCACGGGAGAAGATGAATATTCCTCTTCGTAGTCTAGCATTTGCTTTGACCCAAAATACTATTATCAAAGATATATTGAAAATCCAGCTCTGGTGGTTTTGTAAAAAGGCACCAAATAAAGATCTAGATGTCATGAAAGGAGTGATAGAAGCTCTTAGAAAAATAGGAGATGATGATAATGAGCAATGGATGCTTTATGAGCAATTCAGTTATTTCATTTCCAAGAAGCGAATGTATGCACTTTTGTGAAACTAGATGCATATGATATGAATGCAATTGATTGGTGGGAAGCTTATGGCTATGAGATTCCAGAACTAGCTAAAGTGGCGGTCAGGGTTTTATCTCAGCCCATTAGTAGTTCATCGGCTGAGAGAATTTGGAGCACTTATGAATATATTCATAGTGCAAAGAGAAACAAACTAAATGCTAAGAATGTATACAAGCTTGTCTTCATTCATTCAAATTTGCGCCTTTTGTTAAGAGTCACCGAGAGCTACAAACAAGGGCCACATTCCAAGTGGGATATAGATCCCAAACTCAACCATCTAAGAAATGAAAGGTAAACATTAGTTCTTTAGCAATCCTATGGTGGGCTATTCATTACTAAAAATGTTAATCACATTCATAGACTAATATATAATTCTATATGATTGTAGGATATCAAGAGTTGGACCTTATTCAACACTAAGAGATTAGGAACTCGGGAGTACGAATTGGAAATTATGCTATTTGATTTTGTTTTCTCCTTTCTTAAGATTTGAGTGTCGATTGTATAAACTTGGTTAAATTTTATGCCATGTACGATGGTTTGAATTGTTCGGTTAATATCTTTTGAATTTACAAACCTAGGAAACAACTTAAATAAAATGTTGTAATGTTCCTAGCAACCTAGGTACCATCCTTTCTTAGCGGTCGGGAACTTCGACCCCAACCTGTTTAGGAACGTGACCCTCGTCCCGACCGTATCGTCCCGAAATATCGTCCCAAACTAGCATGGTTCGTGTCCCATGTAAGAAAAAAACATGCTACTTCCGTATACCCCTCTCGTTCCAGGGTTTTCAAAACTAGTGTCCCTCGTTCCTCATCTTCGTTCCTCGTCCCCATCATCTCTAACGATCCAACACTTAGCTCTCTCGCTCTCTCTCCCTCTCTCAGCTCACTCTCTCTCTCTCTCGCTCCAACGACGACGGTGAAAGGGGAGGAGATGGCGGCGGCGCCATTCCCTCCACAAGAAGATGGCGGCGGCATGGCGGCTCGAAGATGGCGACGACCCGGCTGCTCGGAGGTGGCAACGGCGCGGCGGTTCGAAGATGGTGGCGGCCCGGCAGCTCGGAGGTGGCGGTGGTGCCTCCTCTATTTCCTCCTCCTCTTCCTCGGAGGTGGTGGCGGTCCGGTGGCTCGGTGGCGGCGACGACGGGCCGCGGCGGGAGCGGCGGCCGCGCGCCCCTTCGTTGTGATTTTTTTGGAGAATTTTGTATTGTTCTATATATTCAAATTTGATATTTGATATTTGATATTTGATATTTGATATTTGATATTTGATATTTGATATTTGATATTTGATATTTGATATTTTATATGTGATATGTGATATGTGATATGTGATATATAAATTTGTGATGTGGAGGAGATTTGAGGATGTTAATTTGATATGTGAATTTGATTTTCACAGCAAAAATACAATAAAAACAAAAAAACATTAGGGGATGTCGGAGCATAATATATAAACAAGCAGCACGAGCAAAATTAAAAAAACTTTAGTCTCGGATGATAACACCAACGGACTAAAGATGGTGGGCTGACCATGTGGCGCCGCCATCTTTAGTACCGGTTGATGTTATTTAACGAGACTAAAGATCCCTCTTTAGTCCTGGTTATTTTATCCGGAACTAAAGATGTTGATCTTTAGTCCCGCCTTCGTAGTCTCGGTTCGGTAACCGGGACAACAGGGGGTTACGAACGGGGCTAAAGCTCCTTTTCCCACTAGTGATACATTTCTTGCAACATGTGTAAGTGCATCAGTATATATATTCTGTTGTTTCAATCCGAAAAGAAAAGTAAATATCGCAGAGGTATTGCGTCATATGTAACAAAAACCTCGGGTTTGTGAATTTCTTTGATGAACCCAAAGTTTTGGTCGAAAATCATTTTCAAAAACACATGTTTATGACTATATCAGTATTTTGTTTGGTTATTTATGTAGGATACTAACTGTGAGAGAATCATAAAAAGCACATGATTATGACTATATCATTTATTTTCTTTGATTCACTACTACGAAACATCAACTACATAATGGTGTGCCAATTCACCTAAGACCAACACATATGAGGCATATCTCGCCCACCCAAGCCCCAACGGGGCTAAAATTTGGAACCGACACATATGCAAACTCATATGTGCCGAGTCTAGATGTAAACCAGCACATAACTCTCGCCACATATAAGTACCAGTTCTTATCATGAACCAAGACAAATGGGGGAATCACCAATGGTCCCCGGATGGCATTGTAGGTGATGAAAACATATATAATTTGTGCCGGTTCGCCATACATGTCAGCATGTATCACTACTACACAACCCCTTATAGGGACGGCTCATAGATGCCGGTTCATTTAAAACAAGCACCTATGGATCTTTTTCATCTTCATGAGATAGAAAAATCTAAAACTGCACCTTTGTGCACTATAGGTATCGGTTCTATAAAAACCCGACACATATACTATATATGTCAGTTTTTAAAAGAATCAACACCTATAATATATTATATATGCCGTTAATTAAAAAATCGGCACGTAGAGGTGTCGTTTTTTCAAAAACGAGAACAAAAACCAACCGAGTTGAGACATCGGCGGCCACAAGATCCTTATCCACTCCCCACACGAGCTTATCCACTCCCTGTCGTCCTTATCCCCCTCCCACTCCCCTCTCTCTCTCTCTCAAGAACCCCACTCCACTACCCATTCCCTACTCCCCACTCGAAACGCTGCTCCAGTGGCCGACCGCCACCACCAAGCTGTCGGTCGTAGGTGGAGGTCGAGGAAGGACGCGGTCACGAGGCTATGCCGGTGCAGGCAACGCAGGCCAAGATCACCGACTCCGGTGCCGAGCTAGACGACAAGCAAGGGCCACGCGCGACGAGGACGCCGCAGCGGTGGTGGCGGCAGATGAGGAGCGGTTGTGGCGGAGGAGGAGGAGGAGCGGCGGGCATGGGCCAAGACCTCCCGGAGCTCGATCTCCTCCACCGCGGTAACCCCTCCCACTCACCCGCTCCTCCTCCTCCTCCATCTCTATATTTTCTCTCACAGCTCCGGGACGAGCTCTCACAACCTCTCGTCGTAGGATGGCGAGCCCTAAGACGCCGTCCACCTCCTCACAAAGGGGTTCCAACACTGGAGGAGCCACGGCGCCGGCCCCGTCCGTGTGCTCGTGCCACCGTCGTGCCATGCCAACACCATGGAGTTCCTCCAAAGCAGCGATGCGCCGTTCGACCTAGAGATCCATGTTGGTGACACGACATTTAGGCGCACCATCTCATGCTCACTGGCCAGTCACTCTACTTCGAAGCTCCTCCACGCCAGTCGAGGTTCTCATCGTCCTCAAGATTGTTGGTGTCCCCAAGATTGTTATTTTTTCTCTATGTGTTCTTGTATGTCTTCAATGTTGATTTCATGATTGTGTTTTTTGGATAGGGATGATGGGGATCTCGAGTGGTTGTTGGATGGAGATCTCGGGGATTTGAGCAGCAGTGGTGGTCCCTCGACGCCCTTGGCGTCAACCACCGGCGTGGTGCCTCCGCGTGTGTCTACCGCCGCTAGCTCGTGTGCCACCTCTTTTTATTTATTGAATACTATAGGTGCCGATTGTGGTGAGAACCAACCCTACAATCTCTACAATCTCTATAGGTGCCGATTCTAGAGCCGACACCTATGCCTAGGGGCAAAGATGTTGACAAATTAGTGTCACTGGAAAACCGGCACCGCAGTTCCCAACGGGCGTCTATGGGGTTTATGTATTAGTGTATAGTAGGACCCAGTAACAGTGATTGACCGAGCTATACATTATGGGCATTTGTGTAAGAACAAGCAACTATATAGTATGTGCCAGTTCAATGGAAGAACTGACATATGTGATGCTACGACAAGGCATGTGTGCCTCTGCGGATCTACAAGAGATCTTGAACAAATTTGTTATATATATACTCCTCATCATCCACCTCAAGTTGGTCATACGAAACAGACCAACACCTCTTTTCTTGTTAGACCAGCTAGAGGTGGAGGTTTTGCTTCATATAATAATAAATCGATGGAGATCTATGTTTTTGTGCTCTAATGTTTGTTTATCTAGATTCATACTTCATTTTCCCCATTTCTAGTGAATTTGAATGCCGATTATTATGGTGGTTTGCTAAATTGCTTTACATACCATTTAATTTCTCTTGTTCATTTAGATCTATGTTTCCCACCCTTTTTAGTTCATTTAAGCTAGATCTCTTATACCTCACACGGTATGGTGACATTACTTTTAATAACCAATAAATGCTTGTCTATTTAATTTATAAACTTGGAATTGTGGTGATATTTGAGTAATCTATGTAGCCTTTTCAAAATAAAGAGAGAATCCACTCAGGTACCACTGAGTTTGTCACATTTCTATAATCTAATAGTGACTTGGTCAAGTAATAAAATATAGAATTGCGTTTTCTTCAACTTCTACTCTGCCATCGCCATCCATGAGGCATCACTTAGCATCCGTTTGTAGTGTTAATTTTGTCTTAATGACTTAAATATCCTTTGAGTAGTATATCTAGACTAACATGCTGGCCAAAACACTAGCTCACCGTCCATTGCCGGACTCCTCGTCAATCCCATCTCCCAATCAAATTGCGCCACCCACATGCCTCTCTCCATCGAGATCCCATAGCCCCAACCGGTGACGACATGGTACCACCGCAACCCCCACACACCCCATCCATGAGGCATCAGTTAGCATCCGTTTGTAGTGTTAATTTTGTCTAAATGACTTAAATATCCTTTGAGTAGTATATCCAGACTACCATGCTGGCCAAAACACTAGCCCATCGTCCATTGCCGGACTCCTCATCAATCCCATCTCCCAATCAAATTGCACCACTCACATGCCTCTCTCCATCGAGATCCCATGGCCCCAACCGGTGACGACATGGTACCACCGCAACCCCTCCCAATTGTCGACATCCCGGTAGTGTCGTCCCTCCACCCACCGCGCCTCCACCAAGTGTCCTGGCGCTGGCGCTACGGTCCATAGCACCATCATCCCTAGTGCAGTCATCCTCATCGCTGCTGTCCCAGCATCGCTGCAGCCATTTGCCCACCACGCCTCCACCGTCGGAGTCCTACCGCTTCCATCCCCAGTGCGGCCAAAACCTCTGCCCTCAACGCTGTCATGGCCGGAAGCACGCTGTGCCTCCCTAGAGCTGGACCCTAGGACCAACTCCATGGAGGTAGCTGTTGTTGAATATGAAATTGACAAAGGTGAACCTGATCGATTTAGGGTGTATTGTCGTGTGCAAGGGTGTAAATGGAGAATCAATGTAGCACACTCAGCTGATAGGAAATCAATTGAGATAACAATGATACTCTTATGTGTTGTATAGTAGTGTCTTATATATAACTATTGACTTTTTTTCTTGGTCTGTCCACCAAGGTCAAGGTTCAGGTGGCCGGGCATGAATGTGCAAGCACTAAAAGGGATGAGAAGGTGAAGAGGGCATCCAAGAAATGGATATGTGAAAAGCTTTAATTACTGGATCTATAAGTATGAAGGGCTTCATGTTATGCTTGAAGATAAGATGAAAGATTATGAAAATATTTCAAAAGAAGAAAAAGGTTGCTAACACGCTGCAGGGACATATTATACTGCCAAGTGTGATGAGTGAGTTGTGTAGGATCGAACGAGACCAAACAAACCTACCGAGAGGGTAAATGGTAGGAAAAACCGAAAGCCAAAAACTTTTAGAAGAAATAAAAGTTACCCTCGAATCAATGGAGATGTCCTCGTCGGTCAAACCGTCCTCACGCCGTTGGTTAGACCGCCATACCTATGCCGGTCAAACCGTTGCCTTGCCTCCGGTTGGACCGTCGCCGGTCCGACCGCTTGCACACCCGCCGTCGACCGTCAGGATCTAGAAAATACCGGTAGATGAACTCTCGAAGAAGTAGATTAGAACTTTCGACTTTATTGCATCAACTAGTGTTTACAAAGTGCAACAACAACACTCCTTACCAAAATCTCGAACTAAACTCAAAGCCCTAACTTTCTCTCAACTTGTATCTCTCTAAAACCGATACCGGAGGCCACACCCTCCCTCTTTATTTATACCACAAAAACCTCCTACTCAAAGTAGGTGTAGAACTCATATTCCCAATATGACTCAAGAACTCCTATTCCCAATAGGACTCAATCACTCTCTTCCCTTATCTCAATCCATCTTCTCGAATCCGGACTCTTTCAAATTCGACTCCTCTTTCTATACGCACATGATTCCTCTCATATACCATATGGATTCTCCATCTTTCACGTGCATTGTTCTCTAGCCTAAGCATCCCGCGTGATATCCTTGATCGTCCGGACCTCAACTTCTCCCAAGCCTAGTCCCAATCCATCATCGGCTATACTCCCATGGCCTCAAGCAACACCTGCACATGGACAACAAAGAAACTCCAAATCCAGTACAAGTTCGCACCAACTTGTCTCACATCAGCACACAATAGTATCACATACGAATAAAAACCATCTAGAAGTCATATCCATAAAGAAATCTAGAAATTAAACGAAAACAACCCAAAACCGACTCCTACCGGAGCGCCCGGTCGGCCGACCGTCGGTAACCCGGTCAGACCGCCCAACACCTTCGGTCTGACCGGCCACACATGTCGACCTGTATTATGCATCAACCAAAAACACTATTCATCATATTTTCATAAAACACTTACCTTTGACAATTGTTCATCACATAGATTAAATCATCACATGACTCTACAATCTCCTCCTTGATGAACACATTGGCAACATCTCAAATGCAATTTGGTGTTTTTGTAAAACAAAAAACAAAAAAGAATCAAAAAACACAAACGGCTCACAAAGCGTGTTTTCAAATGCAATGACAAAGAAAATTCAAACTCTCCCCTTTTTAAAAGAAAGAATTTTCTCTCACGTATTTGCAAAATCAACTATTTTTAAAATCGAATTGTTTTCTCCCTTACAAAAAAATATATGCATTTTGTATATCTTTCTCCCCTTTGACAATGAAATCATCAAGAAATTTAAAAGAGAAAAACATAACCAATAAAGCATAAATGTCATGATAGTCACTTGTAAAACCATTCTTTTATTTTCTATTTTTTTCAAAGCTTTGAAGTGTACCAAAACCAATTCAAGGTCATATTTTGCAAGACAAAGGATATACATTCATCAACTAGTTAACAAGCATGCACTATAGTATAAACATGAATCAAAGATATTATAATTAAGCTCAACATAGCAACAAAGATTCATGATTTCAAATGATTTATAATACAATATATTCTCAAGCACATAGGTTGAAAGAAAAACCCCTATATATAAACCTATTGCATTTATCACTCTTTCTCAAATTAGCTCTAAAACCAAACAATCAAGAGAATTTCTGAAATATATTTGAGCCTTTCTGTTTCTGCTCATTTTTTCTCAATTATTTCGGGTACGTCCTTGTTGTCAAGGTTGTTTCCAAGGATTCAGCACCCATTATTTTTGCTCACATCGAATACGTCCTTGTCATCAAGATTGTTTTCAAGGATTCGGTATTCATTTTTTCTCTCATAGAAATATTTTTATTCTCTTGCACAATGAGCAATTAAAGAGCAATTTGAGGAATAACAAATCAACAAGCTTATATATAAACATTAGTCATCCAAACTATGCACAAGCTTCAACATTGCATATTTTCTTAATTCAAGTAAAAGAATTAGTGTCATGCATCATCTCACTTAAAAACAATATCTAAGTCTCATATAAAAATTAAAATGCACATAAGCTAACATAGCAACAAATAGACCTCAATTATTTTGCTAGCATGCACAAGAATATACTAGAGGTATAAAACAAAGCTCTTCTTTTACTTATTTTTATTTATTTTCAAAATTAGAGAAAATACATAAAAATAAACATGAATGCATGAAAAAAACATAAACTCCCTCTCAAATTAACCTCCAATTCTCCCGAACAAAAATCAAGAAGAAATCAAAGATTTTGAAAAAGACATCCAATTGCCAACGATATCATCAAGGTTCTCAAGGATTAAGATGTATCCAATTGTATTAACCAAAACTACTATCTCAAACCCTAGCATATGTAAAGCTAATAATCAAGAGAGTAGAAAAAAATTATGTCAATTCAAAATTACCTTAATGTTATCTTGAAAAGCAATCGCCATCTCCATATTGAACGCACATGGGGAGTATGCCACCGAAATACCTACGAACAAGAAGATGTCGAGGCCTCCGTGTTGGGGTTAGAAATAAAAAATGTTGGAAACCAACACCGAGTCACACAACCGATAGAACCGGTAGGTACATATGCACAAACAAAATCGAACCAGACTTACCTAAAACCTTACCTTGTCGCCTCACAAAAGTCTGATTTGAATTGTGCATAAACGCCCCGAGGCCAATCATTGCCGCTATACTTGCGGTCTAACCGAGCCGGGCTGCCGATCCCGACCGGTTGGTTAGTGTCGGTCGACCGTGTTTCTCAAACCAAAACCCAGTTTTTCCATCGTCGTTTCGCAAAAATAATTTCTCTTTCCTTTTTTGTTTTCGGGCAAGTCTAAAATAAAATCCAACCAAATGTCCATCTTTTCCATAAAACGAACAAGTGTATTTCTCACGATGATTAGAAGCACAAGTAGAAACAGATGGTTTAGCAACGAAGTAGCAACAAGTGGTTTTGCAATCACGGCATTGGTTTTAAAAGATGTTGCATTCAAAGAAGTCATGATGCCAGATTTGAACACGGTGTTCTTAGATTCGGGTTTAATCAAAATTTTACCACTTCTAGAACCAACATCTAAAACAACAGGAGGATTTCTAGTATGATGAGCATAAGGATCAAAACCTAAACCATGATTATTTGTGCTAACTTTAGATTGATCAAGAATCATGTTGAGGTTCTTTTACCATCGAAAATTTTTTCAAAGAACTTTTCAAGTAAAAAACCTCTTGTGTAAGAGTAGCATAATTTTTACAAGCATCTAAAATACTCTTTTGTTTTCTACAAGTCATGCAAGACATCACTTCATCTTGTTTAATAATTTCCTCCATGTGCTTAACTCGACCCAAAGCATCTTTTAGTTTCATCTCATTAGCAAGATATGTTGAGCAAGGTTTTGCACTAGATTGTTTGAACCTTTTAGAGCTAATCACATGAAATATAGAGCTAGCAAACAAAGCAACTCGACATTTATTTAAAGCTCTTTTTGTGAAAAACAATTCATCGAGTCAATCTAGTGTTCAAGGCAAAGCTAAGAGCAAGACAAGATTCAAATTTTTGAGTTTTCTTAGATTCAACATCAAGCTTCTTGGTATAAACATCTCTAATTGACTTAATTTGAGCAAATAAAATCTCACAAGATTGACATTCATCATTATCGAAACAAGATATTTTATTCTACTATTTTTAGCATTAAGAGACTTAATGGTAGCTTCATATTGACTAATCTTTTTCTCAAACTTAGAAATTTTGTAACCAAGTCTAGCAATAACTTCTTGAAGATATTCAATACTAGAAGCGAGGAATTACCTCATTGTCATCTTCATAATCTTCATCAAACTCATTGTCATCTTCATAATCTTCATCAAAGCTACTAGCCATGAGACAAACTCCAGCAATGTTCTTCCTCTTGTGATCATCTTCATAACTTTCAAAATCAAGATCACTTGATTCTTGAACCGCTGCATATGCTTCATCAATTTTCTTTTGGTAG
The DNA here is from genome assembly GCA_019925245.2 of Oryza australiensis. Lineage (NCBI taxonomy): Eukaryota > Viridiplantae > Streptophyta > Magnoliopsida > Poales > Poaceae > Oryza > Oryza australiensis. The sequence goes on along the minus strand of JAIFGZ020000639.1, from coordinate 99,257 downwards.
AACTTCTTTATCTTCATGTTCTTGAATTGCTTCTTACTTTGCTTGGCATCCTTGGCATTCTTGGATTCATCTTGATCTACTTTCATTGCACCTTTTCCAAGCTTGGGACACTGAGAACGAATGTGATTTGGTTGTCCACATTCAAAGCAACGAATGGGTCCACCTTTTCTCCTGAACCCGAGATTACTTACACTCAAGAAATTCTGTAGCAAGAGAAACCAAGTCCTCCTCACCGATTTCCTCCAGTTGATAATCGAACAAGGTATTAAAAATAGAAAGAGCCGTCATTGGAGAAATATCCAAAGAAGATCTAGATGAAGACACCAAAGCAAGTAGATTTAGAATCAGTTCTTTTAGAAAAAATATTCATCTCATAGGTTTTTAGTTTGGTATAAAGAATATCCAAAGTCAAAGTGTTCATGTCAACCGATTCTGAATAGAAGTCACTTTAACATCCCAGATTTTCATATCAAGACCATTCATTAAGTGACGAGCAACCTCGGATTAAGAATAGTTAACCTCATAAGAAGCATCAACAAATCTAAGATCACTCAAAATTTCATTGAAACGCCTCAAATAGTCATCCAAAGATTCACCAGAATTCATCTCAAATTTGATGTATTCCTTTTTGAAAATGTCTTTTCGCAATTCTTTAATGTTTGAAGATCCAATGTGAAAATCATCTAAAGCCTTCCAAATCTCATTAGCAGTAGCAAGATGCAAAACACGATCAAAGTCGGAGCGAGAAATTGCATTAAGAATAATATTGCGAGCTTTGCAATTATTTTCAAAATCTAATTTGAGAGCAGGGAGTATCAATGTGATCGGGGATCTCATAAGCTTGTGAAACATTTAGCGAAATATCATATCCTTGAGATGTTATGTAAGAGTCCATCTTTTTCTTCCAATAATCAAAATCGGTTCCATGAAAATGTGAGATTTGTTTGAAAACTTTTCAGCCATGGCAAATAGATCAGGAAAGCAACAAATATCAAATCAAGAACGAGGCTCGATACCACTTGTAGGATCGAACAAGACCAAACAAACCTACCGAGAGGGGTGAATGGTAGGAAAACCAAAACCCAAAAACTTTTAGCGAAATAAAAGTTACCCTCAAATCAATGGAGATGACGCCCGGTCAAACCGTCCTCACGCCGCCGGTCATACCGTCGTACCTGTGCTGGTCAAACCGCTGCCTTGCCTCCGGTTGGACCACCACCACAACCCACCGGTCAGACCGCTCGCACACCTGCGGTTAGACCGTCGGGATCCGAAAACACCGTAGATGAACTCTCGAAGAAGTAGATTAGAACTTTCGACTTTATTGCATTAACTAGTGTTTACAAAGTGCAACAACAATACTCCTTACCAAAATCTCGAACTAAACTCGAAACCCTAACTTGTCTCAACTTGTGTCTCTCTAAACCGATACTAGGAGGCCACACCTCCCTCTCTATTTATACCACAAAACCTCCTACTCAAAGTAGGTGTAGAACTCCTATTCCCAATAGGACTCAAGAACTCCTATTCTTAATAGGACTCAATCACTCTCTTCCACTCCTTTTCCCTATAGAACTCAAGAACTCCTATTCCCAATAGGACTCAATCACTCTCTTCCCTTATCTCAATCCATCTTCCCGAATCCTTCTCGAATCCGGACTCCTTCCAAATTCGACTCCTCTTTCCATACACACACGATTCCTCTCGTATACCATATGGATTCTCCATCTTCCACATGCATTGTTCTCTAGCCTAAGCATCCCACGTGATATCCTTGATCGCACGGACCTCAACTTCTCCCAAGCCTAGTCCCGATCCATCACCTGCTATACTCCCATGGACTCAAATGAACAACAAAGGAACTCCATATTCGAGTACAAGTTCGCACCAACTTGACTCACATCAGCACACAATAGTATCACATACGAATAGAAACCATCTAGAAGTTGTATCCATAAAGAAATCAGAAATTCAACGAAAACAATCTGAAACCGACTCCTACTCGGAGTCAGCCGGTCCGACCATTGGGTAACCCGGTCAGACCGCCCAGGGACGGACTTACGCCCTGGGCTGCCCCGGCTATAGCCCGGGGCGAGGCCGCGCGAGGCCGCAGCTACAGAGTCCGGCAAGTAGCAGCCAAAATGGTAAAATGAGATTGTTCATGCATGGTACGTACTTTAATTAATGATTAGCTTTTGTAATTTAGTAGCAGCAAACAGGTGAAGACTTCAGGTGAGAATTAAAATCCAAAATCCAAATCCCTAATTCCCTATATTATCTACAAAATTTGATGCATCAAAATTAAATAAAATTAAATAGTATCCCTAATTCCCTATCTTGCTTGTTTCTTAATAAATTTTTTTATTAAGGAAGACTATTTATATTTGGTAATTTTTATCCTCATCATAGTTCTATGTATCTTTGAACATTTTCAAATCGATATTAATCTTTGCTATATCTATTAGTAGTGTATTGTGTATAGCGAGCAAAATTTGTTTGCCATCATTATTTAGCCCCTCCTCTGGTCCATTTCTGATCCGCCACCGAGACTGCCCGAACACCTCCGGTCGACCGGCGACACCCAACCGATCCGACCGGCCACACATGCCGACCTATACTATGCATCAACCAAAAACACTATTCATTGTATTTTCATAAAACACTTACCTTTGATAATTGTTCATCACATAGATTAAATCATCATATGACTCTACAAGTTGAATGCTATGACAATGGACTGGACCTAGATGTCGCTAGGTGTGATGATTTGGAAGCGAGGTTCTTGAAAAATCTCCGTAAGTATTTCATCTCTGTTCTTGTCAACTTTGTGCAATTTTGTAGTCACTTATGTGCTTTGTACTTTGGTGGGAAGAGGCACATGGTGAACTTGGAAGAATAAACATGTACATGTAGAGAGTGGCAAGTTTCGTGTGTTGGTATTTGATAGGTCACGAGATAAATCCGCAACCGCACGGATACCACGTAGCATTTCACCGGGAGTATTTCAAGGGTATCGGATTTGTTTTTCCATAGGGATGGCGGTTTTGTAAAGAGTTGGATTATATATTCATAATCAAGCTATATTTAATATACTATAATCTAAAAGGGGTTAACGATAATAATAATATTGGGATAGTGCGACACACGGAAATTCGTCTCTAATAGTCGATAGTGGGGAAGGATAAAAGAGAGCTACGATTCATTGTACTTCTATACTACAAATGTTTAGACTATACTTAACAAATACATGGTTACACTGCTAGGACTTAGTTATAGGCACCCAGGTACTACCAAGACACCACTCCCTACTAGTCTGCCAGTGCGGTTATGGCAGTTTACGAACTTTTACGTCATACCTGGAGCGGAGGAATGCAAAGGACGAACAGGGCTATACCCCCTGCCGCCTACCTCACTTTCCATGAGGCATACCCGCATCCAACGACATTTAACTAACCTAAACACCATGGTTATGTTAATAAATAATGTCATTAATTCTCCCTGGATTTCCACCCTTCGATGGACAAGTTAGAACTAGTTCAACCCGTTAAGATCATTGGACTGTTACCGTGGCATAGATCAACCAGTCTAATCAAGTGAAGCAGATAATCGAAGTATAAACTATTCATAGAACACATAACAAGTAGTATATGAACTATGAACACAATTAAATAAAGTAGATAATTCTATTATTGCAACTATAGTCTTACAAGAAGAGTAAAGTACTAAACAATACCGAAATCTTGGAAAGACTATAGAACCAAAGACTACTCTAATCCTAACTCCACTAATACTACAAAGAATACAATGTAAGACAGAAAGAATTGTTTCTTGAGTGTGTATTGTGAGGTGAGGAAGTGATCTCCTTTTCTAGCCCTCAATGACAATTGCTAATGACGGCTGCCATCCATAACTACCATAAGGAGCCAAACTAGAGACCACCACGTGGAGGGTGGAGATGAGATGAGGCCGGCTCGGTTTTGCCGAACCAAGGGTTCGGCCGACCCCCGGGCCCCACCTCTCTCAACCGTCTTTCACCAGGGACCGACATGTGGGCTCCTAAGGTGGTGTATGGTGGTTTGGCCCCACTTTAGGTTGGTTTGAGCTAATGTCATGCCCGAAATAGCGTGACAGCTGACTTGTAGGCACATCATTCCATGTGCTCGCACGTGATTCGCCGGAAGTGTGTTTCTTTACATCTCAGCTCGTTTTTCCTCCAACTTTAGTGTATAATCTCTATATACATAATAATTCTCAAGACAAGTGGAACTACATTTTTTATAACTAATATACGTGTAAGAAATGTTAGGTCCCCTTTATTTATTGAGGTAGTTGATGGTCGAAATTGGTACTTAATGACCGTCAACATTTTGAAGCCTTATATATACGCATTATCTATCATAACATCGGTGAGAGATTTGCATTATAGTACTTTGTACATGAATGTTATAGTGTAGCCAAGGTTGCAGCTGGATATTCTCCACGCATCCCTGGTCATACTGACATGTCCCAATGGCCAAAAAGTATGCATGGCTTCTTTCTTTATCCACCAATGTTGAAGAGAATATCAAGGAGACCTGGGAACACAAGGTATAAGGGTGGATCTGAACGGAGAGGCACTGGTAAGAGGTCCGGTAGCCAAAAATATCCTATTTGTAAGAACTTTGGTCAGACGGAAGACATACAAAGAAGTTGAATTAGATGCTAAGGACGCACATGCTCTGCTAGGAAATCAGGCATGTTTTATTATGTGGTTTCAGCAGTCATTATACCTTGCTCTATATTGTGATGAATTCAATGCATGCAGACAAAAGAGGAATAAGACAGAACCATCCACTTCAGGTAGTTGTGTTGTTGCATCATCAACCCCAGATTTTCTTGGCCCGCAGAGGTAACAAACTGTGATTCTAAACCTGACAACTAATGCTTACTTCTAGGCACTTCAATTTCATTTTTTAACAGGAAAAGAAGAGGCCACATACATATGATAGTTCTAACTCTAATTTAATTACTTTGTCAACTCTAATTGCTACATCACTGAGGTACATGATACACCTACTTTGATTACTGTGTTTTGCCTATTCTAATCTGGGCAATGTGTACTTATTTCCATGCAGCTCAAGTGCCTCAAATCATCCACAAAGCCAATGTGCCCTTGCTCCTGTAACATAAGCAAGCACATCACCTCCCAAAGGAAGGGGTCAGGATGGGAATGGTTAGGTTTGGCCAATTTATCCACTGAATCTATCCACAAATATGATCCATTGGGCCTTTTGGATTGACCCAAAACTCTAAATGAGCCACATGGTTCGAATCCTAGAAACACAGGAAACACCGGATCGATCCGGATAGAAGTCCACGACTCCTCGGCACCGTCTACCTCATGAGGTCGCGTTGCTCATTGACTCGGTGGTGACGCTTCGGTGGTGACGCTCCAGCACAACCTTGCTTCCTCGCATCCTTGACTCCTCCAGCTTGCACGCGGCGGTGCTCCAGCGGTGGCCCTCCAACGCCCCCTCGACTCCTCCTTGTCGCAGCGGCGTCGCTCCGGCGGTGGCCCTCTAGCAACGTCTCGTCCTTCTTGGCACGACAGCAGCGACAGCGGTGCTCCGCCTGCATGCTGGCCAGGGACGGCTCGTTAACCCGCAAGAACATGGACAACCCGCAAGAAGAGATGTCACCGGTGGAGACGAATTTGGAATTTTAGAAGTGGCGGCGTCGGCGGTGAGGCTCACGGCCATAGGGTCTCCGACGACATCAATTAACCTTGTCAACAGCTCCCAAGGTAAGCATCAGAAACTCCCCATCTTATGTTTCTCTATCATGAGAATACTAACGGACAGTTGTTTGTTTAGTGATAAGCGTGTGCCATAGAAACAAAATCACTTGTAGTCCAATCAGATTTATTTTATTTTGCCATTATGAAGAACATCCACTGTAGTCCAATCAGATAGAACATAAACCTGGAAACCATCAATCACAAAACCATAGCTTATAGACCTAAATATAAATTAGGGATATCTTATAGCAAAGGAGGATTAATATGGAGCAGTTTCTGTCTCAATTTTAATGTCAATCACTGAAGTAATAACAGTTTCAATTTTAGCAAAAGATAGTTTACACGGAAAATACCTGGAAGTTCTGTTGTGAAAGAAATTTCTTGTATTTCTTGCAAGCTAGTACCCTGGGATGAACATATATATTATTTTCTAGAAAGCAGTTGAACATGTATGAATATGAAGCGGATCATATGTACTACAAATAGAAAAGATGTTTATTTACATTTTCTTGATGGAGAAAGTACCTTCTGTAGCAACTATTTTGGACAGGAATGTTAAGGGAAGTTGGGAACTAGGCGTAACCTCTGCTGCAGTCTGTAGCTGCTAGCAATTGTCCCAGTAGAAGGCTATCTATCTGTTGATAAGAAGTAAATCCAATAATAGATTTTGCAATAGTGTAAAAGTAGTAAAACTGGCAGCTATTCATTAAATTTGGAGTACTTTTTTTACATCGAATATGTGATGATAAGGTAGCCTCTAATTTACCAAACATCGACAATGTTTCATGATAGGTTTTAATGTTGAAACTGAAGGCGAGGAACTTGAGGTTGTCGATGAGGCTAACAATGAGGTTGATGATGAGGATGTAGAAGATGTCAATGTAATTGATGCAGGTTCCTTGCTTGGTGAAGGCAAAAACAGTTTAGGTCAAAGGGCAAGAGTATGTGCCAATTTATGAAGATGGAGAAATTACAAAAGGAGAGTGCATGCATTGCACTACCTTAATTAGTACCAAACGTGGAGCAAGAACTAGCGCTTTGCGGAATCATTTGAAGAGATGCAAAATAAGGCTTGAGAAGGTTAGAGTGGTGGATCAGCTCCATGCTACTCTTATGTCCCCTAATGGAGTTAGTATGTGGAAGTGGACTTTGACCAGGAAGTATCACAAAGAGAGTTGGTAAGAATGATTGTGCTGCATGAGCAACATTTTAGCATTGTGGAGTATGATGCCTTTCAAAAGTTTGTCTCAAGCTTAAATCCACTCTTTAAGATGATATCAAGAGGGACAGTGAAGAATGATTGCATGAAAATGTTTGAGGACCAGAAGAATGCTCTAAAGGAAGAACTCAAATGTTCAAAATCAAGGAAATCTATTACCATGGATTTATGGACCTCCAACTAGGTTTGGGATACATGTGCATCACATGTCATTACATTGATGTTGATTGGAAACTACAAAAAAGGATTATCAAGTTCTCTGTCTTAGAGACGCCACATATCGGTCTAGCGATGTTCAATGATGTCCTCAAGTGCATTCAAGAGTGAAACTTCAAAAACAAGTTATTTGCAATAACATTTGATAATGCTAGCAACAATGGTTCAATGGCCAAGTTACTAAAGGAGATTTCGCTAGCTAAGGGAGTGATAGTTGGTCAAGAAAGGTTTTGCACCAGCGTTGTGCAGCGCATGTCCTAAATCTCATATGTCAAGCTGGATTGGAGTTCATAGATGACACGGTTCCAAGATACGGAGAGTTCTAAATACATACGTGGATCTCAGGGTCGAAAAGAGAGGTTCAATGAGATTGTTACACAGCAGGGCATTACTTGCAGCAAATGTCCCAATTATAATGTTTTGACCACATGGAATTCAACATTTCTAACGCTTGATGTAGCACAACAATACAAAAGAGCATTCGATTCTCTAGCTTTGCAAGATCCATTGTACAAATATAAGCCAACACCTAAAGAATGGGAAACAGTGGATCTAATTTGCAGATTATTGAAGGTATTCTATGATGCTATTAATGTGATATCAGCCACAAAGTACCCTACCTCAAATCTGCACTTCCATAAAATTTGGCAAGTCATGCGGACCTTGGAAAAGGAATTATTAGAAGCAAAAGAAGGGGTCAGTGATATGGCTAATGGAGGACAAGTTCAATAAATAATGGAAACTATCATGGATGGCGCTATGTATTCCTATCATCTTGGATCTGCGGTTCAAGTATTCCTTTCTTGAGTTTCACTTTGGCACTGCCTTTGGAAGTGGTGCTAAACCTAGGCTTGAAAGATTGAAGACAATCTTCGAGGGCATGTTCAATGAATATGCTCAGCAAATGATCAACCTTGGTTCTACGTAGCAAGGGAGTGATGATGATGAGATGGATATAGGTTGTTGTGATGAATTGGCTGATTGGGAGCAACACGTGAGCCTCGTTGCCCACCAAGGATTGTGTCATCATCAGAATTAAAGAATTATCTATCAAAGCCTCCACTCCCTCAAAGTGAACCCTTTGATATCTTAAAATGGTGGCAGGCAAACTCTATTGAGTTCCCAATACTTGGTCGCATGGCTCGAGATATTTTAGTAGTTTCTGCTTCAACAGTACCCTCTCAGTCTGCATTTAGCACTGAATCAACAGTAGTATATGAATTTCAAAGCTGGTTGACTCCTGAAACAACTGAAGCACTTTTATGTCTTCAAGATTGGATTAGAGAATCAGGTAAAATTAACCTAACATGTTTGCAATTACTTCTAGACTTCAATTTTTTATAGATAATAATTCTTACATGCACCTTTGAAATTGCAAGTTCATCTTCTTCCGGTCATCTTCTTAGGGTAATATCATCTTGAACCATTTCCTGGTCAATTTTATACTAACGGTATCATATATATTGTAGTGTAATTAATATGTGGGACCTGAGTGTGTCAAACTATGTATTGTTCTCACTAAATGCACTTTCAGAAAATGGAGCATATATTACTCTCGAGTATTTTCTCACTATGTAATTAAGCATGCTCGCAAGAAGTTTCAACTCTCAACCAAATGAATAATATTGTCGTTTTTTCACGTTACTTTCACTCTGTTGTTATGCTCATTTGTATATCCCTGTTGCAAACCTAGAACTCAATGGTACAAAACATTAGCAGTCAAGTGTACAAGAAATTTATATCTCAGCCTACAAGTTTGCAAATATCGTACACCTTCTTGCCTATTTTACATACTACATGACTAAATTTGTATCTCAGATTACATTTTTAAGATGTGCCCATACTACTCTTAGAACATATATAGTCGTGAATAATAACACCTAGTTTCCTTTTTTTTGCAAAGCTAGGACGTCAAAGGAGTGTTCAAGATAATGGGGGCTGTTTTTGGAGAACTGTGAATGTCATATGGGTGCTAGAATGTAACTTTTGCTCACTTGTTGCAAGAAGGTGAATTTCAAGACTCAAGACAGATATCATAGCACGATCGTCCAGGCTGAATCAATGCAATCTAATAATTTTGTATGAAGTGTTGTTAGCTGTGCATCTTCTTTTGACTTAGCCACGAAAGCTTTATTATCACGCTATTGCAATGATCTGATATCATGTGCTTGTGGTTGATGGTGGAGTATTGGAGTACTTGTGCATTTGCAATTATTTTTTATGGTGAACTTACTGCAACTCTGCTCTTTTATGGTGAGTTGGCTATGTAATTAGCCCTACGATGTATTCCTTTGCATATATGTAGACCTCTGATGTACTGCCTTGCAGTTATGTAGCCCTGTGATATGCCTTGCATATATGTGGCCACGTGAATATGTGAATTAACCGTTTGTCTGCTAGGTTCAATAGGTTAATCTTTTGCTCCATTGGATAACCTATTTATTTAATAGAACCACTAAGGGTTGCCCCTATTGAGCCATGGATCAGCGTTGTCACATGAAATGGTTTAGGTTCAATACAAAACCTAACCATTCCCATCCGAGGAAGGGGCAAAGGAAAAAGAAGACCAACCCGACAGTACCACCGGATAGCCCATCCATGTCAACCGAAGCAAGAAGAAATTGCCAACAAATAGCCCATCTATGTCAACGAAGAAATTAATAGGCTAGTGTTACATGTTTATGGCCATCTATGTCATCCAGGAAGAAATTAAGTTTGTGGTTTCCATTTGCATGTAACTTTTGTGGTTTCGAAATGGCTGAACATGTATGGACCCTGTGATTCTAAATTGTATGACTGAACATGTGAACATATATGGCTGAACATGGATGAACATGTATGGCTGAACAAGTGTTGAATTTCTAGTTGACTATTGTAATGAATAATTTATGTTGTGGTACTAAAATCTATGGAGTTCGCTAATGTAGTGAAATATTATGGTATGCACTTTTATATCTTAAGGAGCTCAGTGCCATGCACCATGTTGAAACTTGCTTGATTTGATAGCTAAAATGAGCAAATTCTCTAATTTTGTTTTGCTATCTAGATGGCCGAAACCATTTGACAATACGTAAATTTATCTGTCAAGAGATTGCCTAGAATGAGTACGAACATATTTTCCTAGACAACTAATTACCATGTGGAATGAGTTATGAGGACATCACTCCTTTGGCTATGCATGAGGCTAGGAGGTGGAGACCCAATTCATATCGAGCCCACTTTGTTAACAGGAGTAGGTCGCACTAAAATCGTCACCCAGATTTCATTCAGACTCCGTTTTTGACATTCTACATATATGGAAAGCTAACGAGACCGCCTTTCCAATGGACCTGGTCCCACATCAAAATTCCTTCGAGTCAATGGGAATCATCAAAACAAAAGAGCATCCGAGAATCTGTTCGGTGCTTGCGTCACCGTCTTTAGGCCCATTGGACCGTGTATTATGTCGGAGTCTATTAGGGACACATCCAGGGGTCTTAGGTTGACCCTATAATTTATTTAATCAGTAGCCATCATCCAATTAGGGTTGGGTTTTGCTTAGGTTATTCTGTCATTGCGGTTTCATTGCTTGTTCGGTTTGTGAGATTCATCTTATATTCACAACATATTCAAATTGCATCTTGTACTCTCTTGTTGGTGTTCTCGATTCGCTTGCGGGAGGTAGCCTTATCGATGAGGTCAACGGTGTTTCCGCTCGATGATAACCAATGAAGGGGTGGTGTAGTGATTGTGAGGATTCGGTCATCCTGATCGGAGCCTTTGGATCATCAATGTCGAGTCTCCACAATCGACATATTAGTACCTAACGAAAGATCGGACCTATATCCTCATCAATGAGTTAGGGGCAAATAGGTCTTTTCAATACATTAACGAGGTTAGCTGGAGGCTAACGACGCCTCGTGGATGGCGATGGCAGAAAGTAGAAGTTGAAGAAAACATGATGGTATATATGGAACTTGACAAAGTCAGTAGTAGATTGTAGAAGTGTGACGAATTCAGTGGTACTGAGTGGATTCTCTCTAAAATAGATGATATATGTAAGTGGACGAATTTCTTTAAGTATATATGGATGGTGGTATATTTTGATGAATCTAGTTGTTGCATTAAATTTGTGTGACCTAACTACGAATTGCCCATCAATAAGTAATATATGTATATTGATGGTTATGGCATGACTTTAATTTAAATCGTTATCATTTTATAGCAGGAATTTTCAATGGATCAATGATGGATGTACGATGCTATATCAAGGTATTAACAACCTTCGTGACCATGGCGACAAGATCAAAATCAGTGGATGCATAGGAATACATGTGTTGTGCTTGTGTTGAGTGCAGGAAGGAGAGAAAATTTCCACCATAACAAGTGCATTCACAAGGGGTTTTATGCCTAACGATACATGTCTAGACAATCATAGTGAAGATAAGGATGTAGATCAAGATGGAGACAACGACGACAAGCGGAATAATGAAGCTGCAAATGAGAATGATACATCTAGTATAGATCAAATTCTGTTCGACAAAGAGAGGGGTTACACCAATGATAGGGACATTCAGAAGTTTGTTGGTATTTGCTACGCACACAGATAAATCCGCAAACGCATGGATACTGCTATAGCACTTTCCTTTAGAGTATTTCAAGGGTATCGAACACAAGGAATGTATATGTATTTCCACGAACAAGATTCTACCCAAGGACAACAATAAAAGATAAGAATGGCTAGAGAGGATTCCTAGGAATTTAACTAGTAATCTTAAGTTAAAGGTAAAACTCTATTGAATGCTTCGGGCACCGGCCCCTCATGTGCCGGTGAGTCCAGCCTTGAGCTCGATGTTGTACCAAACATGGAGGGATATGAAGGACGGATAGTGTTGTCGCCACGTACCGCCTACCTCACTTTTTCGTGAGGCACACAACAAATGAAGGTAACCACTAACCTAGACAATACACCTAAGTTATTAATTACTACTCTAGACTTACACATGAACTTTCTTCTTTATCCAGAGTCCTAGTACTAGAGCACTTAATTATAAACTAAGTGACGAACTCACACCGATGAGAATATATCTCACTTAAGTAAACTAATTAAATAATATCATCGAAGCATCCGTCGAGGTACAAGAAAGAAGAAGGCTAATAGCTCCACGGCTTCTCCAGAACTCTGATGGAAGAATGCCGACAAACCCGGCATTCCTCCGAAAATTCTCGTAGAGAACTTTGATACTTTGGGGCACTCCTTCCTAAGCTTACCCTCGCTCTCTCACTAACCCCACATACTAAAGTAAAGCCTAACAAGTGAGTTGTACTCTACTTGAGTTGATGTTGTGTGTTGAGAAGTGAAATGGGTTCCTCCTTTTATAGTGTGCCAATGATGGTTGTAGGTTGATGGAAAGGTCGGTAAACACCCTTAACCCTTATTGAGGACCAATGGGAGCTGTCACGTGCAAGGTGACAGTTAGGGGCTCCAAGGGTGGTTCGCCGAACCATCTCCACCGCCTTTGGCCACCGACTTTCTTCGTCTCGATAGGTGGGTCCTATGACGGTTGGCATTGGTTTGGCCCCACTTTAAGTCGATTTTGACTATCATGCAGGCCCTCCAATCCTTGTGCTCACCCATGTGTTGGTCGAGATGTGTATTTTGTCACATGGCGGGTGTGTTTTCTCCCGAAATCACTTGCATACATATATTTAACAAAACTCATGGAAACGGTTAGTAATGAACCCCTACCACTAAGTTTGATATTATATTTTGAAATCTTTTATGCAGGAGTTGACGGTTAAAATTTGTGCTCAACGACTATCAAGCTCATGGTTATCAAATAGAGTATGGACATCTTGTATAATGCAAACATACAATGTATTCCAAGCCAACCTATACCCATGAACTTTTGAAGTGTGTACCATGTCATCTTGGGTGATTGAAGAATGGAACAGCCTTGATTCGAATCACCTTTACTCCTTCGATAAATTACCTTGGGTTTTTTCTTTATGCTCATAAAAACATAACTTTGCTTTTACTCCTCAATTGATTCTCTCACATCGCTCAATGTGTTTAATCCTCACCAAGGCATTGTTGTTGCCTATTCTTATCCTACCTTTCTAATAAGGCTTATGTGGAGCTTAGGGTAGGAAATAAGAATAGCATATTTGCACCAAATATTTTGTAAAGTCAAACAGTAGATCCAAGAAGAATACTAGACATGCAACCATGATCAAGCTTGTGCATAAATGTGGAAGGGGATATGTGAGTGAACAAAGGGGAAAAATGAAATAATGGGTTGGTGACTTCTTTTGTATGATCCTCCTCCCTATCTTTTATTTAGAGAACATGGCTCACTCTTCTTTCTTTTTTATCATGCTCGAGAATATTTTGTTTTTTTCTTGTGAGCATTCTGATTTTCTAACACCACCATAATATATATATATATTAGCTCATGTCTCATTTGGCATGGATAGGAGGATGAAGAATCATAATCATGTGGAGTCTTTATTTGGTGGATGGATGATGGTGGATGTCGATTTCGGGTGTAGAAGTTTCGCATATGGTGGTGGATGGGATATTCTTGCTAAACCTCCTGTGTAGAGGGAGAGTAGGTTATATCGTAGATATGCACAAGACTTTGATCATGAAAGCATAAAAAGAATCTAACAAGGGCCTAACCATTTGACCAAACTCAAAATGACTACAAGCAGCATATGTATAAGTTTTATCATGAAGATCGATATATGGCTCTGATGGGAATAAAACATCAATGAGGAGTATGTAAAGTTATAATATTTTCTTCTTATAAAATCCCCAAGGATTTAACAAAAGAAAGCAAGGATCATATCATTAGGCAATCTCTCATTCATCAATTACTTGGCTTGTGTTCCTAATGATATATGTTCACAAGCACAAGGTAACATGTGAGGAATAAAGAGTATGCATGATATTTGCAGACAAGTCATACACTCTAGTTTGAACTATCCAAGATCATGTTAAAGTTGAGTTTAATTTTTCTTGATATATCCCATGATGAGAACTTATCAAACTCAAAATTTAAGGCGATGAGAGAATAAACGTGCACACCAGTGTGTAGTGAGGGTAGAGACGAGCAACCGATGTGCAATGGATGCTTTGTCTCGTCTCGTGAATGTGCAGGCATCATTGTGAAGCACGGATATGGGTGATCTTGGTATGTGAGTGTACAGTGTGAACACAAGATCACCCCCACACTTATTCTTGTACCTATGATGCTTCAAAGACACGAAAACAAAAGTGAAAGCAAATAGACTCAACCGGTAAAAACCCAGCGAGTCTTTTATTTTATTCAATCTTTATTGGTCAACGCAATTTCATGAAAGTAATTGAAATGAAATGAAATAAAGGAAATAACCTGGACCTACGCGCCAACCAAACTCTACGATACTAGGGAAGGTCTATGGGCTAGGTCCAGTGTATAGATCCTCCTTCCCTACGGCCATGTACAAGCGTCTAAGCTTGGCACAAAGACCACGGTGCTCGATCTGTCCCTCTGCCACGGTGTCTTTTAGCCTCCAATTATCAGTGCGCAACTAAGAAATAGTGGAAGCTAAATGAGCCACTGTAGGCTCACGCGGAGATTTTTCTCCGTCACTCTCAAACTCTCCTGCCAATCTCTTAGTGGGAGGTGAAGAAAGGCACCGTCTGATTGATGGGGAGTTAAGAGAGTTCTTCGTCTTGAGCTTCTAACTAGATGCTAACGTAGGTATTAGCATCTTTCCACGTCCCACGGGCGTTTTTGCACCCATAAAGTGGACGGGATGCTTTGGCCGCGGACTTGCCAGTGAGTAGAATGCCTCATCCCTACTCGACTAGTGGTTGTTCCCGTCACTAGAGTCGGTAAACGCCACAACAGCGAAACGTCCACCACCTCGATGGGAGGCATCGGCGCGTTGTCTCCTTGGAACAACCGGACATTGATCGGATTTTTAGGGCTGATCTTGCCCGTTGTCGGCCTCTGGTATGAGCTTGATGACCAAGCTGAGCCCCTCTGGATCCTCCTCGGCGAGGGTGAGCGCGCAGTTGAATAGGAGGCCGAGGAGGGCCGAGGCTGGTTCGGCCAAACCCTCCTGGCCACCTGTCAGCCCCTCGTCGCAGCTGAGCGGGGGCAAGATCGCCAGGGGTTCCAAAACCTTGGATTCGCCATCTTTCAATGCCGAGAATGCCAGATTGGCTGGGTGGATCTCCCTCTCAATGTGGAAAGTGGAACTGGAGCCGGTGAGGGAGATCAATGCCTTCCCCAACATAGTTTTGGTGGAGAATGCAGAGGGAATTTGGCTAGGGTTCAGGAAGATGGAGGAATAGGAAAAGGAAAGTGGACGGTGGTTAAATGAAATTCAAAAGAGAAGATCGCGATCACCCTCTTCTTTCTCCTCCACAACTCCTCCGAGGGTAACAAGGAAGGCCACCAGTAGATCCAATGGGTGAAAGATGGAGCTGGCAGTGCCAGGAGTGGTTCGGCCGAACTAAGGTTCGGCCGAATCACCTTGGGCCCCATCTCAGGCGGGCTTAGGCAGGTAGACGTGCTGGACAAAGTCTAGCCCACTGGGCTTGGGTTGGTTTCCCTGATTTGCACTAAAATCAACCAACTCCTTAACTCTAGATCCTACCCCAACCCCTCTACCGGTTCTAGGAAAACTTTTAAACGATAACCATTTACCTTAAAGACGTTACCTTTGTCATCCTAAAGCATGACTGCCCATGCAATGAAGTGTCAATGATGATATACGGTCCTAGCCAATTGCTCTGAAGTTTTCCGTGTCCGAAGAGTTTCACCCGAGAGTTGAGTAACAACACCTTATCTCCTGCTGTGAATTCCTTTGCCTTGATCCTCTTATCATGCCATCTTTTTGTTCTTTCCTTGTATATCTTGGTGTTATGATAAGCTTTGTCTCTTCATACCTCCAGCTCTAAAAGCTATAGTCATCTGTTCTGTCTGACTTATCCTAAGTCCATGCTCCATTTCTGGATAGCGCAGTGTGCCCTGTGTTCCAGCTCAACAGGTAAATGGCATGTCTTTCCGTAAACGAGCTGGTAAGGTGGCATTGCGGATGAGCGTCTTATATGCGGTCCTACATGCCCAAAGTGCATCAATAGCTTGTGCTTCCATGCTTTCCTCATCTCATTTACGGTCTTTTGCAGAATGTTCTTGATTTTCTTATTAGATGTTTCTGCCTGACCACTTGTTTGAGGGTGGTATGGACTTGTAATGTTGTGTTGAGCACCAAGCTGTTGTAAAAATTTCTTAAAAGTCTTATCGATGAAATGATACCCTCCGTCATTTATTACCATATGTGGTGTTCCGAACCAAGGGAAGATTACTTCGTGGAACATCTTGCAGGCATGGTTGGCGTCGGCGACACGGCATGGCAATGCTTCCACCCATTTGGACACATAGTCGATGGCCACCAGAATGTACTCGCAGTCATGGGACTTTGGAAAAGGTCCCATGTAGTCAATACCCTACACATCAAAGAGTTCCACTTGAAAGTTGTATATTAGAGGCATCACATCTCGAGCGGTGGTAGCTCCATCCTTCTGGCACCTTGCAAATATTTGAATGAATTCTTTTGTGTCTTCATACATTGTAGGCCAAAAGAATCCACTCTGCCAGATTTTTGCCTGGGTGAGGAATGCACCATAGTGGCCTCCATATGGTGTCATGCAGCATTTTTCAATGATCTGTGTGCCTTCGGCTATTAGTACATACCTTCTGAGCAGACTCGGTACAGGTATGGCTCATCCAACATATGCCTTCTACTTTCATAGATGAGCTTCCGCTTGTTTTTCCCAGGTGGCACATATCCTGCAACCATGTAGTTCACGATGTTTGCGAACCACGGGTTTGAGTCTATTACCTTTAGCAGCATGTCGTCCTGTAGAAAATCATTTATCGGTAACTCCTATATGTTAGTGATTTGCATACACTACAAATGATCTGCTACAAAATTTCCTACTCCCTTTTTATCTTTATTTCAAGATCAAATTCTTGGAGCAGAAGAAACCATCTAATCAACCAAGGTTTTTCATCTTTCTTAGTGAGCAGGTATTTTAGAGCAGCATGATCAGTGTACACAATTACCTTTTCTCCAACTAAGTAAGATCTGAATTTATCAATTGCAAAAACTACGGCCAGAAGCTCCTTTTCAGTTGTGGCATAATTAAGATGAGCTCCTGTCAACATTTTATTAGCATATGCGATAGAATGGTGTTTCTTATCTTTAGTTTGACCGAGAATGGCCCTACATGATTTCAAATGAAAGCGACCAATCAGAGGATTGAATGTACTTCTTTTAGGATATTAAAAGATTTTAGACACTCATCATCAAAGTTAAAGGAGACATCCTTAGCTAAAGAGAAATCTTTAATAAACCAACGATAGAACCCTGCATGACCAAGAAAACTATGGACTCCCTTAACATTGGTAGGGGTGGAAGTGCTGGATTACCTCAATTTTAGCCATGTCCATCTCTATTCCCCTTTGGGAGACTCGATGTCCTAAGACTATGCCTTCACGGACCATGAAGTGGCACTTTTTCAAATTAAGCATCAAGTCATTTTCTTGACATCATTGCAAGACTTTGTCTAGATTCTCCAAACAATGATCAAAAGTTGTCCACAGACAGGGAAGTTGTCCATGAAAACTTCCATGATTTCCTCGATCATGTTTGAAAAGATATACATCATACACCGTTGGAATGACGCAGGTGCATTACACAACCCGAACGACATCCGTTGGCACGCATGCATTCTGTACAGACACATAAAACATTGGCTTGCTTTGATCGTCGGGATGGATGAGAGTTTGATGATAGCCAGAATAGCCATCAAGAAAACAAAAGGAGTGATTAGCTAGTCGCTCTAACATCTCATCGATGAAAAATAGCGAAAAATGATCCTTCTTAGTAGCCTTGTTGAGCTTTTTATAATCCATGCACATCCTCCATCTCGTGGGATCAACTCATTCTTTGAGTTTTTGACGACCATCATGCCTCCCTTCTTAGGCATGACCTGAACTGGGCTAACCCACTCGCTATACGATACGGGATAGATTATCCCAACGTGTAGAAGTTTCAAGACCTCTTTTTTCACAACTTCTCTCATTACATTATTTAGCCTCCGTTGAAGCTCTCGAGAGGACACACAAGAAGGATCTAAAGGAATGCGATGTGTGCAGAGAGTCAGACTATTCCCTTTGAGATCTTGAAGTGAGTAGCCTAGAATAGAGCGGTGTTTTCTAGCACGGCTTTGAGTCGGGAGGTCTCGTCATCGGTCAGTTTGTCACTTATGATAATGGGTGACTCTGTATCACCATGTGGAAAAGCATAGAGTAGGCCTGAAGGAAGAGGTTTGAGCTCAACAGGAGGTCATGATGGTCGATTGGTTTTGGGTAACTCGATCACCTCTCCAGGATCGTCCTCTTCCTCAACAAATGCGATGGCATCATCTTCGAGGAGGGATTCAAGGGACTCAAATGGAGGGACAACCAACACTTCCTCAATTCGCTCAGACTCAGGAACGGGTTTCGTCAAAGAGTTTTTCGATCGTGAGATTGGGACAGAAAATGCCAGCTTCTCGAGCTTGATGTGGAGGACTCTGGTTTGAGGCACATCCAAGAAGAGTGTTTCTATGGGATGGCCTATGACGACATCAAAGTCATGAACTTTGAACACATGGAAATCAAGAGGACCTCGACATCATTGTGCTTGATCGGCACTCTGCGAATAACTCCATACTCTTCGATGGTAGGACCAGATGGATCCTGAAAGGTTTTATCTATTGGTGCCAACGGTTCGTCCCCTAGGCATGATAAAGTGAAGGTTGCAAACATAATGTTCGCACCGACAGTGGCATAATAAAGAGTTTTCACCAACTCCTCTCCCACGAGACAAGGAATTGTTAAGGACGGGGAGCAAATCCAAATTGCTTCAGAAGAGAGCTCCACCTCCCTTAACCACTCTTCACTCATGATGGTAGTTAGTTCATGAACCGTCTCTTTGAGGAAATTTTCCTTGAGAGGTTCATTCCAACTATGCAGGACTGGTGGTCTCTTTTGCGCAGAATAGTTTGAGGTGTTTCCAAAATCTTCAAAAAGATTACCCTCAAACTAGAATGGGAATTCCGAAGGCTGAATTTCTTCTTCCTTGGTTTCTTGTGGTTCAGGTGGGGATTCAACGGTTGAATCTTGTGATATGGATGGTTAAAGGCTCCGATTCAACGGTTGAGGGTTCCTCTTGTGTATGCTCGATTTCCAGGACAGTTTCGTAATGAATGAAAGAGGTGTTCTCCAAGATACAATCTAGAAGTCATTTTGTGTGTGAACGATCCTTCAGCGGAAGTATTGAGATTCATGGCAGACTCCTTGTCTAAACCCAAATGGAAGTGTTGTAACAACACATGATTAGGTACAAACAAGTTTGGGCCGGCTTGAGTTAGTAAGGAAAATTATGCCTAGGCTGCATCGATGGATTCCTTCTCATCTTGTTGAAAGTTGAGAACCTTCTTATGGAGAGAAGCTTCATGGGTTAACGGGAAGAAAGCAAGGCATAACCTGCTTTTCAACTCCTCCCATTCACCATATAGTTTTCTCACGTAAGGGTGTACTATTGCTTCGCCCCTTCCATAAGAGAAAAGGAAACAACTTCCACCGTAAGGTGTATTGTGCCATGTCCATGATTGTCGAGGCATGAACACAATTGCTCAAACTCTCACAAATGATTGTAGGGATTTTCTCTTACATGCCCCAAAAGGATTGTCCACGAACCATGGCTATAAAGCGGGAGCGAGTTCATAGCCGGATGTACGAACTGGTTTTGAAGAAGGAGGTGGCTCACGAACTCGACCCTTGAAGTGGAAAGGTTTTGAGTAGAAGGTTGCTCCATGGTAGGTAAAAAGAAAGGAAGGAATAAAAGGAAAGGAAAGAAAAGATACGAGGAGGAACCAAGTCCGAAGATGATACAACAAGCTGTTCCCTAGCAATGGCACCGAAATGCTTCTTTGGTATTTTCTACACGCACGAGATAAATCCGCAAGCACACTGATCTTGCTCTATCACTTTCCCTCAAAGTATTCCAAGGGTATCGAACACAAGGAACGTGTGTGTATTTTCACGAACAGGATTATACCCAAGGACAACAAGAAAAGATAAGATTGGCTAGAGAGGATTCAAATGGATTTAACTAGTTATCTTAAGTTAAAGGTAAAACTCTTTTGAATGCTTCGGGCACCGGCCCTCTCATGGTCTGCCACGGTGAGTCCTATCTTGAGCTCTATGATGTACCTAGACATGAAGGGATGCAAAGGACGGACAGGGCTGTCACCACCTGTCGCCTATCTCACTTTCCATGAAGCATACAACAAATGAAGGGAACCACTAACCTAGACACTACGCCTAAGTTATTGATCACTACTCTAGCCATGCACATGAACTTTCTTTTTTATCCAGAGTCCTACTACTAGAGCACTTCTCGGGAACTCCAATGGAAGAATGCCAACAAACCGACACTCCTTCGGAAATTCTCGGAGAGAACTCCAGTACTTTGGGGCACTCCTTTCCTAGCTTCCCTTCGCTCTCTTACTAACCCCACATACTAAAGTAAAGCCTAACAAGTCAGTTGTACTCTACTTGAGTTGATGTTATGTGTTGAGAAGTGAAATGGGTTCGTCCTTTTATAGTGTGCCAATGACGGTTATAGGTCGGTGGAAAGGTCGGTAAACAGCCTTAACCGTCATTGAGGACCAATGGAGAGCAGCCACGTGCAAGGTGGCAGTGTGGGGCTCCAAGACCGAACCACCTCCACCGCCTTTGGCACCGACTTTCTTTAGTCTTTGACGGTGGGCCCCTATGGTGGCCGAGGTTGGTTTGGCCCCACTTTAAGCCGGTTTTGATCATGTGAGCCCTCCAATCCTTGTGCTCTCGCGTAATTGGTCGGAGGTGTATTTTGTCGCATGGCGGGTGTGTTTTCTCCCAGAAATCACCTGCATATATATATATATATATATATATATATATATATATACCAAAACTCATGGAAACAGTTAGTAATAAACCCTTACCACTAAGTTTGATATTATATTTTGAAATCTTTTATGCAGGAGTTGATGGTTAAAGTTTGCATTTAACGACTGTCAACAAAGTGCAATGCCATGATAGAGGACTCAATAACTCCACTTTAATCTGGCTACAAGGAAGAGCATACCAAGTAGCACATCGTCCTATCACTATTGTTGCAGCTGAAAGAAAACAATAGTTGGTCAGACAAGAGCTTCATAGAGTTGTTACACTTGTTGGGAGACATTCTTCCAACGAACAATGCATTGCTAGAAACACATACCAAACAAAGAAGGTTGTGTGTCCACTTGAGCTAGAAGTACAGAAAATTCACGCGTGTCGAAATGATTGTCCTGTATCAGGGAGTGTGTCCAGTGCGCAAATCTTCTGGGTATAAGGGAGAAGATGGTGGTAGTGACGGTGCTAGCATGAAGAAGAAAAGAATGCCCACAAAGATGGTGTGAAATTTTTCTACAATCCCTCAAATGGAACGATTGTATGCCAACAAGGAGCATGCAAATATGATGCACTAGTGGAGCAAAGAGCGCAAGAGGGATAGGAAGATAAGGCACCCTCCTCTCATTGTTTCTCTTCAATCAAATATCCCTGCAAAGATGTGTCGTTCCTATGGAGTTTATGGCAATCGGGTATCTACATGGCAAGCTTATCCGACTGGAGATAGGGATAGATTGTGCCTGCCAAATATGTAAACCAACTATGACTTGGGTGTTACGTTGCCGAATAGATAAGGCAATGGCTCATAGTCACAGTTTGGTAAGATTGAGGAAACCGACTTAGAGTAAGATAGGGTTTCCGACTTGTAAGCCCGCCTCCCAAGACTATATAAGGGGGGTAAGGGGCGTCCCTTGAGGGATATCAGAAGTTTTATTAGCTTTTGGCTTTAGATTCATAAGCTACAGATCTTGAGATCAATATACAGTCGGCGGATCGAATCCCCAAACAGGAGTAGGGTATTACCTCACGAGAGGGCCTGAACCTGTCTAAATCTTTGTTTCCCAACTAACCCATTGTGCTTGACGATCTTGAATGTACCCCCAATTTTCTATTGCCGAAACCAAGCTTCAACAGTTGGCGCTCCAGGTAGGGGCCCGCGCGTCAAGACTTCTTCGACAATCTCGCCGACAAGCGCGATGGGATCTTCTTCAGGCTTCGGCTTCTTCGCCGCCAACGACTTCGACAAGTTCTCCTCCTTCGACTCGGATTCGAACCAATCGGGAGGAGAAACCCACTCGGCGCCGTTCGGGCTCCTGAACAATGCCAAGATCTACGATGAAATCTTGGATTCCAAGATGCAGTCCATCCACTCTGAGGGAAGAACTCACTCGGCGCCGTTCGGACTACCGAACGTCGCTGAGATCTGCAGCGATCTTCTCATCTCCCCGTCGGAGCCAATCTACTTGGAAGAAGACCTCTCGGCACCGTTTGGATTACCAAACACCGCTGAGATCTACTGCAAGCTCCTCCCCTCCGAATCAAGATTGATCCACTCGGAGGGATCCACGTCCTCAAGCTCCGACTCGGACTGGAACGATCCAGATTCGAACTACCCGAGCTCAAGGGAGATCGCCATCATCCTCTAGTCATTCGGCTCATGCTCATCCTCGGAGCTCAACGAGTACCTCAGCTTTTCAGGTTTTGATGACCTTTATGGCATCCCCTCAGACGAGGCCAACGACTCTGACTGCGACAAGGACTACGAGCCGAAGTGCTTTGATGTCCTCATGGCTGTGGTGGCCTAGACCGACTCAGCCATGGCTCGCAGCTTGCGAAGGAAGAACGAGCCAGACTCAAGCTGGCGGAAGAGGAGAAGAAGCGCAAAGAGGAAGCCGACAGAAGAAAGCAGGATCTAAGGGCAGCCGGACGATCCGCTCAAGAGGCTATACTTCAAACGCGGGTCCGCAACACCAATATCTTTCAGACGCCACAGCAGAACGCTATCGCTGCCCTCACTCTCCTGGACACCGTTATCGAGACGGCGCCCCCCGACGTAACCCCAATCTTGGACAAGATCAAGACCATCGTTGTGGCTATGGCCAACGGTCATCCCTCCACCTCAACCCGAAGACCGACTGAGTCCGTGGCAGAAACGCCCGACAGAAGCCAACTCCCGCTGCTGAGGTCAAGGGATTACAAGAGGCCCGAGACAGACCGGTCGGCAATCAGGTCAAGGGGCCCACGCTGCGAGTCCACGCACAAGCATCAGGAGCAAACGGCCGACTCCCGTGAGAAGCAACATGGACGTCCACCCGTCCACCACCGCGTCCGCCGCAACAACAGCTCCGGTTACCGAAGCAGCCTGCCAAAGACCCCGCCGAGTGATCTGCGGGAAGTCCTCGATCGTCGCTACCAAGAGCGAGATCAACGCACTCGGGAAGATCGAAGGGGATCACCCGACAGTAATGACGACGGAGTACCAGCTTTCACTCGGGAGCTTCACCGAGTGCATTGGCCGAATGGGTTCAAGCCGACTGGAATTGAGAAGTACGACGGCAAGACCGACCCCGAGTCAGGGCTGACCGTGTACACCCTCGCCATTCGTGCGGCAGGAGGCAACAGCAAGGTCATGGCCAATTACCTGCCTGTGGCCCTCTCCAACTCAGCCAGAAACTGGCTCACGAGCTTGCCAAGAGGCTCGATCGACTCGTGGAGCGAGCTAAGGGACCACTTCATCGCCAACTTCCAGGGCTCCTTCGAGAGGCCTGGAATCCACTTCGATCTATACAACGTCATCCAGAAGCTGAACGAACCTCTGAAGGACTACATCCAGCGCTTCTCCGAAAAGCGCAACAAAATCCCAAACATCACCGACGACATCATCATCGCCGCCTTCCAAAAGAGAGTCTGTGATGAGCTGTTGATCGGAAAGTTCGGGTGCAAACCACCGAAGACGGTGAAGCAGATGTTTGAGATGGCAAATTCCTACGCCAAATCCAACGATGCCATCAAGCGGCGCGCCAAGACCGGCCCGACGAAGGGACGACAAGCGAGCGGGGAGGAAGCGGAATCCTAAGAAGGATAACGGCAACAACAACCAGGGCCAGAAGGACTGCAAGCGCCGACCCGAAGATCTAGTTGCCGCAACCTCCAACTCCCAACGTCGCCCTCGAGTCGCGGCCTACGACGCCATCATGAACGCTCAATGCACGCATCATCCCAATCATAAGCACGTGGCTAAGGACTGTTTTATTTATAAACAGATCATCGAGCAATATGCGGCACAGCTCAACAAGAAGCCGACTGAAGAAGCCGGCCCATCGGGCGCCAAGAAGAACAACACGGCTGAGAACGTCGAGCCCTTTCAAGACCCCGTGGGTGAGCTGAATCACATCTTCGGGGGGCCGCTAGCCTATGAATCCAAGAGGAAACAGAAGCTAACTGACCAAGAGGTCAACGCGACACAACCTGAGGTCCCATAGTACCTACGATGGTCGGAGGGGACCATCACTTTTGACCGCTCGGATCATACCGACCGAGTGGTTCACCCGGGAAGCTATCCACTCGTCCTGAGGTACACGGTCAGCCACAACTCGGGGTCGGTTTTGCCGTCGTACTTCTCGATCCCGGTCGGCTTGAACCCATTCGGCCAATGCACTCGGTGAAGCTCCCGAGTGAAAGCTGGTACTCCATCGTCATTACTGTCGGGTGATCCCCTTCGATCTTCCCGAGTGCGTTGATCTCGCTCTTGGTAGCGACGATCGAGGACTTCCCGTAGATCACTCGGCGGGGTCTTTGGCAGGCTGCTTCGGTAACCGGAGCTGTTGTTGCGGCGGACGCGGTGGTGGACGGGTGGACGTCCATGTTGCTTCTCGCGGGAGTCGGCCGTTTGCGCCTGATGCTTGTGCGTGGACTCGCAGCGTGGGCCCCTTGACCTGGTTGCCGACCGGTCTGGCTCGGGCCTCTTGTAATCCCTTGACCTCAGCAGCGGGAGTTGGCTACCTGCAACGTCATCGTGAGGAATTTTGTATGGCTTTGAAATGATGGAGGCATTTTCCTGCAAGAAAGATTCTTATAGCACTGAGAAGTGTGACATCAAGATTGCAAAGCAAAGCAATGAAAGAGTTAGGTCGGCTTACCGGAGGAGGAGGTCGATACCGACTGAAGGGGAGGACTGGCAGCATGAAGCTGCGTTCGACTGCAATTCCAGTTGAGAAGACCTTGTACATTCAGATCTTCAAGATCTCGAAGCTGAGGGAGTCGCGGTCTTCCCGATTGGGGTCCCTTTTGCCCTCGTACTCGAAGGTTGGCTTCAATCGCTCCTTAATTGGTGCCAGTCGGCTCCTGATGAAGTGCCGAGTGATTTGTTCACCGCGAAGACCTTTTTGCTTTATCTCCAAGATCTTCGCTAGCAACTTGTTGGCTTCATCCCAGTCTTGGGCTACTGGCATAGTGCTCCAGGTAGGCCTAGGCACGGGGGAAGGCCAACGAAGTTTGGCAGGCTGGGTTCAAGATTGCTAATATAGAACCAGCTCGCATGCCAGCCCTTGTTGGAGGATTTCAAGGGGAGAGAGAAATACTCCTTGCGGAGGAATCCACGGAGTTGGAAACCCGTCCCACCGACGACGCAAGGATGGTCCTTATTCGGATGCGGCTTAAGGTAGAACATGCGACGAAAGAGTTGGAAGTGGGGAAGAATGCCAAGGAAGGCTTCACACACATGGATGAAAAGAGCAATGTGAAGCATGGATTTGGGGTTCAAATGATAGAGCCGAAGGCCATAATAATCAAGAAGCCCCTAAAGAACTCGGAGGTGGGGAGGCTGAAGCCGTAGTAAAAAAAGATGTGAAGACGACGAGCTCACCGGTGTTCGGAGTGGGGAACTCCTCACCCGCCGCCGGGCGCCAGCCCACGATCTCCTTAGGAGGAAGCACTCCGTGCTTCACCATCTCTTTGAGGGTGGATTCCCTCACATCCGAAGTGGCCCACTGCTCGAAAGGGATTTTCCTCTCATCCACCATGAGTATGGTTTGTGTGGGGAGCAGATCTGGCTTGAAGGATGGGGATTTGAGGAGGGGGTCTGAGAAGAAGGATGCGGAGGCTAGCTGTGAGCAAAGCGCAGGCTTCCGGATCGTTGGATTGGGTGTGCACAAGAGCTTAGGGTTCTTCACTGCAAGCTGTTGAGCAGTGTTGCGATTGGGGAATTTTTCCGGGAAGATGAAGTGGCGGGGATGACCTCGAGGCTTTGTAAGAGATTTGAGGGTTGCGCTAGGTTTTCTCGCTATTAGGCCGTGCCCATGAGAGACCTGCGACCCAGCTAAGGTGTGGCCCGATGCGTGTCCTTAGGGACTTAAGTGGATGAACTTAAGCAGATTTGCCTTGGCAATATGCACGTGTCTAAGAGCCCTGTACCTTTGAAAATCCTTTCATGCCGCGGTTTGCTTGACTTCATGAGAAGCTAGCACGATGCAATTTGAAACGTGACAAACGGCAAAGCTTTTTATGGCTGTCTTGATGAAAGGGACTGTTTGGTTCTTTGGCATTTGATCGAACGATTATTTCAATGCTATTTTTCCACCTTAGTGAAGATCTTTTTTAGATTGAGACCAACATTATGGTAGGAGCCGTTTAATGCTTTGGTCATAGTTTTCAGGGAACTAAAAAATTTGTTTACCCATGAGGGATGATTAAAATATTTAATCCGAGATGACTCGGATAGCTTCGCTCAGATAAGCATGAGCTTACCGAGTGCTTTTTTACTCACGAGGGTTGATTGAGTTATTTGTTCTGAGATGACTCGGGCAAATTCACTCGGATGAACACGAGCTTGCTGAGTGATGAGATTTTTATGATTGCTTTAGCATGAGCTAAGCATTTATATAAGAATGATTTTCTATAGTTCGCGATTGTGTGCTTAATCATATAGTCGGGGGCTATATCTAATTAGGTACATTAAGAGATGCACCTAGATATTTATTTTTGAGAATTTTTTGGATATTTTCCAGCCCTTCATAGTCTTTGGAGCCACTCAGGAGATTCAGGCAGAGATGATGGAATCACTCGGCGCCAGAAGCACTTGGCCAAAGAGTTTTTGGCTCGTATACCGTCTTAGTTTGATGCTGAGTTGTCTCGTCGACGAAAGGATTCGGAGGCTCTTGTGGAGTTTATGGCAATCGAGTATCTACATGGCAAACTTATTTTGGAGATAGGGATAGATTGTGTCTGTCAAATATGTAAACCAACTATGACTTGGGTGTTACGTTGCCGAATAGATAAGGCAATGACTCATAGTCACGGTTTGGTAAGATTGACAAAACCGACTTAGAGTAAGATAGGGTTTTCGACTTGTAAGCCCGCCTCCCAAGACTATATGAGGGGGGTAAGGGGCGTCCCTTGAGGGATATCAGAAGTTTTATTAGCTTTTGGCTTTAGATTCATAAGCTACAGATCTTGAGATCAATATACACTCGGCGGATCGAATCCCCAAACAGGAGTAGGGTATTACCTCACGAGAGGGCCTGAACCTGTCTAAATGTTTGTTTCCCAACTAACCTATTGTGCTTGGCGATCTTGACTGCACCCCCAATTTTCTATTGCTGAAACCGAGTTTCGACAGTTCCTGTTTTCATGGCTGCACACTCGAATGAACAATTAATAGTGCTTTCAAGTCTCGCATCACACTGCCTGATTGGGATGGTGACACATCCTTATGGAAAGTATACAACGATATAAGCAATTCAAGAACTCCGTGTGATCCAGCAAATTAATGTCAACAAAATTGCTCGGTCAATACAAATCATAAAGAGTACCAAGTGGTAGAAACAACATGAAACTATGTTAAGCCACTGAGCATTCATGCACCTGGTTTGTTGTACATCATTGAAATGAGAATAATACAAAAATATAACTAGACAATAGATGTTATTGAAGTATATATCCCTCTAAAAGTAAAACAAAATATTAGACAATACAGAATGACTCTACATGGGAACAGACTTGATAAAGAGAATCTTTACAATCTCCTGCAGATGTGAGGAGAATGTGTATGCGTCCTTCCTCTTATCATAAAAGAACATTATGGAAACAGCAAAGTTCACAACTCGTTGCACTGCCTGGAGAATCTCAGGACGTTCATAGCGGGCCTGGTTCATAGTTCTCCATTCATCTTCTATCATTGAACTGAGTTTGGTGAGGGCAACCTCGCTTGTGACCTTGTGCTCGTTCATGTAGCACTCCACGGAGCTAGCGATATCCCCTTTATTCTTTCCACGCTGCATATATGTATATGAAATGCAAATTATAGTATTCTCGCTCACCACCGACAATTTAACAAAGTAGAAGTCATAAAGCAATTGCAGCATCTCATTTAAAGGAATCATGTAAAATTCCATATATTAAAGGAATCATGTAAAATTCCATTTGTGTAAGAGTTTATTGTTTCTCTGTACTCCCTTTGTCCATAATATAAGCACTTTTGGAACTATACCAAGTCAAACCTTTTTAACTATGGTTGTTGATAAAATGATGATAAAGATTAACGGCGTAAGAATGATGTTATGAGATTTAAACAAAATATCACAATATTCAACTCTTTTTATTATTTAAAACACAGTTTATGTTTATAGATAATATTGGTCAAAGTAGCATATTAGAGACCATGTCAGTGTCCTAAAGGGTTCTATTTGTGTACGGAGGGAGTGAAAAAACATGAACAATTATCGCGATTTCCATCACTTGATGAGCAATCTTGTATGCACTAAAAGGTTACGTTTAATAAACAAGAGCTTATTTTTTTTGCGGGTAAAGAGAATTCACTAATCAGAATAAAACAAGAGCTTAATTAATTACACTATACCTTAAATGCTGCAATGTCATTCATGAAACGCATTATTTTTGCACATGCTGTTATTGCCGTACTGCTTGATGTCCACTCAAATGCTTCCTTTGTTATTGTATCACCTCGGCCAACTGTAGTACACACGCATACTAGTTGCACCGTTGAAGTCATGGTAGACAAAGCGACCTGTTCTTGGAAGCTTGGCTTGTGATTCTTGTGTAACCATTCGGCTTCCTGGAGAAAATAATGGGACAGCTTTTGGAACTGCACATAAGCGAATTAAGGAAATTAACCACAAGCCATGCTGAGCGGTATTGTTGCTATGATCTACCAACTCCATTTTTAACTTGACTCAAACATGTGGCATCAAGATTTCTAAAAATGATCACTGATTATTATTAGAAAAAGAATCCAATATTGAAATTATATCACTATATTAGATTTGTTAAAGTCATAATACTATAGTTTGATCGTGGTATCTAACTGTAAAGTTATTAAAAAATCAATAGTCAAATCTGAAAACTGAAGATTGCATGGAGTAAAAGAAAAACAGAGAGAAATTGGTCCTAAGATACATGTATCACTAGTGCACCTCTTTTTCGCATAAGCAACCCGGTACTTCTCATTCACTGTCACCTGATTCTCAAACTCCTTGAAATTATTCAACAATTTAAAGTAGAATTTTTCAGGTACTCAGGTAGGACTGGGATAGCACTCTCATCCCATCTGCAATGTTAATTTTCATAAAAAAGTTAGTTAGGTAAGCATACATAATTTGATAAATTATTTTAAGATACACTAAGCCAACCTTTGTATGGCTTCATTTAGCTTCCGACATTCTTGAATGGTGGCATGGGCATCATATGTATCATCCATTATGACTATTAGTACAATCATTTTAGCACAAATTATTCGTGTGAGTGCTAGGCCTTCCTCAAAGAACATCATGTAAGACCATGTGTAGCTCTCCACGACACGATCCCTAAGGTAACTTAGCCCTATATATCCACGAAGGTCATTCCACCACCTAAAATAAAAGTTTTTAAGCATGCATAGATAGTATGTTTAAGATATATATAGGATGAGCATTGCACATAGCAGTTACGATAGAATTAATATGGATAATATATATACCTATTAAATATAAGTATTAATCAATATAATGTGTATGAATGTAAGAAGCATTAATAAGACTGGTAATGAGAATACATAGAGTAATAATTATTTAGTTTATTTTTGACATATATCATAGATTCAAACTTACTCGGAAATAGCTTTCAGCTCTTTTAAGTGGAACCCCTGTAGAAGGTTAAAATTTAGTTTTGCGAGATCCAATAGAATCGGAATATGGCTTTCCTCTTGTTGATATTCCAAGAAGTAACACAATGTCTCTACTCTTTTGCAGGTCCTTGCTAGTGGTATGTGAAGGGCACGGCTGACTTGATCAAATAAAGGGTGCTTCAGGTCATTGCCCTGCATCATTGATGTTAGATGGTGCCTAGAAAAAGAGATGGCTTCTTCAAGTTCTGGCTCATCATGAACGAGGAGATAAGCTGCATTGTACAGACTTAATAAATCCCTTGGTTCATGAGCTACTTCATCGATAAACCTCCCATTGTCATCCTTGAATTTGTTAAATGTATCTGCACGGCATAAGATATTTAATTTACCACTATCTAATTCAATTCTGGTTTCGTCTGTGCATAAGGTGACTGGACTTCTCTTATACATAATAGAATTTTCTTTTCTTAACCACTTATGTTTAATTTGATAAGCTGTTTGCTTCAGCCAAAAATAAATACTGGTTTTTCTCTGTGAACAAATAAATGATGGATTGATAAACCCCTGTGACTTAGAAAAACGTTGGAAAATATCAAAAAAACTTATATGGGTTACTAAAAGGGTTGAATAAAAAATTAAAGTTCATCCTAAAGCTATACAGGATTTGGCATACATACAATTATTAAATCTAATTAAAGTATGGATTGCCTACAGATTGACATATATTTATACCTGGAGATACCCATAGGCCATGCTCCCTAAGCAAGCGAAACCGAAGAGCAACCTCATAAAGACTAGAGCTGTTAAATTCACTTTGGTGTATGTCTCTTAGAGTGTGGCTTATCTCATGGTCGAAGAGGTGAGCAATTCCTAGACGTTGGACTGCATCCACTAAGTTCATTCTTGTAACCACGTCATTGGAAGTACAAAACAGCGTGCGGACATTCTGTTTGAGCATATCGGCCCTCTGCCTCAGCCATTCCTCTGACCTCTGCAACATGCACGGTTTTGATTGATAATATATCTACATATAATAATTTATCCTCATGAACTGCTTGAACAATAGTAATTATATGTCAGAAGCAATATAAAATTATAGCAGAAAACTCCCCATGCACACATATATTATCTCGACTCGTATATATATATATACACACACATAAATATGCATAAGCTGGGATTTTGGCTTACTCCTAACAAGGCTTTAGTGAGGTCTCCTTTTGATCCAGCACTTAATAGACCATATGCATGCATAAAATTATTTAGACTCATTCATAGATAATATTAACGTACTAACATATAGTTATAGCAATAGAACAACTGTGTTTATATATGCCTGCCTGAAGTGGTTGTGGTCCGTAGTTGATAAAGAAGTCTCCCCAGACAGAGGGTTCATAGCTGAATGCCTTCTCAGGAGCAATAGCATCACCAGAAGCGAGAGACGGACTCAGGTCGCGAGCCACCCGGGACATGGCCCGACATCTAGGTCTAACGGTGGATAGGTTCAGAGCAGGGGTGGAGCTCAGGGGGCTGAGCCTCCGAGTGATCTTCACCATGCTAAGTCCTATATGGGCAGGCAAAAACCCTGGTCTTGGCAGGCTTGCTGCGCCCATGCTGGAAGCCATACTTGACATTTGTGTATGTTGGATTCGCACATACCATCCTTCCATTCCAGTGGATGAGATTAAATTCTCCTAACATAGTCTCCTAGGCTGCGTCTGAAAGGAGAAGAAAACTGAAGAAAAAGGTACTTAACGTTAATGATTAATTGAGTATTAATTATTTTAAGATTAATATAAAATAATTTTAGAGAAACATTTTTATAAAATTTTTAGAAAAAACACATCGTTTAATAGTTGAGGAAGTACATGCGGAAAACTAGAGACTTTCTCTTCTTCTGTCGTTCAAATGAAACAACCTTCGATTTAGAGAGAAAATACTTCCTTTTTTTACCATTAAGACAAGCCACTGATATATGCGTACAGAGGTTTCTGCCATCCTACACATAGGTATACGTCGTCATGCACATATATTAGAGGAGGTACCAAAACTAAGGTTAAAGGTTGAAATAAGACTACAAACTCATGTTTATATATATTCTTAAATCTTGACTTTTTATTTCATTTTTTAGTGGTGTAATTAAGTATATGTGTTATTTAGGAGGTATATCCTAACTAACACTATGTACCTCCCAATAATAAAAAAAACCTTGTCATTGCCAATTATAAATTTATCTTCTTATCAATTAATCAGTGCTATTTATTTTCACTAAAATAATAAGGAGGAGGCATATGCCTCTTCAAGGATGGGAAAAAACTCCATGGTAATATTCCTCTTGAACTATTGTTTCCTCTATATGCATATCTGGAAAAAAATGTATTGAATGGTGTTGCTGCCTGAAATTGGTCTAACAGCAAGATATAGTTGTTTTGTGAAGAATAAAATGGATATGTTTTCTTGATGTGTGGGCTATTGTTGATTTCAGGTATTAAGTATTTTTATACTATGTTGGTTAATCAATTGGAGTGTAAGCACTATTACGAGAGAACATATCAAAAAAGAACTTTTTTTCCTTTAAGTCTACACCGATTAAGGGATTTAATTAATTAGTAGCAATTGAAGTGTCATCGATCTCATCCGTACAAACTAAACGATGGCCGTGATTTTTTGCCAAATCCAACTGGCGCGGTTGGCCAGGGGAACCTCACCCGTCGCTGCCTCCTGTCTATTGTGAGACATCGACGGAAACGTCGGGGAGGAAACCGACCAGCCGGAAGAAAGGTAGTAATAGAAAGAATCAACCCGGTTTTGTTTGCTTGCACATGTAATCCGGGTGGAGATATGCACACATATCCTTGTGTCGAAACTTGGTTTCGGCAATATAATTCTGGGTCGTAGTCGAGATCGCAGCCAATGGATTGGAAGAAGAAGAAGATTTAGACAGGTTCATGCCCTCTCGAGAGTATCACTACTCACTCTGTTTCGGTGGATTCGATCCGCCGAGTGTCTTTATTGATCTTACGATCTAAAGCTGAAGGCTAAAGGTTGATCTAGAATCTGATCTAGTCCAAGATATCCCTCGGGGCGCCCCCTACCTCCTTATATAGTCTTGGGAGGGGCTTACGGATCGGAAACCCTATCTTATTCTAAGTTGGTTTTCTCAATCTTACCAAACCGTGACTATAGGCCGATTGCCTTATCTCTATCGGCAATCGTAACACCCAAGTCAAGTTCGGCTTACAGATATGGCGGGCGCAATCCATCCCTACCTCCGTCGGATAAGCTTGCCAGTAGATACCGATTGCCACAATCTCCACGAGCCCCAGTCCTTTTCGGCGACGAGACAACTCGGCTTCAAACCAAGCAGACTCGGCCAAAAATCTCTTTGACCGAGTGCTTTTGGCGCCAGTGATTCCATCATCTCTTCCGAATGTTGAGTGGCTCCAAAGACGTGAAGGGCTGGAAAATATATAAAAATTTCTCAAAAATAAATATCTAGGTGCATCTCTGATGCACCTAATTAAATAGCCGACTATGTGGTTAGTCAAAAATAGGCTAAGCATATAGTCAAGAACTATAAAAGATCATTCTCATGTAGATGTCTAGCTCATGCTAAAGCAATCATTGAAATCTCATTACTCGGTAAGTTCATACTCATCCGAGTGAATTTGCCCGAGTCATCTCACAACAAATAATTCAATCAACATATGGGTGAAAAACACTCGGTAAGCTCATGCTTATCCGAGTGGATTTGCCCGAGTAATCCCGGAACAAACATTTCAATCATCCCTCATGGGAAAACAAGTTCTTTCAATCATATAAAAAATATGACCAAATTATTAAATAGCTTATGCCATAATAATGGTATCAATCTATAAAGATCTTCACCAAGGTGGAAAAATAGCATTGATCTAATTAATTAGCCAAATGCTAAAGAACCAAACAACCCTTGTCATCAAGGCAGCTATAGAAACTTAGCCGTTGGTCACCTTCCAAGTTGCATCGTGCTAGCTTCTCATGAAGTCAAGCAAACTGCGGTATGAAAGGATTTTCAAAGGTATAGGGCACTCGGACACGCGCATATTGCCAGGGCAAATCTACTTAAGCTCATCCGCTTAAGTCCCTAAGGACACGCGTCAGGCCACACCTTATCCGGGCCGTAGATTTTCTTATGGGCTCGGCCCAATCACCAGAAAACCTAGCGCAACCCTCAAATCTTTCTATAAAGGCGTGAGGTCGTCCCCGCCTCTTCATCTTCCAAAAATTCCCCTTTTCGCAATACTGTTCACCAGTTCATTGCGGAGAACCCTAGACTCGCGCGCTCCCAAATCCATCCATCTAGGAACTCGCTCTGCAACAACCAGGCTCCGCGGCCAAATCTCCCACGTTCCTTGTCAAAAGTCCGACCTTTTCGACCGGATCCACTTCCCATCAACATCACTCTCATGGCGGAGGAAAAGAGGATTCCGTTCGACCAATGGGCCGCTTCGGATGTGAGGGAATCCACCTCAAGGAGATGGTGAAGCACGGCGTGCTTCCGCCAAAGAAATCATGGGATGGCGCCGGCGGCGGGAGGACTTCCCGACCCCGAACGCCGGTGAGCTCGTCGTTTTCACTTCTTTTTTCTACTGCGGGTTCAGCCTTCCCACCTCCGAGTTCTTCCGGGGCTTCGGATTACTATGGGCTTCATCTCTACCATCCGAACCCCAACTCAATGCTTCACATCGCTCTCTTCATTCATGTATGTGAAGCCTTCCTTGGCATCCTCCCCACTTTCAACTCTTCCGGCGCATGTTCTATCTCAAACCACATCCGAACAAGGACCACCCTTGCGTTGTTGGCGGGGCAGGTTTCCAGCTCCGCGGATCTCTCCGCAAGGAGTATTTTTCTCTTCCTTTGAAGTCTTCCAACAAGGGTTGGCATGCGGGCTGGTTCTACGTCAGCAACCTAGAACCCAGCCTGCCATCTTTCGTCGGCCTTCCTCCTGTCCCCAGTCCATCATGGAGCACTGTTCCAGTAGCCCAAGATTGGGACGAGGCCAACGAGCTGCTCGCGAAGATCCTGGCAATGAAACAAAGAGGTCTTCGCGGGGAACAAATCACTCGGCACTTCATCGGGTGCCGGCGGCGCCGATCAAGGAACGGTCGGCCGGCCTTCGAGTATGAAGGCGGAACGGACCCCAATCGGGAAGATCCGGATCCACTCAAGTACGAGATCCTGAAGATCCGGATGTACAAGCTCTTCTCGACTGGAATTGCAGTTGAGCGGGCCCTCATTCTGCCGGTTCTTCCCTTCAGCATCCACCGACCTCCTCCGGTAAACCGATTGGTTGCTTCATAGTATCTTTCAATCTTGACATCTTGTCTCTTAACATTGTACACTCTTTCTTCTGCAGGAAAACGCCTCTATAACCTCCAAGCCATACAAGGTGTCCCACGACGACGCGCGCGTCGCCCGCCAAGAAGCCGGGTGGGATCAAGATCCAAGGCGACCGGTCGGGAAGCGGCGGCGCAGTGAGACTCGAACAAGCGTGCGAGCAAGAGGAGGCTGATTATCGAGGACTCGGATGATGACGTCCCGGCTCCTCCCACCGAGACCCCACCTATAAGACGATCGCCGCGGACGGCGCCGAAGATCCGCCGGTCATCCAGGTATGTTCTGAAACCGAAGTCTGAACTCTTTCGTTGAAAACTTTTCTTTATCTTTACCCCTGTTGTGTTCACTTTCATAGGAGGCCCGGGACATAGATCTGCGGGGGAGTGAAGGACCGACCCGGCCGCCGCTCCCGAGGGTGCCAAGGCCAGCGAGCCAAAGCCCGGAGCCCACAACCAAGTGCGAACGCTCAGGAAACAACCTTCACCTCCGAAGAAGGATGCCCCAAGGAAGGAGCCCCGGCGGCCGGGATATCCCGACTGGAAACCAGTCAGCGGCCGGGAAACCTGAGGCCGCGGCTCAAGCGCCCCCGACTTGGGGCCACTCGGCGCGGAGTCAGAAGAAGGAGGCCAGCCGGGCCGCTCCACCCTAAGCAAGCGGCCGTCGAAACTGGTGAGATTTGTTTCGAAGTATCCTTTTGCTCTTTCAGTTTGAATCTTTCATGTCTTCATTTGTCCTTCTTGTTTGCCAGCCACAGTGGAGGAGATCCCCAGGTTGCAGTCCTCTGAAACCTGGGTTCCCCCGATTAGGATCGAGTGGCGGGACGCGGAAGGCGAGAGGCAGGGCATCATCCTGGACCGGCAAGCCGAGAAAGATGAAAGGGATGCCCTTGTCGAGAGCCTGAACGAAGCGACCCGGCTGCTCAACGTAAGCCTTCGTCTCTTTCTTTAATTGTATTATCACTGTCTTTCAGTTGGTCAATCTTCTGCTTTCACGCGCAGAAGGAATATTGCCGCTCCATGGCAAAATCTGAGGTGCTGGAGAAGCTGGTTCCCCACCTGAACTCCTTAGAGGACGTTCAGCGACAGCTGAAGGCCACTCGGGAGGCCGCGTCAAGGGAGGCGGCTCTAAGGAGGGAGATTGCAGAGCTTCGGGAGGCGAACCTCGACCTCCGAGGATCAATCGGAAGTAAGCCCGTTTCTCCAAATTTCTTCATGATTCCCATGTTAATTTCGGTTCTTGACGATCTTCTTTTGTAGAGGATTCTTCGGAGGTCCATTCGCTTCAAGTCCAGCTGGAGGCAGTCAGCCTTGACAAAGCCGAGATAGAGGCCGAGTTTGAAGGTAAGCTTCTTTGGAGTAAAACTTCTTGTGCTGCTTTATTTCCGAGTAGTTTGGATGATCCGGAACTCTTGGCAGCTTACAAGGTAAAGACCTGAGCCCAATACGACGTCTTGCTTGGGCGGGTCGACGACGCGAAATCCGGGAAGAGGTCGCCAATGCCGCTATGCCAATCTTGCTGTCCCTATTCGATCAAGGAGTTGGGACCAGTTCGCTGGAGCCGATCGAAATATTCGACAAGTTGCGGCGGCTCCCGACCGTATCGGCCAATATCACCGAAGCGGCCGGCATAGGGGCTGGTGCAGCTCTTGCGCGAGACCAAGTCCCTTTACCCCAGTGGATATCCACTCGGTCGGGAAGGCTTTGCGACGGAACGACAGGACGAGCGAGGCCTTGGACATGCTTGAGTGAGGCGCGGAGGCGGCGAAGAAAATATCCCTTGATGTAGTAAACAATTTCAAGATTTGATTTGTCTATCGACTTTGTCTTGTAAATGTCGCATGGCCGTAACGCTACGATGTAGAACTTGTGATATATTTAGTTTATTTATGTTAATGCCTTGATCCGAGTTTTTGTGTGAAATTTCTTAAGTAGTTTTCGTCCGATTGTCACCAAGCCTAGGCTCGATTAGGTCATCGGAAAACTCTCGGTCCTTAGACACGAACTCGAATCGAAGACCATTAAACAATGATAAACCAAATCATGCACAGAAGTTGATGAGAAAAACTTAAACTTTATTGACATATGTACGCCCCATTGCTAACTCAAGAAGTCATCTTGCTTGAGGTTGGCAGTCAAAAACATGAAGCCTTAGCCGAATTAGGCATAAAATCGTCGAAGATGCTCGATGTTCCAGGAGTTCTCCACCATAGACCCGTCTTCACGCTTTGGCCGGTATGCACCGGGCCGAGTCACTTCAGCGATTATGTATGGTCCTTCCCATAAGGGAGATAACTTGTGTCGATCTTTGGTTGTCTGGATCTTGCGTAGGACCAGGTCGCCAACGATGAAAGCTCGTGCTCGCACGTTGCGACTGTGGTATCTTCTGAGCCCTTGAAGGTATTTGGCCGACTGGATAAGGGCTACCTCACGGGCTTCTTCCAATCGGGTGAGGTCATCCACTCGGTCAGGGTCGTAGCGTTCATCGTTGAAGGCTGCGGACCGGAGGGACTCATATTCCATCTCGTTTGGCAACATGGCTTACGCGCCATAGACCAAGAAGAAAGGAGTTTGGCCGGTAGCCGGCGGGTGTGGTCCGCGCGACCACAAACCGAGGAAGTTCTTGGACCCACTTGCCGGCGTAAGGGTTTAGGCGATCGAAAACACGGGCCTTGATGCCTTGGAGGACCATGCCGTTGGCTCGCTCGACTTGTCCGTTGCTTTTGGGATGAGCTACTGATGCGTAGCAGATCTTGATTCTGAAGTCTTCGCAGAATTCCTTGAAGATGCCTCCCGTGAATTGAGTCCCATTGTCGGTTATGATTCTGTTTGGGACGCGAAGCGGTGCACGATGTTGAGGAAAAAGTCTCGTGCTTTGTCGGCGGTAATTGTGGCGACCGGTTTGGCCTCAATCCACTTGGAGAACTTGTCGATTGCGACGAAGAGGTGTGTGAATCCTCCTGGCGCTTTTTTGAAAGGGCCAACCATGTCCAGCCCCCATACCGCGAACGGCTAGGAAAGTGGGATTGTTTGAAGCTCTGGGCCGAGACATGGCTTTGTCGGGCGAAAAGCGCGCCTTCGCGAGGTTCGTACGACTTTATCCGCGTCGGAGACCGCGGTAAGCCGAAGAAACCTTGCCTGTAAGCTTTGCCGACTAGAGTGCGTCTTTGTCGCGTGGCTTCCGCATATGCCGAGTGGATATCTTGGAGTAGTGTTTCCCTTCTTCGGGTGTGATGCACCTCATTAGAATTCCAGAGGGCCTTCTCTTGTATAGATCGGAGTCAACCATGACGTATGCTTGGCAATGACGCCGGACACGTTCTGCTTCATCCCGGTCATCCGGCAGCTCTTGCTGGGTTAAGAATTTGATGAGCGGCATCCTCCAGTCGGTATCGGTCATGGCGACTTCGTTCGTGGTTTGCTCGTTGGGAGTCGTCTTTGCCGTGATGGTTGGTTCGTAGAGATGTTCGACAAAGACGTCGCTGGGGCAGCTTCGCGCTTAGATCCGAACCGTGCCGGCTCATCGGCGGCTTCGTTGTTATGTCTCAGGACATGTGAGAGTTTGAGCCCGTCAAACTTGCCTTCAAGCTTGCGGACCTCTTGCCGGTAGGCCTCCATTGTGTCGTTTAGGCAGGACCAGTCCTTCATCACTTGATTGACGACCAGCTGGGAGTCGCCTTTCACGATAAGCCGACGTATCCCGAGTGAAACTGCGAGGCGCTGTCCATGTAGAAGAGCTTCGTACTCGGCAACGTTGTGTGAGGCTGAGAAGTGGAGGTGAAGGACATATCTTAGCCTTTCCCCAGTCGGGGAGATCAGCACAACCCCTGCTCCCAAGCCGGTGATCCTCTTGGATCCGTCGAAGTGCATGGTCCAGTGTTGGAGGTCTTCCCGAGGCACATTTTCTTGCTGTTCAGTCCACTCGGCCAGGAAGTCCGCCAAGGCTTGTGACTTTATGGACGTTCTTGCCTTAAAAGTCAAGTCCAGCGGCATTAGCTCTAGGGCCCACTTGGCGATGCGTCCGGTTGCCTCGCGGTTGTGGATGACATCGCCGAGTGGGAAAGAGGTGACGACGGTGACCGAGTGACCCTGAAAATAGTGTGCCAATTTCCTCGTGGTTATTAGAACACCATATAGCAGTTTTTGTACCTGAGGGTAGCGAATTTTGGCTCCTGCCAATACTTCGCTAACGAAGTAAATTGGCCTTTGAATCTTCTGAGCCCGTCCTTCTTCTTTCGCGTTCGACCACAAGGACCGTACTAGCCACTTGGTGAGTGGCTGAAACATACAGCACGAGAGGTTCTGGGGTTGAGGCGAGGCCGGGACGGGCGGCGTTGTAAGGAACTCTTTGAAATCTTCAAAGGCCTTGTTGGCTTACGTGGTCCACGGAAGTCGTCTTTTTCTTTAGCGGTCGAAGAATGGCATGCCTCGTTCGCGAGTCGGGATATGAAACGGCTTAGTGCCGCCATGCGGCCAGTGAGCTTACGGACGTCCTTTTGGTTACTCGGGGTTTCATGCTTAAGATGGCGTTGATCTTCTCTGGATTTGCTTCAATACCGCGATGTGACACCATGAAGCCGAAGCGGTTGCACGATGGAACGCCGAAAGTGCACTTCTCGGGTTTAACTTCATTCCGAAGGCCGGATGTTCGCAAAGGTTTCTTCTAAGTCGGTGATCGGGTCTTCTTTACGCTTGGTCTTGATGACAACATCGTCGACGTAAGCTTCAGCGTTCTTGCCGATCTGCGTCTGGAAACATCTTTGGATCATGCGTTGGTATGTGGCTCCGGCGTTCTTCGAGTGAAAGGCATGGTGATGTAGCGGTAGGCCCCAAACGGGGTGATGAACGATGTCTTCGGGCGGTCGGATTCTTTTAGGCTGATCGGTGATAGCCCGAGTAATGTATCCAGAAACTCGGGAGTTGGCAGCCGGTGCAGTAGAGTCGACGACTTGGTCGATACGAGGTAGCCGAACGGATCTTTGGGGCAGGCTTTGTTGAGGTCGTTATAGTCAACGCACATGCGCCATTGCCCGTCTTCTTACGGACCGGGATGGGTTGGCTAACCGGTCGGGATGGAGGACTTCTTTAATGAAGCCGGCAGCCAAGAGCTTTGCGAGTTCTTCTTTGATAGCGTCCTTTCGATCCTGTGCGAATCTGCGGAATCGCTGTTTTATCGGTTTGGCGTCATCTTTGACGTTCAAAGAGTGCTCGATCACCTCCCTAGGAATTCCGGGCATATCGGATGGTTTCCAAGCAAAAACATCTTTATTATTTTGGTGGAAGGTGACGAGCGCGCTTTCCTATTTGGGATCTAGGTCGGCGCCGATTACGGCGGTTTTGAGGGATCAGACGGATCAAGGGAGATTTTCTTGGTCTTGGCGTCGCCGGATCCTGATTTGGCTATCTTCTTCGCGGGGACTTCGCCCTCTGCCGAAGTTGATGCAGCCAATCGGACTTCTTGTTGGCCACGTAATCTCTCGCGAGATTGGGCCATATCGCAACTCTCCTTATCGCGGTGAAGGCTTGCTTCACGTCGGCTGCGAAGAGTGATGACGCCGTTGGGACCCGACATCTTCATGCAAAGGTAGGTGTAGTGAGGGATCGCCATGAACTTGGCAAGCGCGGGCCTTCCAATGATGGCGTGATATCTTTGTTTCGAAGTCGGCCACCTCAAAGGTGACGTTCTCCGTTCGGAAGTTCTCTCGGGCTCGAAGGTGACGGGAGGGAGACATGCCCGAGTGGTGTTGAAGATAGCCACAGGATAACTCCGTGGAAGGGGCTAAGCTTGCCTTCGTTCGGCCCTTGGGATGCGCATCTCATCCATGGTCTTGGCGAACGGGATATTGAGAGCGCCCCCCATCGATGAGGACGCGCTTAAGCTGATGTTGCGGACCACGGGGTGCGGGGCGAGTGGATAGCGCCCGGGTGAACCACTCGGTCGGGATGATCCGAGCGGTCAAAGGTGATGGCCACTTCCGACCATCGCAGATGCGAGGGACCTCGGGTTGAGCCGCATTGACCTCCCGGTCGGTCGGCTTACATTTCCTCTTGGACTCATAGGCTAGCGGCCCTCAGAAGATGTGGTTGAGCTCTCCCCGGGTCTTGGAAAGGTTCGGCATTTTCAACCGCGTTGTTCTTTGGCGCCGAGACGAGCCAGCCTCGTCGGTTGGCTTCTTGTTAAGCTGCGCGCGTATTGTTCGGCGAACGCTTGTAGATGAAGCGATCCTTCGCCGCGTGCTTATGATTCGGGTGGTGGGTGCCTTTGGGCGTTCATGATGGCGTCGTGGCGGCGACTCGGGACGCGGCGTTGAGTGTTGGATGTTGCGGCCACTAAGTCCTCGGATCGGCGCTTGCGATCTTTCAGCCCCAGTTGCCGCCTTGCCGCCATCCTTCTTAGGATTACGGCTTCCTCCCGTCGCTTGTCCTCCCTTCGTCGGGCCGTTCTTGATGGACGGCCTTAATGGCGTCATTGGATTTGGCGTACGAATTCGTCGTCTCGAACATTTGCTTCACCGTCTTCGGTGGCTTGCGTCCGAACTTCCCGATGAGCAGCTCATCACGGACTCCCTTTTGGAAGGCGGCGATGATGATGTCATCAGTGATGTTCGGGATCTTGTTGCGCTTCTCGGAGAAACGACGGATGTAATCCTTCAGGGGCTCGTCCGGCTTCTGGATGACGTTGTAAAGGTTGAAGTGTGTGCCGGGCCTCTCGAAGGTACCTTGGAAGTTGGCGATGAAGTGGTCCCTCAGCTCGCTCCACGAGCCGATTGAGCCTCTTGGCAGGCTCATGAGCCAATTTCTGGCTGAGTTTGCGAGGGCCACGGGCAGGTAATTGGCCATGGCCTTGTTGTCGCCGCCTGTAGCTCGGATGGCAAGGGTGTATACGGTTAGCCAAGATTCAGGGTCGGTCTTGCCATCGTACCTTTCAATCCCTGTAGGCTTAAAGCCACTCGGCCAGTGCACTCGGCGGAGTTCCCAAGTGAAGGCTGGTACTCCGTCGTCGCCGCTATCGGGTGATCCCCTCCGATCTTCTCGAGTGTGTCGGTCGCGCTCCTGGTAGCGGCGATCGAGGACCTCCCGCAGATCACTCGGCGGGGTCTTCGGTTGGCTGGTTGGATAGCTGGAACTGTTGCAGCGGGCTCGGTGGTGGACGGGTGGACGTCCATGTCGTTTGTCGCGGGAGTCGGCCGTCTGCTCCTGGTACTTCAGCGTGGACTCGTGAGGTGGGCCTCTTGGCCTGGTTGTCGACCGATCCGGCTCGGGCCTCTTATAGTCTCCTGACCTTAGAGGTGGGAGCCGGCTCTTGTCTGGCGTTTCGGCCACAGATTCAGTCGGTCTTCGTGCCGAAGTGGTGGGATGGCCGTTCGCCGTGGCAGCGACGATGGTCTTGATCTTGTCGAGTATTGGAGTCACGTTGGCCGGAGCCGTCTCTATGACGGTGTCCAAGAGCGTGAGTGCGGCGACAGCGTTCTACTGTGGCGTCTGGAAGATGTTGGTGTTGCGGACCCGTGTTTGGAGTATGGCCTCCTGGGCAGATCGTCCGGCTACACGTAGGTCCTGCTTCCTCTTGTCAGCCTCGTCCTTGCGTTGTTTCTCCTCTTCGGCCGTCTTGCGCTCGAGCTCCACCCTGACTCACTCTTCTTCAGCAAGCCTTCTGGCCATGGCTGAGTCGGACTCGTCCGGCTCGGCCATGAGGACGTCGAAGCACTTCGGCTCATAGTCCATGCGGCAGTCGGAGTTGTCGGCTTCGTCAGAAGGGATGCCGTAGAGGTTGTCGAAGCCGGCGGAGCTGAGGTATCCGTTGAGCTCCGAAGATGAGCAGGAGCCGAATGACGGGAGGATGACGGCAACCTCCCTTGATCTGGGTAACCCGGATGCTGATCGTTCCGATCCAGAGTCGAGCTTGGGGGAGTAGGCTCCTCAGAGTGGATCGCCGCCAACTCGGGAGAGAAGTTTGCTGAAAATCTCGGCGACGTTTGGTAACCCAAACGGCACCGAGAGGTCTTCATCTGAGTAGATCGCTTCCGTTGGGGAGGCGAGAAGGTTGGCGTAGATTTCGGCGGTTTTCGGTAATCCGAATGGTGCCAAGTGAAGTCCGTCGTCGAAGAAAGTAGATTGCATCTTGGTCTTCAAGACGTCGTTGTAGATCTCGGCGCTATTGGGAGCCCGAACGGCACCGAGTGTGTCTTTCCTTCCGACTGTTTTGAGTCCGAGTCGAAGGAGGAGTCGTTGAAGAAGTTGGCGGCGAAGTCGCCGAATCCTGAAGGAGATCCCATCACGCTTGTCGGCGAGATTGTTGAAGAAATCTTCGACGCGCGGCCCCCTACCTGGCGCGCCAACTGTCGAAACTTGGTTTCGGCAATATAATTTCTGGGGTCGCAGTCGAGATCGCCAAGCACAATGGGTTGGAAGAAGAAGAAGATTTAGACAGGTTCAGGCCCTCTCGAGAGGTAATACCCTACTCCTGTTTCGGTGGATTCGATCCGCCGAGTGTCTTTATTGATCTCACGATCTAAAGCTGAAGGCTAAAAGTTGATCTAGAATCTGATCTAGTCCAAGATATCCCTCAAGGGACGCCCCCTACCCCCCTTATATAGTCTTGGGAGGAGGGCTTACAGATCGGAAACCCTATCTTATTTTAAGTTGGTTTCCTCAATCTTACCAAACCGTGACTATAGGCCGATTGCCTTATCTCTATCGGCAATCGTAACACCCAAGTCAAGTTCGGCTTACAGATATGGCAGGCGCAATCCATCCCTACCTCCAGTCGGATAAGCTTGCCATGTAGATACCCGATTGCCACAATCTCCCCACCTTGTGTCTATCCGAAACATCGCATATCCGTACAGAACAAGTCCAATCCAACCTGGCTACCTGCAGTGTATGTTTATAGTAGCACGTTGCTACAAGATTCTAATTAACGAAAATTACCATTAACTTATTATTATCAATATTTTCTATATACATTGCCTCTTAATTTCTACGTAAATTTATTACTAACATATCACTACCGGGCTTAGGCTGTTTGCCGAGTGTTCGGGACACTCGGCGAAGCCCATATTCCAATCGGCAAAGGGTTTGCCGAAAGGAGC
This sequence comes from Oryza australiensis, assembly GCA_019925245.2. Taxonomy (NCBI): domain Eukaryota; kingdom Viridiplantae; phylum Streptophyta; class Magnoliopsida; order Poales; family Poaceae; genus Oryza; species Oryza australiensis. The sequence continues at coordinate 54,437 of JAIFGZ020000639.1, read as the reverse complement.
ACTCGGCAAACCTCTCTCGACAAACACAGAGTCGGCAAAAGACTATTTGTCGAGTGCTAAGCTACGGACACTCGGCAAACTCTTTGCCGAGAGGGCGGCACTCGGCAAAGAGAAGAGACTTTGCTGAGTGTCAGCCTCTCGGCAAAGGCTCTACTTTTTGCCGAGTGCCGTCCACTCGGTAAAGTTTCTTCTCTTTGCTGAGTGCCGTGCGCTCGGCAAAGTCTTTTCTCTTTGCTGAGTGCATGACACTCGGCAAAAAAGTACAGCCTTTGCTGGGCGGCCGGCACTCGGCAAAAAGAAAATTGGCAGCACTCGGCGAAAAATGGCAGCACTCGGCAAACAATGTCAAGGAATAGGTCTGGAAAGCCTCTTTGCCGAGTGCTGCATTACGCAAACCCCTCTTTGCCAAGTGCTACACTAGACAAACATGCATCCTGATCCCCTAATGTATTTAATCCTTTCCGTAACTCATCACAAATACACAATCATCATAAGCATTCCACAATAATCATCACAGACATTCCACAATCATCATCACAGGCATAATTCGCAGTAATCATCATAGGCATAACAAATATATCACAAGAAGCATCAAAGGACTACAATATGTAACCTCAATATCACAAAGACCATCACAAGCAAATATATCATAACAATCATCCAGAACCATAATTTAACTCCGGTGCGACAAGTACACAACATTCAGAACCACAAATGGAGATACAGTGCTTTGTTTCACATGCATGTAGAACTTGTTCTCTAGTAGTTTCACAACATTCAGAACCACAAATTGAGATAGGGTGCTTACATAGATAGTGATCTACGGTCGCCGGCGACAAATCCACATCCTGAGGCCCAACATTCGATGCCAACGAGGTATACTGCACAATGGGAAGAATGCTGCATGTGAAATGAAGCTATAATGTTATGCTATATGAAATGAAACTATAATGTTCTCAGGTGACTCATAGGAGTGCCCATAAGAGCTGGCGGAGTGGCCATAACAAGTGATAGAGATGGCAAGACCATCGTTGGTGGAGGCGGAGGCTGACCCATGTTCTGAGAAAGAGTCTGCATGTATTGATAGAACTACTACATCTGGGCCTGTTGCTGCCGCTGTACCTCCATTAGTTGGATCTAATGTGTCTGTCGCATCTCCTCTCATAGCCTCCTTTCTTCGTTTAGCTGGGTCTATAGTATTAATTGCATCCCAATGATACAATGCACATCAAACATTTGTAAAAATCAATGGACGACGAGTGAAACAGAAAAAACCTGTAGTGCCATCATCTAGGACTGTGTAGGGGTCGGGCGTGACCGTATGGCCGGGCCTGACCCCGTGCTCCTCGCTCGAATCTCAGCGAGACTAGGAGTACTCGCCATGTCGATCACGCTGTCACCCATCCATAACCGCCCGTGCTGCCTACCCCCTCCCACCCTCATGACGATTTCACCGTCAAGGTCATGGGCGCTCGAATCGAACTCTGACCCGTGGATCTCTCTTGCCATCGCTGAGTAATTGGTGAGGCGCTTGTGCACACCTGGATTGCAGTACACCGAGGGCAGGTCGTCCGGGTTGTAGGAGACGTCGGACGCCGCCTTCCCTTGTGGGCCAGAGCATACGCCTGGAACGTGTTAATAGGCTGGCCACCATGTGCTTTCGACTGCGAAAACAACCAATATGATTAGAAATTATACAGAATTCAGCGTTACAATAAAGAAATGAATTTGCATACATATTTCTAGGCATAGCGTCTGAGGCTCCTGTTGCCCTGACGGTGTGATGCACCTTCCATCATCAAACGTCGACCTCAGCACGCGAGATGCTGGGCCTGCCAACGGGGGAGCACTACCTGTCCACCATGGCTACCTAGCACTCGTCTAGGCCCGCACACCAACCCAGAATCACCTGCATGTCATCAAGTAAATGACATAAGACATCGAATTGAGTTTACTAAACCTAAGTGAAAATCAGTCTGTTGGCTCTATATTTACCGCCAAGTATTGTTCTCGGGTCAAGCTCTTGGTTCTTGCTTCGGTTTTGCTGATCTTATGTCCTTCATCAGCCCAGTGCGATACGACAGCCTAGAGGCGCACCTCATAATACATGTCATTCACGTGGTCCTTTGCCACTTTCTCAATCACGGCATCTGCAGCGGCCTGTGTATAGCTTTCATCAAGTGCGTAGAAATTCTACATACAGACACAATTTATCCAATCATTAGTTCAAGAATGTACACTAATGAATATCATGTGTTGAACAATGTAATGCGACGAAGACGTACCCACAGCTAGGCTTTGATCCGCTCTGCTTTGTTGGCGAAAACCCTGCCCATTAGATCACGAACATCAGGGGTAGACTTATAGTGGGCCGATGTCCAGGCAAACTCCATTTTACCTGCATGGTACACCAAGCTAGGGAAGTGTTCCTTGCAAAAAGATAGATGATGTTGTTGACGAGGCATGTGTGATCACCTGGTCTGACCACCTCCTAATCCATGCCCAAGTGATTAAGATAAATTATTAGTTTCAATTGTAATTTTATATTAGAAAAAGTAATGACCATATGGAAATGTTACTTACTTATCCCCATCGGGTCGAATCACCGGCCGTTTGTGAAGAGGTGGTTGCCTTGGCAGTTTTGAGGGACCTCTCAGCCCAACAGTCGGCGGTCCACTACCTGTCGCCGCCGCCTCCTCGGACTGTGACTCCTCTGACTCCTGATCCGCTGCCTCCTCCGACTGTGACTCCTCCGTATCCTAATCCTCCTCCTCCCCCACCTTCTCCTCGTCCTCCTCAGTGGGTGGTGGTGACGGCTCTCGACGTCGCGGTCGACTCTTCCCACCACCCTGACCACTGCTCGTGCCTCCACTACCACTAGAGCCTCCACCACCTCCTCGTCCTGCACTCTTTTTGCCGAAAAACTAACTCACCGCTTCTTCAAACCACCACCGCCCATCATATTTGTACAATCACCTGCAATAAAAGAGTAAACAGTCAGCACGGATATACAAATTGTACTTAGAATGAGATGTGCAAAATTAACAGAACTTAATTACAAAATAACATGGTATTAGAAAATAATAAAATCAATTAGCACGGATCATACATGTATTAGAAATAGTTGTCAGGATCGGGATTAGTTGGATCATAAGTCTCATCATCACTATTGTCAACAAAATCAATCCCGTACTCTGAATCCAAGTCATCAACACTGTCATTGTCTAAATGTAATCGTTGAAGTAATTTCAAGTCCTTCACATTACGAACTTCATCTCCAACATCATCATCAACAACCCTATCATTATCTACTTCCATTTCGATTGTTGCAGTTAGGTCGATCACAAAACTCCCTTGCAGCCCATCTTCTTGAAAGATCTCTCCGATGTATGTGTTTGGATCTATGTTATAATCTTCATTGTTTGGGACAGGTAGTTTACCGTGTGGCGATACCTTGTGCACAACATCCCAACCCTTAAGTTGGCCTACATTTTGGCACGGGTAAGAGAGATAATAAACTTGTGTGGCCTGTTGAGCCACAATATAGACATCGTCTCCTGTCATGATGGATGATTGTCAAATTTCGACTAGCACAAGATTAGGGGTCTGTCTCTACTCCAGCTACACTAGGACTTTAGGGCCATTAGACGTGCAATGGCATCCAGTTGAGAAACCTTGGTATGCCCGTGAAGGGGATGCTGTGCCGCCTGCAACATCTGGTAATATGGCTTTGCGGTTTCCTCTGGCTCGTCCTCCATACACCCTTCATCATAGTCATGTAACATATCTCCTACCCTGGCATCCGAATCATATTCATCGATTTGTTGTCTCACGACCTCCTCTCTCGCACGATGGCGCTCACCATGTAAGGTCCACCGGATATAGTTTGGCATAAATCCTTTCCTCACAAGATGTTCACCCAACCGCTTCTTTGATTGTTGACACTTGTTTCGACAATCAGCGCATGGACACTAAGTAGTAGGCTTTCCATTAAGCCTGGCAAAATCCCCCTCGATGAAAGCATTGGTCTTGTTAATCCATTCAAGAGTCATCCCAGACACATTTTGGCGGCTCGTGTTCATCCACTCACGGTCATCCATCCTCTAACAAATCTGCGAATAATATAAGAATTGTTTGAATCTACTGAGTGTCTATACTCTCTAATAGGCGAGGATAGGTCCTAATCCTACCCAAGGATGTGTAGACGGGGTTAGTTTTCATGCCTTACTCTGGTTCGAGCTAGAATTTCGGCAGTGCCTCCCTGTTGTTCTCCAAATACACGTCCCGTCAGGGAGATTGTGTATCCAGAGAACAATAGGGAGGTGTTGTCGAAACCCTGTCTCGGACTGGAGTAAGGCATGAAAACTAAACTCATCTACACATCCTCGAGCTGTCCAAAAAACATGGACAATTCAAAATAGATACGGTTTCAAATATGCAAAGATCTGCATATCTACTCTAATCGTATCTCTTTCGAACGGGAGACGGCTAACTAGGTTACGTGATACACCTACATCATACCTAGTTAATGTAAGTGTGCAAGAGAATCCCGAGATCTCTCACCTAGGTGCCTCTCGGGCTAGACGGACGACGGCGTCGGTGAAGGCAGTGAGGAAGCCGTGTAGTAGAAGGAGGCGGCGACGAACTCGCAGTACACCCCTAGTATCGAAGCAGTCACGGCTACACAAGTCGAGGTAGGTGCAAAGATCTGTACTGAAAAACATAATCATGTCAATTAAAAATTTCGGCAACACCTCCCCTGCAGGGGGAGGTTTCCAAAACCTGCAACAAACGAGACGGCACGATGGCCGACAACCACATATAGGACATATATGCACCACATATACAAATTAGCTATAAACAATAAAATCACCATATATGCACTACATCAACTTCCTATATTTTCTTTTGTCGAATATCACAATACTTAGTCCATACTAAATAGTTACTCTATACTAAAATCTACTTTTGCTCAATTAAACACCAACATTTTATCTAATTTTAATCAATCTAATAGTACCTTTGAAGAGCCGGAGGAGGCCTGCGCCGGTGGCGGGTCGGGGCAGGCCGGCCGGTGGAGAGGCTCTGTGCATGGTGCACTTATATCTAAAAACACGTTAGAATACTAATTACATATATTTATAGCTTAGCCGATGTCGTACATCTAATGTAAATCGGCTAGTACTCCGATATATTTTATACGAAGATATTAACCTGAGCTAAATATGCTAAACCAAGATCAATCGGCTGTTAACATGACTTAATATATTGATACCAAGCTTAGCATATTTAAATAGATTAAGATCTTAATATAAAAAGTGGTTCTAACACATCTAATGAGTAATAATACATAAAAGATGGCTAAAACAGATAAGACCAGCTGAAACTCCGGTGCTATCTCTAATAATAATCATTGAGTCGAATAGATCTATATGATTTTGAAATCGACTTAATAGATCAATTTGATGCAGCATTAAGTACAAAAAGAAGCACAAGATCTAAATAAGCTAATGAGAATTCCTCGAGATGGTGGATACGCCATATAACCTAAATCAACCTCCGAATCTAGCTCTATCGGCTGCTATCTTCAGGGAAACATAGTCGATTGAGAGATAGATCTAGACACTGATCTAGATTATATGTCGCATATGATAGATTAAGCAATTTGTAACATCAGGATCAGAGTGTCATGATGATGGAAGCACTAACCCCGATAACACAAACCGCTTGTAACAAGAGATTACCTTGTCTTGAGATCGAAACCCGATGCAGCCCAAGAATGAGGTAAAAACTCGTCGAAAGAGTAAAACCGAAAAGGTTGGCGATGCGCCGAAGTTGTATTGATGTGTGTCTATTTTGATTACATGGTCTCAGGTCATACTTATACCCGGATATACAATGAGTCCTTAATGGCATGATTCCTATTACAGATTAGATCACAAATATTTCTAAATAAACCAACATTATCTATAAAGGAAACTATACAAAATATCCTAATTTGAAGATAGAATTACCATTGTAGGACATTATCCATAGATGACAACATCTTTGAAGCACTTTAGAAACTGAATCCAATGATTATCTCTTAGTTTTCCTTCTGGGATTGGCTCCACCTTTTGTTTCCAATTGGAATCGACTATCGGCTATCCTGGTCCGACTCGGACTCGACCGACTAGCTCCGTAGCCTATTCAGACTTAGCCGATGCGACCTCTGTTTCCAAGAATCACGCGTTTCCTCCGATTCCGCTTTAATCCTTGCTTCAAACTCGGGGATTTCCTTACCAAATTTTGTCGTTAACACATGCCCCCAAGTCCGCGATATTAATAATGTTGCGGATTTTGTGCAATCCTATCCCTGGAGAAACCCTAAGTCGAGTCTGTTTTGGCCGTTACAAAACTCTTTAAATAACGCCCCTTCCGCGCTGAACAAACTCACGCCGTCAACACAATCCACAAAATCAGCAACTACTCTCGAGCTCGCCGGCGACTTCTTTGGCTTCCTCGAGCTCACCGCAGCGATCCCCTTTCTCCGACGACAAGAACTGAGGTGATGGCGGGCCCCGCTGCTCCATCTAGGTCCGCTCCCGCTGAGTTCCCCGAGGTATGCCCCATCGGCTGAATCCTTTTTGTTCCTGCCTTAAGTCACATACCTGAATTCTAGGTTTTCCAAATCTTAATTTTGCCCCCTTTTTCCGATTGTAGCATCTTGCGCATCAGATAGTGATTCCCAGCCTTATCAATGATAAAATATATTTGCTAGGGTCTATTGGCAACACGGATCCCACTAAGTTTATCATAGCCGAACGATAGAGTGCCCTATAGGACAAAGAACCCCAATTTAGGCCACTAGAATGGCACCTTCAAGTCCTGGCCTAGATGGTACAAAAGGATGCAACCTAGCAAACAAACACATTGGGAAGAAGTAGGCATAGCTCAATGCCTGGCCTTGTCTGTAGCCGATATGTCCAAAGAAGAACCACTAGCATCGGCTGCCACCTACTTCTGGAACAACACCCTTAATGCCTTTCTTTTTCAGCAAGGCCCAATGACCCCCACATTAGCCGATGTCTGCATGATCACGGGACTGGATGTACTGTCGTCGGCTAACCCTAACCAGCTGGACAATAAGGGGCAATTCTCCTTCAAGAACAAATCTATCGGAGGCTGGAACGGCTATATTTCTATGAATATGGGCACCGGACCAATCACTCCCAGAGAGCACGCGACCTTCTTGATGATGTGGCTGGAAAAATTTGTGTTTTACGGATCTAGTTGTGGTCTCACATCCAACTGCAAGTAGTAGCCGAAGCCCTGGTCGATAGGAAGAAAATTTCTTTAGGCAAATTCTTGCTGGGATACCTTTATCACACACTGAGCCAGGCATCGGCTAAGATAGCCGTGGATGCATAAATCGACACTGGAGGCCCCTGGTGGTTCTTGCAGCTATGGCTTGTACTGCTGACCCAAAAAATTGCTGGATGACTGCGACTAGCTCACGCGTGCTTCCCCTTGTTGGAGCCGATCAAAGATGTTGAAGGGAACGAAATAACCACCAGGAGGTGTCTGTCCTATGGGGAGGCCGCGTCCACTCACGCCGGATCAAAGCAATCAAGCGAACTTCTGGTCAATTGGTTTATATCCTTCTATAATGGCCTTGCGAAGAGCAATCGGACTTGGTTTTTCTATGAAGACCGAGGAGAGTTCGAGTTGCCAATTGAGCTGAACTTGGATGAAATCAACTCAGAAGAATACCCCAAGTGCGGAGAAATCTTTACCACAGCACTCACTCCTTGCATCTTGCCGACTGGGATACACCAAGGCCGAAACGTGCTGAAGACCTACGAATTTTACTATCCCGCATCGGCTGGAAGGCAACTTGGTCTCAGACAGCTGCCGATCGGCTGCTATTATGCCGACAAGATTGAGACCCGAGGGGTGCTTGATTCAAAGCTTATGATGAACAAGCTGATGGAGATAGAAAGCCCACCCCTCGGCAGCATTGGAATCCTGGAGGCCGAAAAAAGGAGTGCGGCCTATGACAAGTGGTGGGTGGAGATCAAGCAACACATCTTCAATCAACACGCCTCCATGTACCTCACCATGCTTCTACCGGACAAAATCCCTTCTGTAAGTATTTTCATCCTTAAACATTTTTCTCTGAGCAATCGGTTGTCGTCATTTCTTAACACTTACTTTTTCCTTGCATATGACAGACTTAGATCCTCCCACGGTGAGCAACTTGGGCATTGCCATCAAGTATCACCTGGGCGTCATCCCAAACGGGGGCGGTTATGCTCCATTGGCCATAGGCTGGGACGCGTCGAAGGTGAAAACATTGCTATATGGCCAAACCCGCCAAGCTATAATGAGGAAGAAGAGAGCCGCTTCGTCGGCTGTGGGTCCACCGGCTGTACCGACAAAGAAACAGAAAAAGCGGAAGCCCGCTGTATCGGCCGACAGCCTACCCTCTCTTGACCCCAGCATAAACGAAGCACTTAACGAAGAGGTCAGGGATGAAGAGATCTCCCAAGCCGTCGAAGAGGCGGCGGCATCAAGCAGCTCAAATCAAAGTGCAACCACATCGTTAGCCGATGACCTGACTCAGAAGACCCCCTCACCCACCAAGCGACTGGTATGTACCCTCGCTTCTTCAACTTGGTCTTCAAATTACTATCCTTTGATTCCTAACCAAATTCTTTCTTGTAGTTCAAAAGACTAGCCAATCGGCCTCCTCGTCCAGCTTCTTCGGTAACTTCTATTTTATCTTTTCCTTATCCACCTATTTTTACTTGGCTGACTAGTACTAACACTTGCCCCTTTGTGTAGCCTGCTCAGTCTTCATCAGCTGCCTCCCATGCGTCAAGCGAGAGAACTCCATCGGCTATGGGCAGCCACCATGTTGAAGAAGAGCCTACGCCAGCCCCTGCCGTCCGAGTAAGAAAACTTCCTCTTCTTCCAAGAGCTTATATCGGCTTTCATGTTTCATCTTGATGACTCTGAATCCTTCTTGCAGACTCTAGCCGATCTAATCGCATTTGATATCAAAGAGTTCATCGGCGAAGAAGAAGAAGCTACTAGCCAGGACCAGGCCGCTATAGTCGACGATCTCAAGGAAAAGCTTCAAGACATCCATCGTTGGCTGGACATTAACGTGGACCAATTGGTTATGGAGTGCGGGCCGACCCGAGCACACTTCAATGATATTCAAAACCAGCTCCATGAAGACTTGGCCGAAACAATCTCCTAGGCTGTATTCATCGACCTCCATCGGTTCAAGCTGGAATGGGCCGTGCAGAGGATGATTGATCAGTGAGCTCAAGCCGACCTGGTGGCCACAATTGATGTCACCATGCAAAACTTAGTAACCGAAAAGGCCAAGTTGGACGAGCTGGCGGCCGGGCCATTGGCTACACAAGCAAAAATCGGCCAGCTTGAAGCGGAGGAAGCCGATCTACAGGCGAAGCTGGAGCAATGACAGGCCAAGATCACCGAAGAGAAACAAATATTGGCCGATCTCCCTAAGGCCACCGAAGAACAAAGAGCGAAGGTGACTTCTACCATCAAGTACTTAGGAGATCTAAACAAATCGGCTAAGGCGATTGTTGGTATGATCTTTTACACGCACTGGCCTGGGAGGTCTGCTTAACTCCAATGCAGGTCCAAATCGGTCGCCTCTGGTGATTGAGCGGGGCGTGCCAGTTGGTTTGATCCTGTAACAACAAGAAAACAAAAGTTAGACGTTTGGTTAGGGTTAGGTCCTACTCAATCGGCTATGGATATTAATAAATATACAATTGCTATCCTAAAGCACATTTAGATTAAGTGATTAGGATAGATCGGTAGTATACCGAGACAGTATAAATCACTTAGATCAAAATGTACATTAGGACCACGATGATATATATTCATGACCTAGCCGATGTTGCAGATCTAATGTAAATCGGCTAGTACTCTGATATGTTTTATAAAAAGATATTAATCTGAATTAAATACATTAATCCAATATCAATCGGTTGTTAATGTAAACTAACAGATTGATACCGAGCTTAATACATTTAAGTAGATTAGGATCTTAATATAAAAGGCAGCTCTAGTATATTTACAAGTAAAAGTACATAAAAATGATTAGAGCAGATAAGACCGGCTGAAACCCCGGTTCTATCTCTAGTAGCAAACATTGAACCGAATAAATCTAAATAGTTCTAAAGGCGACTTAATAGATCGATTAGATGAAGCATTAAGTACCAAAAGAATTGTAGGATTTATATAGGCTAATGAGAACTCTTCGAGATGGTAGATACCGCATATAACCTAAGTCAACCTCTGGATCTAGCTCTGTCGGCCGTTATCTTCAAAGAGATATTAGCTGATCACGAGATAGATCTAGATATTGATCTAGATTATATGCCGTATATGATAAATTAAGTAGTTTGCAACATCAGAATCAGAGTATAATAATGATGGAAGCACTGGCCCCGATACCACAAGCCGCTTGTAACAAGAAATTACCTTTCCTGGAGATCGAAATCGATGCAGCCCGAGCTCAAAGCAAGAACTCGTCAAGAAAAAGTAAAACAAAAAGGTTGGCGATGCGCCGAGGTTGTATTGATGTGTGTTGATATGTTTTACAAGGTCTAGGGTCATATTTATACCCGAATATACAATGAGTCCATGACGGACACGATTCCTATTACAGATTAAATCTCGAAACAAATCGACATTATCACAAAAGGAAACTATACAAGATATCCTAACTTAAAAGATACAATTGCCGTTGCAGGACTTTATCCGTAGATGGCAATATCTTTAACGCACTTTGGAAATCGAATCCAATAATTATCTCTTAAGCTTTCTTTCTTGGACCGGCCTTTCCTTTGGTCTTCAATCGGAACCGGCTATCGGGTATGCTGCTCCAACTCGGACTCAGCCGATTGACTCCACAGCCGATTTGGACTTAGTCGATACAATCTCTGTTTTCGCAGATCATGCATTCCTCCAATTCCGCTTCAATCTCTGCTCCAGACTCGGGGATTTTATTACCAAATTTGGTCATTAACACATGCCCCCCAAGTCCACGACATTGATAATGTTGTGGATTTTATCCAATCTTCTCTTTAGCACAACCCTAGGTCAAATCTATTTCGTTCATTACGAAAACCCTTTAAATAATGCCTCTCCGCCCCAAACAACTCGCGGCGTTAACAAAATCCACAAATTAGCAAACGTCCTCGTGTTCCCTGGTGACCTCTCCGGCTTCCTTGGCTCCGCCGCGGCGATCCCACCTCTCCGGTGACCTCAACCACCGCAATGGCGACCCCCGCCGCTCAACCAGGCTCTCCACCCGTCGAGTTCCCTGAGGTACGCCCAATTGGCTCAACCTTTTCTTTTCCCGCCTTTTTAGCCGTAGGTCCGAATTTTAGGTCTTCCGAATCTGAGATCCATCTCTTTTCCTGATTGTAGCATCTCGCTCATCAAATAGCAATCCCAAGCCTAGTTAGCGATGAGAGATACTACTTAGGGCCTATCGGCAATAAGGATCCAACTGAGTTCATCATAGCCGAGACCAATAGAGTGCCCTATAGAATGAGGAACCCGCACCTAGGCCACTGGAACAACACCTTTAAGTCTTGGCCTTCAACTGACAAGTCATGGCCATCATGGTACAAGAGGATGCAAGCCAGCAAACAAAGTCATTGGGAAGAAATTGGCATAGTCCAATGCCTCACTCTATCCATAGCCGACATGCCGAAGGACGAACCACTAATGTCCTGCCACATATTTTTGTAACAACACACTGAATGCCTTTCGGTTTCAACAAGGCCCAATGACTCCAACCTTAGCGATGTCTTCATGCTAACCGGACTTGACATTACATCATCGGCTAACCCCAACCAAGCTGGGCAGAAGAGGGCCAATTTTCCTTCAAGACCAAAGCAATTGGGGGTTGGAACGGGTACATGGCCATGAACATGGGAACTAGGCCGATCAATGCCGAGAGCATACCGCCTTTCGATGATGTGGCTAGAGAAGTTTGTATTGTGCGGATCAAGCTGCGGCCCGACACCCAACCGACAAATACTAGCCGAGGCCTTGGTCGACAAGAAAAAACTCCCCCTAGGGAACTTCCTCCTCGGCTACCTTTATCAGATGTTGAGCCAAACTGTGTCAAAAGTTGCAGCCGATGCCACTATTAGCACTAGAGGCCCTTGGTGGTTTACGCTGCTCGCTCGTGTTGCTAACACAAAAAGTGTCACAGTCGGCCAAGGCTAGCCGACGCCCGCTTCCCCCTCTCCGGAGCCGATTGAAGATGACGATGGAAATGAAATAACTACCGGGGAGATGCCTGTCCTTCGAGGAAGCGGCGGCCACCCATACTTGGATCAAGGCGATCCAGTGAGCTATTGGCCGAGTGGTTTACTTCCTTTTATGACTGCCTGGCGAAGAATAATCGGACTTGGTTCTTCTACGAAGACCGAATGGAATTCGAGTTGCCAATTGATTTGAACTTAGATGAGATCAACTCAGACAATTACCCCAAGTGCAGAGAAATATTCACCGCAGCAATAATTCCATGCATCTTGCCGACTGGAGTGCATCAAGGTCGGAATGTAACAAGGACTTATGAGTCAATGTCGGTGGAAGACAACTTGGGCTCGGGCAGTGCCGATCGGCTGCTATTACGCCGACAAGATAGAGACCCGACGGGTGGTAGACTCAAGCCTGGTGATGAACAGATTAATGGAAATAGAGAGCCCACCCCTCGGTAGCATTGGGACTTCAGAGTTGGACCACAAAAGGAGCATGGCTTATGACAAGTGGTCGGTGGAAATCAAGCAACATATATTCCATCAACGTGCCTCCATGTACCTCACCACCCTCCTGCCAGACGAAATCCCTTCTGTAAGTATTTCTATCCCTTATTATTTTTTTGTCTTCAATCAGTCGGCTATCGTCTTGTGCTAATACTTCAAACATTCTCTCCTCTTGCAGACGACAGACTCGGATCCCCCCACGGTGAGCAACTCTGGCATCCCCATCGAATACCGCCTGGGGGTTCTTGCGAACGGATGCGGATACGCTCCATCGGGCATCGGCTGGGATGCGCCAAAGCTAAAGACCTTAATGCATGGCCAAACCCGTCAAGCCGTGTCAAGAAAGAAAAGAGCCACCCCATCGGCTGCGGGACCGTCGACCACTCCTGTGAAGAAGCAAAGGAAACCAAAGCCGACTGCACCAGCCGATAGCCTGCCCTCACTTGACCCCAGCATCGACGAGGCCCTCCACAAAGAAGTTATGGACGAAGAAATTTCAGAAGCTGTGAAAGAGGCGGCTGAATCGAGCAACTCCAGCCATTACTCCGTCAGCCCGCCGGCCGATGATATCCAATTCCACCAAGCCCTCCTGCTATGAAACGATCGGTAAGTATCTTGTCTTTTCTAACTCTACCTTTAAATTATAACCATTCAAACCCTGACCAAATCTTCTTTGTAGTTCAAGAGACTAGCCAACCGACGTCCTCGCCCAGCTTCACCGGTAATTTCTGAACTCACTTTTGCTTATGCTTGCATTGGCCAATTCGTATTAACACTTATATTTTTTGGCAGCCCCCGATCTCCGTCGGCTGCCCCTCGAGTATCTAGCGAGCGAACCCTATCTACTACAAGCAACCACCATGCTGAAGAAGGAGTTGCGCCAGCTCCTGCTGTACGAGTAAGTCCACTTCTCTTCCTTCTCAAAAGTTTAGGATCGGCCGTCATGCTTTGTTTTAATTATGAAAATCTTCCTGCAGACTCTAGCCGATTTTCTTCCATTTGACATTAAAGAGTTTGTCAGTGACGAAGAAGAAGCCACCAGCCAAGACCAAACTGCCATAGCCGATGACCTCAAGGATAAGCTTCAAGATATCCATCGTCGGCTCAGCATCGATGTGGATCAACTGGTGATGGAGTGCGGGCCAGCTCGAGCGCGCTTTAATGACATTCAGGATCAGCTCCCTGATGACTTGGCTAAGAAAATTTCCCGGGCCGTCTTCATCGACCAGCACCGATTCAAGCTGGAGAAGGTCGTACAAAGAATGGTCGATCGACGAGCTCAAGCCGACTTGGCAGCCTCGATCAACGCCACCGTGGAGAACATAGTGGCCGAGAAGGCTAAATTGGACGAACTGACGGCTGGGCCATCGGCTACACAAACCAAGATTGGCCTTCTCGAAGAAGAAGCTGGCCTGTTGGCAAAGCTCGAGCAGTGCAGGGCCAAACTTGCAGCAGAAGGGCAAGTGCTAGCCGATCTCCCCAAGGCGACCGAAGAATAAAAGGCCAAGGTGACCTCCACTATCAAGTACTTGGGAGAGCTGCATAAATCGGCTAGAACGATCCCGGGCACCGAAGAAAAATACGTGGCGATGGTCGAAGAGAACAAGGCCAATAAAGACGAGGCGACGACGGCCATAGAGCACTTTCTGAGAATGTAATAGAACTTAGCCTCCAGAACTTTTGACGTCCTCATCTGTACCTTGATTCTGTACATATAACATTGTAATCGGCTTGCCTTATGCTGATTCATTTATGTCCATGTCCTGAACTGCTTGAAAATTTTCTCAGTCCCAAAAATTTTGACCTCTCTGATTGTGATTTCTGACTTCGTATAATATATTCCCCCTAATTTTATCAATGTTGTCCTCGGCATTGATAAAATTATAAGTCAAAGCTTTGCATCACCTGTCGGCTGGATTCAGCCGATTGGAAAGACTTAGGAGGAAAAACTTAGAGCAAATATGTCCTAAAGGCGATGTGCATTACACATTGGCTAGCATGTATCGGCAAGAACTTAGCCGAATCATGAGTTGATCCAAACACTTGGGTAATATTTCTTCAAGTATTTACCATTAAGAGCCCTTCCAAATACCTCTCCATCTAATCCTTCTAGCATGTAGGCTCCTCTAGAGACGCATTTGTGTATCTTGAAAAACCCTTCCCAATTAGGTGACCACTTGCTGAATTTGCTATCTCTCGAGCCGATCGGCAGTACCAGTTTCCAAACAAGCTCGCTTTCTTCAAAAGACTTAAGCACAACCTTCTTATTGTAGCGACGAGCCACTCGTTCTTTATCTCTAGTCACTTTTTCCAAGGCACGCATCCTTGACAAAACTAGGTCTTCAGATTCATCCACCATCAGATTATAATAGTCATCGGCTGTCAACTCGTCCTGCAACTGAATCCTTCTTGAGCCGATGATATTCTCCCATGGCAAAACTGCTTCATGCCCATAGACCAACTTGTAGGGAGGCACCTGGATTGATCCATGACAGGCCATCCGATAAGCCCATAGTGACTCGGCCAATCGGCTATGCCATTGTTTTGGGTACTCAGCAATTTTTCTCTTTATCAACTTGATTAAACTTTTATTCGAAGCTTCAGCTTGTCCATTAGCCTGAGCATAATATGGTGAAGAATTTAACAACTTAATCCCTATGCTGTCGGCAAATTGAACAAACTCGTCGGAAACAAAGATAGATACCTGATCTGTAGTGATAGTCTGAGAGACGTCAAATTTGTATATGATATGTTCCTTAACAAACCCTATTGCATCCCCGGAGTCAACCTTTTTCAAAGGAATTGCCTCCACCCACTTGGTAAAATAATCAGTTGTCACCAATATAAACTTGTGTCCTTTACTTGAGGGTGAATTGATCTGGCCTATAATGTCGATTCCCCAACCTCTAAACAGCCAAGGCTTGATGATAGGGTTCATAGCCGATGCTGGTGCCCTTTGGATAGCTCCAAACTTCTGACAATTCTGACAGCCCTTAAATACTTGAAGCAATCTTCCAGCATAGTTGGCCAAAAGTAGCCCGCTCTCTGAAGTAACCACTTCATCTTGTGCGCCGATTGATGAGTGCTACAGATTCCTTCATGCACCTCTCCTATGGTGACTTTAGCTTGATCCGTACTTAGGCACTTGAGTAGCACGCCATCAATCGTCTGATAGTATAAACCATCGTCGAGCAAAACATATCGCAAAACCTTGTAGCGCAATTTCCTTGAAGACAACTGAGAAGGGTTCTGTAGATAATTATAGACGTCATACCTCCAGTCGACGGCTGAGATGGCTCCATTCTCTACTTCAACATCTTTTGTCATCGGCTTGTAGCCTGATGCCCCTTGAGCCAGATCATTTGCTTCTGAATTCTGTTCTCTAGGGATGTGTTTTAAGGTTACTAGCCAAAAATTGTCCATCAACTCTTGGCATTTTTGATAGTATACCATCAGCACGTCGTTTTTGCATTCATATTCTCCTAATAACTAGTTGATGACTAACAGTGAGTCGCCCATTATCTCGATGGCGTCGGCTTCAACTTCCTTCAGCAGCTACAAACCTTTGAGAACGGCTTCGTATTCGACTTGATTGTTTGTGGCATGGGCGCGTAATGGAAAAAAGCAAACTCGAAGCTTGCCCCCCTAGGAGAAATTATCACCAAGCCGATGCCGCATCCATTTGTGCAAATCAATCCATTGAAAGTCAATGTCCAAGGCATGATATCAACTGAGCCGATTGAGTCATCTCTGTGTTCCACGATAAAATCGGCTATGGCCTGCCCTTTCACTGCCTTAGGTGCTTGATACCTCAAATCAAACTCTTTTGAAGCAAATATCCACTTCCCAACTCACCCCTTCAAAACTGGAGCCAATAGCATATATTTTACTATGTCGACTTTACAAACTATGGCGCACTTGTTGGATAACAAATAATGCCTTTAACTTTGTACATGAAAAATATAGGCACAAAGACAACTTCTCCATGGGAGAGTACCTCATTTCTACATCCAGAAGTCTTATGCTAAGATAGAAAATTGCCTTCTCCTTTCCTTCGAGCTCCTAAATCAAAACTGAGCCGATAGACTTCTCATCGGCTGATAGATATAGCTTGAACGACACTCCCTTTTGCGGAGGAATCAACACCGCAGGGGAACTTAGATAATCCTTAATGTTATCCAAAGCCTTCTGCTGCTCTGCCCCCCAAGTAAACGCTTGATCGACTTTTAGCTGTAGTAGAGTCGTGAACGGCTCCATCTTCTCGGATATATTGGCTATGAAGTTAATTTTGCCGATCAGAGATTGCAACTGCTTCTTGTCCTGAGGAGGCTAAATAGTCTTGATCGCGTTGATGCTCCCTCGTGTCACCTCAATCCCCCTTACGTGAACAAGAAAACCCAGGAACTAGCCAGCCAATACGCCAAAGGCACACTTTGTGGGGTTCATCTCCAGGCCATATTTTCTGGTTCTCTCCAGGACTTCTCTTAAATCAGCTATGTGGTCTTCTACTTCCTTGGATTTGACAACAAAATCGTCGATATAAATTTCCACCAAGAAGCCGATTAGGTCATGAAAAATGTAATTCATGGCCCTCTGATATGTAGCTCCAGCATTTTTTAACCCAAAAGTCATTGCAACCCATTCGTATAAGCCGATTGCTCTTGGGCACCTGAAAGCTGTCTTATGGATATCCTCCTCGGCCATAAAGATCTGATTATAACCAGCATTGCCATCCATGAAACTTATAATTTTGTGGCCGGAGGCTGCATCTCCCAGCAAGTCGGCTATCAGCATAGGGTACTCATCCTTAGGGGTAGCTTTGTTTAAATCTCTGAAATCAATGCAGACCCTAAGCTTGCCATTTTTCTTGATTATCGAAACTATGTTTGGAACCCACTCTGCATATCGTCAGGGTCGAATGAAACCGACATCATACAGCCGATTGATTTCGGCCTTAATCGCATCATACATATTGTCTTTAAACCTATTGGGGGGTTGTTTGTATTGCCGATATCCAGGCTTAATGGGGAGCCGATGTTCAACAATCGATCGGCTAAGACCAGGCATCTCAAAATACTCCCAAGCCAAGCAATCTTTATATTCCTTCAATAAATCAATAATCTTGGTCTTAAAATGAGAAGACAAATTCTTGCTAATATATGCCGGCCTAGGCCTATCTCCTGGACCTATGTCAACTTCCTCGAGCTCGTCGACCGACATAAAACCTTGCCCAAGTTTGCCATTGATGTCGTCCACTGTGTCGTTGGTTTAGACGTTTGAGCCCTCCACGACACCCTCAAAGTAATAGTTGAGGCTCTTCGTCTCCAATTGGCTGTATGTCAGAATCGGACACCTTTAGGAAATCGGCCTGCCAAACTTTGCCATACAGGCAATCAATGTCGTCGACTTCCCATAGAGTTAAGTCGGCGTTAGCTACGTTGACTGACATGTCGGCTGCCACGATCTCTATCTTGTTGCCTTGCCACTAGATTAAGCTTTGATGCATTGTAGAAGGGATGCAGCAGTTGGCGTGGATCCAATGCCTTCCGAGCAGTAGGATGTAGGATCCCTTCCCGTCGATGACGAAAAATGTTGTGGGCACGGTTTTGCTACCAACGGATAGCTCGACATTGAGAACTCCATTGGCCTCCGATGGATTCCCGCCGAAGTCCTTGAGCACCATGTTGGTTTTATCAAGTCATTGGCTCCCTTGCCCAGCTTCCTGAAAGTAGTATAAGGGATGAGATTGATGGCGGCCCCTCCATCGACTAGCATCTCTGACATCGGCTTCCCGTTTACAAATCCTTTAACGTATAGGGGCTTCAAGTGCCGATTTTCAGTCCCCTCGAGTTTTTTGAATATGGCCTATTCTAGGGACAACACTAGCTTGGCCAAGGTCTCTTCGACGGTGTCTGCATCGGCCTCAGCAGCCTCAAATTTGGCTGGCAATATGAACACCATATTGACCGATGCGCAGGCTATTCTTTTACCTTTTGCCGCCCTTTTGGCCTGGTCGGCAGGACTCTCATCGGCCGAGGCGGCATCTTTATTTACGCGTCACTGTCTCCTTGGGTGGTTTTGTTCCTATTTCTTCTTCACCCGATAGTCAATCTCGGCCTGGACTTCTTTCAGCCGATCCTCGCTCTTTAGCCGTTGCACCTTCCGCTTTTGTGTTTTTGTGAAAATGTTGGAAGGACACCATTGAGGATTGGTGATCTGTTCTTCTTCATCCTCTTCTTCATCCTAGCCCTGGGAGAAGTCCTGGTGAATTGGGCCAAGCCGTTCGTGGATGGAGAGTTTTCGCTGGTTGAGGTGAACGGCTCGGGGGATGAATCGGCTGGGGCTCGCAATCGGCTCTTGCCTGGACTCATCTTCCTCGAATTCGCTGCAGGCTGGGCATTTTTCTAAGGTGGGCAGCCGCATCCCCTACTCCCAGCAGGACCTAAAGAACTTGCACCACCAATGAAGGTCGCATCCGTCATGGCGATGGATGTAGGCCGTTCTCATGCCGACTGAATTTGCTGGCGAAAGATTTTGCAGTCATTGGTGCTGTGGGAGGTGGTGTTGTGCCACTTACAATATTTGTTTTTCTTGAGCTCCTCGGCTGATGGATGACATGATTGGCCAGAAGCTGTATTTGCCTCTCCCGCAGCAGCAGATCGAAAATCCTATTGACTTTGGTGATGTCAAAGTCATATCTCTCCTCCTTAGCTGATTTCTTTAGCCACTACATGTTATTGCCTTCTTCTTTCTGATCCACTCTGCTGCTGCCACTTCCGCATCGCTATCACTCGAGTCGGAGTCCGATGCGTAAGCGACAAGGCTAACTTTTTTAAAGGCCTTCTTGGATTCTTGGAAACGTTGCTCGTGGGCCGTCACCTTTTGGGCCAAGTGGGCCAAGCTCTTGAAGTCCTGAGCCGAAAACCTTTCCCTGATGGGGGCCAAGAGGACATGGAAGGCTAAATCAGCTAGTTGCGAATCTGATAGCACCATGCTATAACATCGGTTCCTCATATCCCTAAAGCGCTGGATGTAGTCCTGAACCGATTCTTCATGCCTTTGTCTGATGCTGGTGAGGTCCGACAGCTTCATCTCATGTGTGCCGGAGTAAAAGTAGCTATGAAACTGCTTCTCGAGATCGGCCCAGCTCTATACCAAGTTGTAGGTAGTGATGAAAACCAAGTAAAGGCCGATCCCGAGAGGGAGAGTGGGAACAAGCGCACTCTGAGTGCGTTCGTTGCCGATGCTTCGCCGCATTGAGCCAGGAATCGGCTGACGTGTTCGTAGGTCGACTTATTATCTTGCCCAGAGAACTTTGAAAAATCCGGCACCTTTTACCGGTTTGGTAGGGGCACTCTCTCAAAGTATTCCGGATAAGGGTAGCGGTACATGTTGCCGGAGTCCTTCGATTTGAGACCGAACTGATCACACATGACATCTGCGATCAGATCGGCCCAAGGCTTGTTTCTTGAGCTTGTACATATGATATCGCTCGTATTGCTCATATTGCATGGGGGCTGGCCGATACTGCATCTACGGTGAATGAGGTTGGTAGTATTGCTCGTAGTTGCCTCCTGGGTACTGATGTTGGACCTGGTTCAGGACAGTAGGCGGCTGTGGTATCAACGGAGGCTACTGCTCAAGGGAAGGTCGAGCACCTGCTAGAGTTGTGAGGTGGGTCTGATGTGTAATTGCCAACCTGCACTTTGTGTAGGAGAGGCTGCCGATTGGTGCTGAGCATGTTCTTCATCTACTCTCGAGTTAGTGCGGGGTCTGTGGTCCCGATGCTTTGAGGTTGTTGCACAGTCGAAGCTTGGGTGTTGGTTTCGCAGCCGATGATTGTACATTCGGCTGAATAGGGGCTCCCCTCTGGAGGAGTCGGCTGTCCCAGTGGAGGAATTGGCAGCCCTTGCATTCACAGAGTCCTGTAAGGTGGGAATCGGCCATCAGGGAAATAGGTCGGCCCCCTTGGCAGTTGCTCAGCTATCTTTGAGTCAACCACTTATTAACGACCAAATTTGGTAACCAAATCCCTAAGTTCAAGGCTGAAACTGAAGTGAAATTGGATTGGAAGATGATCTGCGAAGAAAACAGAGGTTGCATCAGCCACGATCAAATCGGCTGGAAGACTAGTCGACTGAGGCCGAATCGGACAGGGATAGCCGATAGCCAATTCCAATTCAGAGAGGGAGATGGAACCGTTTCCGATGAAGAAGCTTGAAGAACAAAGGAAGATTCGGTTCCTAAATATGCGTTAAGATATTGCCATCTACGGATAAAGTCCTGTAATGGCAATTGTATCTGTAAAATAGGGTTTTGTTTAGATATTTCCTTTTGTAATGCGACATGGGACTGTATCCCAGGCTATTGTCGTATTTTGAATAGTAGATTAGATAGAAACCATGTTCTACATGGACTTTGTTGTACTTGGGTATAAATAGGACCCGAGACCTATTGTAAATAAGAATCATAATCAATCATACATCAGTACAACTTCGGCGCATCGCCTCCTATTTTCTTTTAGATGAGTTCTTGGTCCGGCTTTGGGCTGCATCGATTCGAACCCCGAATAAGGTAAATTCTCGTCATTAGGGGTTTATTCCGTCGAATCTAGTGCTTACATCGTCATGACACTCTAGGTTTAATGTTATAAACTGCGCAAGTTATCATATACGGCATATAATCTAGAACAATGTCTAGATCTATCTCGCCGTCAGCTCGTTTCTCTCGAGAGACAGCAGCCAACAGAGCTAGATTTAGATGTTGGACTAGTTTATATGTTGTATCTACCGTCTTGAAGGGTTTACATCGGTCTATATAGATCTAATACTATCTTTTTGTACTTAATGCTTGCATCATCTATGATACGTTAAGTCGCTTTTAGAAGTATTTAGAATTATTTGATTAGATGCCTGCTTTTAGAGACAGTGCTGGGGTTTCAGCCAGCCTTACCTGTTTTAATAATCTTTTAGCATTATTTACTATTAGATATATTAAAGCTGCCTCTTATATTAAGATCTCAATCTGGTTAAATGCCTTAAGCTAGTATCATTCTGTTGGCATCAGCCAATAGCCGACTGATCTAAGTTTAACGCATTTAGGTTAGATTGATATCTTTTCATAAGACACATCAGAGTAATAGCCAATACACATTAGATCTGCAACATCGGCTAGGTTATAAATACATATATTTGTTGCCCTGATGTATATTTAGATTAAGTGATTTACTGTCTCGGCATAGCCGATCTATCCTAGTCACTTAGTTTAAATGTGCTTCGGGATAGCCAATAAATGTCAAGTGATTCCCTGAGCCGATCCAGTAGGATCTAATTTTAACCTTAACGCATGTATCTGTTTATTATTTCTTATTGGTTAGCAGATCAAACCAATTGGCACACCTAGATCATCGCAGGTAGCCAAGGACAGACCTGCACTGGAGCTAAGCAGATCTCCCAGGCCAGCGTGTGAGAGAAATTTCTCATCAACATGCTTCTTGGCATGCCCGGTGGGACCATCGACTCGGTTAGAGCACTTCGACAAAGCCGACATGATGGTTAACGTCAAGAGCCCTGAAATCAGCGAAGAAAACATAATTCCTGTCAAGATGGAAAAACTATCGGCTGAGCAATTAGCCGACTACAAGAAGATGGTGGAGGAATTGCAGGCCAACTATATGCAATCTTTCGCCCAGACCAGGTCTGGGGCCGTCCACCAGAAGTACAAGTTTAGCATAGATGACTTCAAGGCGTCCTCCTTAGACGATGCAAAAGGAAAACACAGGATGGAGGAGCCGAAGCAAGAACAAGATGATTCAGAACTGCATACTTCGCAAGACCGGATCATTCGGCTGTGCATCATGCACTCGTCAATCAAAGTGGCATCTTGGTCAATACCCTGAATAATATGATTGCCACTATGGTCGATTCCAACATTGCCGATTGTGGAGATTGTGGCAATCGGGTATCTACTTGGCAAGCTTATCCGACTGGAGGTAGGGATAGATTGCGCCTGCTATATCTGTAAGCCGAACTTGACTTGGGTGTTACGGTTGCCGATAGAGATAAGGCAATCGGCCTATAGTCACGGTTTGGTAAGATTGAGGAAACCGTCTTAGAGTAAGATAGAGTTTCCGACTTGTAAACCCTTCCTCCCAAGACTATATAAGGGGGGTAAGGGGCGTCCCTTGAGGGATATCTTAGACTTGATCAGATTCTAGATCTGAGATACAACTTCATAAGCGAGAGCTTTAGATCACGAGATCAATAAAGACACTCGGCGGATCGAATCCACCGAAACAGGAGTAGGGTATTACCTCACGAGAGGGCCTGAACCTGTCTAAACCTTCTTCTTCTTCTAACCCATTGTGCTTGGCGATCTCGACTGCGACCCCATAAAATATATTGCCGAAACCAAGTTTCGACAGTTGGCGCGCCAGGTAGGGGGCCGCGCGTCAAGACTTCTTCAACAAATCTCGCCGACAAGCGTGATGGGATCTCCTTCAAGACTCGGCGACTTTGCCGCCAACTTCGCCGGCGACTCCTCCTTCGACTCGGATTCAAACCAGTCGGAGGGAAAGACCCACTCGGCGCCGTTTGGGCTCCCCAACAGCGCCGAAATCTTCGACAACATCTTGAAGACCAAGATGCAATCCATCTTCTCCGACGACGGACTTCACTCGGCGCCATTGGATTATCGGATGCTGACGAGATCTGCGCCAATCTTCTCGCCTCCCGACGGAAGCAATCTACTCGGTGAAGACCTCTCGGTGCCGTTTGGGTTACCATACGTTGCCAAGATCTACGATCAACTCGCTCTCCCCGAGTTGGCGGCGATCCACTCGGAGGAGCCTAATCCCCCAAGCTCAGACTCGGACCGGAGCGATCCGGATCCGAATTTCCCGGATCAAGGGAGGTCGCTTGTCATCCTCCCGTCCTTCGGCTCCTGTTCATCTTGAGCTCAACGGATACCTCAGCTCCGCCGGCCGACAATCTCTACGGCATCCCTTCCGACGAAGCCGACAACTCCGACCGCCATATGGATGCGAGCCGGTGCTTCGACGTCCTCATGGCCGAGCCGGATGAGTCCGACTCAGCACTGGCCGAAGGCTTGCCGAAGAGGAGCGAGCTAGAGTGGAGCTTGAGCGCAAGACAGCCGAGGAGGACAAACAACGCAAAGACGAGGCGACAAAAGGAAGCGGGATCTACGTGCGGCGGACGATCGCCGGGAGGCCATCCTCCAAACACGGGTTCGCAACACCAACGTCTTCCGACGCCGCAGCGTAACGCCGTCGCCGCACTCACGCTCTTGGACACCGTCATGGAGACGGCTCCGGCCAATGTGACTCCTATACTTGATAAGATCAAGACCATCGTCGCTGCCACGGCTAACGGCCCTCCCACCACTTCGGCGCGAAGGCTGACTGAATCCGTGGCCGAAACGCCAGACAAGAGCCGGCTCCCACCTCTAAAGTCGGGAGACTACAGGGAGGCCCGGGCCGGCTCGGTCGTCAACTAGGCCAAGAGGCCCACCTCCCGAGTCCACGTCGAGGCACCAAGAGCAGACGGTCGACTCCCGCCACAAACGACATGGACGTCCACCCGTCCACCATCGAGTCCGCCGCAGTTCCGGCTACCCAACCAGCCAACGAAGACCCCGTCGAGTGATCTCAGGAAGTCCTCGACCGCCGCTACCAAGAGCGCGACCGTCGCACTCGGGAAGATCGGAGGGGATCACCCGATAGCGGCGACGATGGAGTACCGGCCTTCACTCGGGAGCTCCGCCGAGTGCATTGGCCGAGTGGCTTTAAGCCCACGGGGATTGAAAGGTACGATGGCAAAACCGACCCCGAATCTTGGTTAGCGTATATACCCTTGCCATCCGAGCTGCGGTGGCGACAACAAAGCCATGGCCAACTACCTGCCCGTGGCCCTCGCAAACTCAGCCAGAAATTGGCTCACGAGCCTGCCAAGAGGCTCAATCGGCTCGTGGAGCGAGCTGAGGGACCACTTCATCGCCAACTTCCAAGGCACCTTCGAGAGGCCCGGCACGCACTTCGACCTTTACAACGTCATCCAGGCGGACGAGCCTCGAAGGATTACATTCGTCGCTTCTCCGAGAAGCGCAACAAGATCCCGAACATCACCGATGACATCATCATCGCCGCCTTCCAGAAGGGAGTCCGTGATGAGCTGCTTATCGGCAAGTTCGGACGCAAGCCACCGAAGACGGTGAAGCAGATGTTTGAGACGGCGAACTCATACGCCAAATCAAACGACGCCATTAAAGCCGCCCGTCAAGACCGGCCCGACGAAGGGAGGACAAGCGGGCGGGGACGAAGCCGAAATCCTAAGAAGGATGGCGGCAACAACGGCAACCGGGGCGAAAGATCGCAAGCGCCGATCGAAGACACAGTGGCCGCAACCTCCAATACTCAACGCCGTCCCAGTCGCCGCCTACGACGCCATCATGAACGCCCGGTGCACCCACCATCCGAATCACAAGCACGCGGCGAAGGATCGCTTTATCTACAAGCGGTTCGCTGAACAATACGCGGCGCAGCTCAACAAGAAGCCGGCTGACGAGGCTGGCCCATCTGGCGCCAAAAAGAACAACGCGGCTGAAAATGCCGAACCTTTTCAAGACCCAGTGGGGGAGCTCAACCACATCTTCGGGGCCCGCTAGCTTATGAATCCAAGAGGAAACAAAAGCTAATCGGCCGGGAGGTCAACGCGGCTCAATCTGAAGTCCCTCAATATCTGCGATGGTCGGAGGTGGCCATCACCTTTGACCGCTCGGATCATCCCGACCGAGTGGTCCACCCGGGACGATATCCACTCGTCCTGGACCCCGTGGTCCGCAACATCAGGCTTAAGCGCGTCCTCATCGATGGGGGCAGCGCCCTCAACATCCTGTTTGCCAAGACCATGGATGAAATGCATCCCGAGGTCCGAACTCAAAGCAAGCTCAGCTCCCTTCCACGGAGTTATCCCCGGCTATCTTCAACACCACTCGGGCGCATCTCCCTCCCACTCACCTTCGGAGCCCGAGAGAACTTCCGAACGGAGAACGTCACCTTCGAGGTGGCCGACTTCAAACAGATACCATGCCATCATCGGAAGGCTGCGCTTGCCAAGTTCATGGCGATCCCTCACTACACTTACCTCTCGCATGAAGATGCCGGGTCCCAACGGCATCATCACTCTCCGCAGCGACGTGAAGCAAGCCTTCACCGCGACAAGGAGAGGCTGCGACATGGCCCAATCTCGCGAGAGATTACGTGGCCAACAAGAAGTCCGATTGGCTGCATCGACTTCAGCGGAGGGCGAAGTCCCCGCGAAGAAGATAGCCAAATCGGGATCCGGCGACGCCAAGACCAAGAAGATCTCCCTTGATTCGTCCGATCCCTCAAAAAGCTGCTGTAATGTCGGCGCGACCTAGATCCTAAATAGGAAAGCGCGCTCGTCACCTTCCTCCAAAATAATAAAGATGTTTTTGCTTGGAAACCATCGATATGCCTGGAATTCCTAGGGAGGTGATCGAGCACTCTTTGAACGTCAAAGATGACGCCAAACCAATAAAACAACGATTACGCAGGTTCGCTCAAGATCGAAAAGACGCGATCAAAGAAGAACTTGCAAAGCTCTTGGCTGCCGGCTTCATTAAAGAAGTCCTCCATCCCGACTGGTTGGCCAACCCAGTCTCGGTCCGCAAGAAAACGGGGCAATGGCGCATGTGTGTCGATTACACCGACCTCAATAAAGCCTGCCCCAAAGATCCATTCGGGCTGCCTCGCATCGACCAAGTCGTCGACTCCACAGCCGGCTGCGAACTCCTAAGTTTCTTGGATTGTTACTCGGGCTATCACCGGATCGTTTGAAAGAATCCGACTGCTTGAAGACATCTTTCATCACGCTGTTCGGGGCCTACTGCTACATCACCATGCCTTTCGGCCTCAAAAACGCCGGAGCCACATACCAACGCATGATCCAAAGATGTTTCCAGACGCAGATCGGCAAGAACGTTGAAGCTTATGTCGATGATGTTGTCATCAAGACCAAGCAGAAAGAAGACCTGATCGCCGACTTAGAAGAAACCTTTGCAAACATCCGGGCCTTCAGAATGAAGTTGAACCCGGAGAAGTGCACCTTCGGCGTTCCATCAGGCAAACTGCTCGGCTTCATGGTATCACATCGCGGCATTGAAGCAAGTCCAGAGAAGATCAACGCAATCTTAAACATGAAGCCCCCGAGTAACCAGAAGGACGTCCAAAAGCTCACTGGCTGTATGGCGGCGCTAAGCCGTTTCATATCCCGACTCGGCGAACGAGGCATGCCCTTCTTCAGGCTGCTGAAGAAGACAGACGACTTCCAGTGGACCACAGAAGCTGACAAGGCCTTTGAAGATTTCAAAGAGTTCCTTACCACGCCACCCGTCCTGGCTTCACCTCAGCCCCAGGAACCCCTCTTGCTGTACGTCTCAGCCACTCACCAAGTGGTTAGCACGGTCCTTGTGGTTGAACGAGAAGAAGAAGGACGGGCCCAGAAGATTCAAAGGCCAATTTACTTTGTCAGCGAAGTATTGGCAGGAGCCAAAATCCGATACCCCAGGTACAAAAATTGCTTTATGGTGTTCTAATAACCGCGAGGAAATTGGCACACTACTTTCAGGGTCACTCGGTCACCGTCATCACCTCTTTTCCACTCGGCGACGTCGTCCACAACCGCGAGGCAACCGGGCGCATCGCCAAGTGGGCCACAGAACCGATGCCGCCGGATTTAACTTTCAAGCCGGACGTCCATTAAGTCACAAGCCTTAGTGGATTTCTGGCCGAGTGGGGAACAGCAAGAACACGTGCCTCGGGAAGACCTCCAACACTGGACCATGCACTTCGACGGATCCAAGAGGATCACCGGCTTGGGAGCGGGAGTTGTGCGATCTCCCGGCCGGGAAAGGCTAAGATATGCCCTTCACCTCCACTTCTCCGCATCACACAACGTCGCCGAATACGAAGCTCTTTTACATGGATGCGCCTCGCAGTCTCACTCGGATTCGTCGGCTTATTGTGAAAGGCGACTCCCAGTGGTCGTCAATCAAGTGATGAAAGACTGGTCCTGCTTAAACGACACCATGGAGGCCTACCGACAAGAGGTCCGCAAACTTGAGGACAAGTTTGATGGGCTAGAACTCTCACACGTCCTGAGACATAACAACGAAGCTGCCGATGAGCTAGCGCAGTTCGGATCTAAGCGCGAAGCTGCTCCAACAGATGTCTTTGTCGAACATCTTTACGAACCAACCGTCATGGCTAAGACAGCTCTCAACGAACAAACCACGAACGAAGTCACCATGATCGATACCGACTGGAGGACGCCGCTCATCAAATTCTTAACTCAGCAAGAGCTGCCGGATGACCGGGATGAAGCAGAACGCGTCCGGCGTCGTTGCCAAGCGTACGTCATGGTCGACTCCGATCTATACAAGAGAAGCCCCTCTGGAATTCTAATGAGGTGCATCACACCCGAAGAAGGGAAACAATTACTCCAAGATATCCACTCGGGCATATGCGGAAGCCACGCGGCAGCACGCACTCTGGTCGGCAAAGCTTACAGGCAAGGATTCTTCTGGCTCACCGCGGTCTCCGACGCGGACAAAGTCGTAAGAACCTGTGAAGGCTGCCAGTTTTTCGCCCGGCAAAGCCATGTCCCGGCCCAGGAGCTTCAAACAATCCCACTTTCCTGGCCGTTCGCGGTATGGGGGCTGGACATGGTTGGCCCTTTCAAGAAAGCTCCAGGAGGTTTCACACACCTCTTCGTCGCAATCGACAAGTTCTCCAAGTGGATTGAAGCCAAGCCGGTTGCCACAATCACTGCTGACAAAGCGCGAGACTTTTTCCTCAACATCGTGCACCGCTTCGGCGTCCCAAACAGAATCATAACTGATAACGGGACTCAATTCACGGGAGGCATCTTCAAGGATTTCTGTGAAGACTTCGGGATCAAGATCTGCTACGCATCAGTAGCCCACCCTAAAAGCAACGGGCAAGTCGAGCGAGCAAACGGCATGGTCCTTCAAGGCATCAAGGCTCGCGTTTTCGACCGGCTAAGCCCTTACGCCGGCAAGTGGGTCCAAGAACTTCCCTCGGTCCTATGGTCGCTGCGAACCACACCCAGTCGGGCCACCGGCCAAACTCCTTTCTTTTTGGTCTATGGCGCAGAAGCCATGTTGCCAAACGAGATGGAGTATGAGTCCCTCTGGGTTCGCAGCTTCAACGATGAACGCTACGACATCGACCGAGTGGATGACCTCACCCGATTGGAAGAAGCCCGTGAGGCAGCCCTCATCCGATCGGCCAAATACCTTCAAGGGCTCGAGAAGATACCACGGTCGCAACGTGAGAGCACGAGCTTTCATTGTTGGCGACTGGTCCTACGCAAGATCCGGACCACCAAAGACCGACACAAGTTATCTCCCTTATGGGAAGGACCGTATATAATCGCCGAAGTGACTCGGCCGGTGCCTACCGGCTAAGCGCGAAGACGGGTCCATGGTGGAGAACTCTGGAACATCGAGCATCTTCGACGGTTTTACGCCTAATTTGGCTAAGGCCTCATGTTTTCCTTATTTGCCAACCTCAAGCAAGATGACTTCTTGAGCTAGCAGTCGGGGGCTGATACACATATCAATAAAGTTCAAATTTTCCTCATCAAATTTTTGTGCAAAATTTAGTTTATCATTGTTTAATGTCCTTCGACTCGAGCTCAGTGTCTAAGGACTGAGAGTTTTCTGATGACCTAATCGAGCCTAGGCTTGATGACAGACAGACGAAAACTACTTAAGAAATTTCACGCAAAGGCTCGAATCAAGGCATTGACATAAATAAACTAAAAATAGTCACAAAGATTCCACGTCAGAGTGTTACAATTACAAGATATCTACAAAGCAAAGTCAGAATACAGTTCAGAGCTTAAAATTGTTCACTACATCCTACGATATCTTCTTCGCCGCCTCTTGCGCCTCACTTAGCATATCCAAGGCTTGCTCATCTGTTGTTCCCTCAGCGAAGCCCTCCCCGATTGAATGGATGTCCACTCGGGGGTAGAGGGACTTGGTCTGTGCAAGAGCCAGACCAGCCCCCATGTTGGCCGCTTCGGTGATGTTCTTCGATGATCTGTTCGGGAGCGGCCGAAGCTTGTCGAAGATCTCGATTGGCTCAGCGAGCGGCCCCAACTCCTTGATCAAACAAGGATGTCAAGATCGGCGTGGCGGCGTTGGCGACCTCTTCCCGTATTTCGTCGCTGGACTTGATCCGCCCAAGTAAGACGTCATATTGGGCTCGGGTCTTCATCTTATAAGCTGCAAAAAATCCCGGATCAGTCAAAGCACTCGGAAATAAAGCAGCATATGAAATTTGACTTCGAAGAAGATTACCTTCAAATTCGGCCTCCATTTCAGCCTTGTCGAGGCTGACCGCTTCCAGCTGGACTTGAAGCGAGTGGACCTCCGAAGAATTTCCTACAACGAAAGAGGGTTAACAATAGCCAAGATCAACATAAGCATCATAATGAAGCTGGGAGAGGCGGGCTTACTTCCGATTGATCCGCGGAGGTCGAGGTTCGCTTCCCGAAGCTCCGAGATCTCCCTCCTTAAAGCGGCCTCCCTTGATGCGGCCTCCTCCTGAGTGGCCTTCACGTCGCCGAACGTCCTCCAAGGAGTTTAAGTGGGGACTAGCTTCTCCAAGACTTCGGATTTTGCCATTGAGCGGCAATATTCCTTCGCATGCGAAAGCGAGGAATGATTGATCGAAGGATAACGAAGAAATAATCGAAAGGAAGACGAAGGCTTACGTTGAGCGATCGGTCGCCTCATTCGGGCTCTCGACGAGGCATCCCTTTCATCCCTTTCAGCTTGCCGGTCGAGGATGATGCCCTGTCTCTCGCCTTCAGAGTCCCGCCACTCGATTCTGATCGGAGGAACCCAGGTCTCAGAAGACTGTAGCCTGGGGATCTCTTCTACCGTGGCTGGCAAACAAGAAAGACCAATGAAGACATGAAGGATTCAAAATTAAAAGAACGAAGGAATGCTTCGAAGCAAGTCTCACCGTTTTCGGTGGCTGCCTGCCTGGGTGGAGCAGCCGGGCTCTTCTTCTTCTTCGGGCTCGCGGCTGAGTGACCCCCGGTCGGGGTGCTTGGCTGCAGCCTCGTGTCTCCGGCGATGGCCTTTCCATGGGATATCCCGATTGGCGATCGGGGCTCCTCCCTAGGGCGTCCTCCTTCGAGGAGAAGGATGTTTCTCCGGCGCTCGCACTCGGTTGCGGGCTCCGGGGTTTTGGCTCTGCCGGCCTTGGCATTTCGGGAGCAGAGGCCGAAGTCGGCCTCTCACCCCCTCCGGCAGGATCTATGTCCTGGGGCCTCCTGCACAAGTGAATACAGCGAAGATAAAGAAAAGTTATCCGCGAAGGAGTTCAAGACTTCGGTTTTAGAGCTTACCTGGATGACCGGCGGATCTTTGGCGCCGTCCGCGGCGATCGCCTTAGAGGCGGGGTCTCGACTGGAGGAGCCGGGATGTCGTCATCCGAATCCTCGATGATCAGCCGCCTTTTCCTTGCGCGCTTGTTCGAGTCCTCACTCGGCGCCGCCCGCTTCCCGACTGGATCGGCTTGGATTTTGATCCCGCCAGTCGGCTTCTTGACGGGGCGACGCGGCGCGTCATCATGAGCCACTTTATATGGCTTGGAAGTGATAGAGGCGTTTTCCTGCAGAAGAGAGAAGGTGCAACATTAAGAGACAAGACGTCAAGACTGAAAGATACTCTAAAGCATCCAATCGGCTTACCGGAGGAGGAGGTCGGTGGATGCTGAATGGAAGGACTGGCAGAATGAGGGCCCGCTCGACTGAGATCCCGGATGAGAAGAGTTTGTACATACGAATCTTCAGGATCTCATATGTGAGTGGGTCTGGGTCCTCCCGATTGGGGTCCGTTCCGCTTTCATACTCGAAGGCCGGCTTCGACCGCTCCTTGATCGGCGCCAGTCGGCACCTGATGAAGTGCCGAGTGATTTGTTCCCCGCGAAGATTCCTCTTCTTCATCGCCAGGATCTTCGCGAGCAGATCGTTGGCTTCATCCCAATCTTGGGCTACCGGCACGGTGCTCCAAGACGGCTTGGGGACAGGAGGAAGACCGACAAAGGCGGGCAGACTGGGTTCGAGATTGTTAATGTAGAACCAGCCCGCGTGCCAGCCTTTGTTGGAAGATTTCAAGGGGAGAGAAAAGTAGTCTTTGCGGAGAGATCCGCGAAGCTGGAAGCCTGCCCCGCCAACGACACAAGGTTGGTCCTTATTCGGGTGGGGTTTCAGATAGAACATACGACAGAAGAGATTGAAATGAGGAAGAATGCCAAGGAAGGCTTCACACACATGAATGAAGAGTGCTATGTGAAGCATCGAGTTGGGGTTCAGATGATAGATGTGAAGACCATAGTAGTCCAAGAGCCCCCGAAAGAACTCGGAGGTGGGAAGGCTGAACCCGCAATAGAAAAAGGAAGTAAAGACAACGAGCTCACCGGTGTTTGGGGTTGGGAAGTCCTCCCCCCGCCGCCGGGCGCCATCCCACAAGTTCCTTGGGCGGAAGCACGCCGTGCTTCACCATCTCTTTGAGGGTGTATTCCCTCACATCCGAGGTGGCCCATTGGTCGAACGGAATCCTTTTCTCGTCCGCCATGAGAATGGGTTGATGGGAAGTGGATCTGGCCGAGGAAAGTTGGATCTTTGGCGATGGAGTGTGGGAAAGTTGGCTGTGGAGGCTGGTTGTTGCAGAGATCGAGCTCTTAGACGGACGGATTTGGGAGCGCGCAAGTCTAGGGTTCTCCGCGGTGAGCTGTTGAACAGTGCCGCGAAAAGGGGAATCGTTTGGAAGACGAAGAGGCGGGGACGACCTCGCGTCTTTATAGAAAGATTTGAGGGTTGAGTTAGGTTTTCTGGTGAGTGGGCTGAGCCCATAAGAAAATCTGCGGCCCAGCTAAGGTGTGGTCTGATACGTGTCCTTAGGGACTTAAGCGGATGAGCTTAAGCGTTGCCACGGCAATATGCGCGTGTCCGAGTGCCCTATACCTTTAAAGATCCTTCCATACCGCGGTTTGCTTGACTTCATGAGAAGCGGCACGATGCAATTTGGAAGGTGACCAACAAGAGAGTTTTTATAGCCGCCTTGGTGAACAAGGGCTGTTTGGTTTTTGGCATTTGGTCGGGTAATCTTACCGATGCTTGTTTATTTTCCACTTGGTGAAGATCTTTATAAGATTGAGACCAGTATTATGGCATAAGCTATTTAATAACTTGGTCATATTTTTCATATGATTGAAAGAACTTGTTTTCCCGTGAGGGATGATTAAAATATTTGTTCCGGGATGACTCGGGCAGATCTACTCGGATAAGCATGAGCTTACCGAGTGCTTTTTACCCGTTAGGGTTGATTGAGTTATTTTTTCCGAAATTACTCGGGCAAATCCACTCGGATAAGCAAGAGCTTGCCGAGTGCCTTTTTCCCATGAGGGTTGATTGGATTGTTTGTTCTGAGATGACTCGGACGAATTCACTCGGATGAGTATGAACTTGCCGAGTAACAAGATTTCAGTGATTGCTTTAGCGTAAGCTAAGCATCTACATAAGAATGATTTTTTATATAGTTCTTGACTATATGCTTAGTCCATTTTTGACTAACCACATAGTCGGGGGCTACACCTATAATTAGGTGCATCAGGAGATGCACCTAGATATTTATTTTTGAGAAATTTTTATATATATTTTCAGCCCTTCACAGTCTTTGGAGCCACTCGGGGAGATTCAGGCAGAGATGATGGAATCACTCGGCGCCAAAAGCACTCGGTCGAGGAGATTTTTGGTTGAGTGCTGCTTTGGTCTGAAGCGAGTTGTCTCGTCGACCGAAAAGGACTCGGGGCTACTGTGGAGATTGTGGCAATCGGGTATCTACTTGGCAAGCTTATCCGATGGAGGTAGGGATAGATTGCGCACTATATCGTAAGCCGAACTTGACTTGGGTGTTACGGTTGCCGATAGAGATAAGGCAATCGGCCTATAGTCACGGTTTGGTAAGATTGAGGAAACCGTCTTAGAGTAAGATAGAGTTTTTGACTTGTAAACCCTTCCTCCCAAGACTATATAAGGGGGGTAAGGGGCGTCCCTTGAGGGATATCTTAGACTTGATCAGATTCTAGATCTGAGATACAACTTCATAAGCGAGAGCTTTAGATCACGAGATCAATAAAGACACTCGGCGGATCGAATCCACCGAAACGGAGTAGGGTATTACCTCACGAGAGGGCCGAACCTGTCTAAACCTTCTTCTTCTTCTAACCCATTGTGCTTGGCGATCTCGACTGCGACCCCATAAAATATATTGCCGAAACCAAGTTTCGACACCGATCAGCTGCAGCGCCCCCAACCTACTTCACAGACGGCCAGTTCCCCAATTACGGGGTCTTGGCAACCTGTAACCGGCCGATCCGCCTCCGATAGCCGGGACCACCAGGAGGAGTCCTCAATCGGCCGGTGCGGCCGCATCGGCTTCAAGACCATCGCCCATTGTTTTGAACGGCAACAACCTCCTTCCCGGGAGCAGCTAGCCGGTATGTTCAACTTCAATCGGCAGCAAGAGCCGGTTGCCAATCTCATTCAAGGGGCACGTACAATGCCGGTGGCCGACGGCTCTTTCCGAGATCCGCGAGGCCCCGGTGAATCGATCGCCTCCGGCGGCAACGCACTTCGAGTCGGTACCGGGAGGCCATCAAGACTAGAATTATTGGCCTCAGATGCCACCTCAGTATCGGCAAGCACCCATGCAGTATGATCAATATGAGTCGATACAACATGTTCAAGACAACAAGACTTGGGCCGATTTGATTGCCGACGTCATGCGCGATCAATTCGGCCTTAAGCCAAAAGATTCTGGGAACATGTATCGGTATCCATACCCAGAGCACTTTGAGAGGGTACCATTGCCCAACCGATACAAAGTCCCAGACTTCTCCAAATTCTCGGGGCAGGACAGTACTTCAACATACGGGCACGTCAGCCGATTCTTGGCCCAGTGCAGAGAGGCATCGGCTACAGACGCCCTGAGAGTTCGTTTATTCCTACTCTTGCTGTCGGGATCGGCTTTCACTTGGTTTTATTCATTGCCCTATAACTCTATCCAGAGCTGGGCCGATCTCGAGAAGCAATTTCACAGCTATTTCTACACTGACAATCACGAGATGAAATTGTCGGACCTGACAAGCATTAAGTAGAGGCATGAAGAATTGGTTCAAGACTACATTCAGAGGTTTAGGGAGATGAGGAACCGATGCTATAGCTTGGTGTTGTCCGATTCCCAGTTAGCCGATTTGGCTTACCATGGACTGCTGCTGCAGGTGGCGTGAAAGGTTTTCGGCTCAAGACTTTGACAGCCTAGCCCACTTGGCGCAGAAGGTGATGGCCCACGAGCAATGATTTTAGGAATCAAGGAAGGCCGTCAAGAAGGTTGCCCATGTCATCGTCGAATCTGATTCAGAAAAAAGTGACGATGACGCAGAAGTTGCAACAAACGAATGGACCAAAAATAAAAAGGCCATCGTCGCAATGGCTCCTTAAAACAGCTAAGGAGGAGAAGTACGACTTTGACATCACCAAGGCTGATAGGATCTTTGATTTATTGCTGAAGGAGAAGCGATTCAGCTTTCTCCCAACCACACGATCCCATCGGTGAAGAACTTAAGAAGAAGAAGTACCGTAAGTGGCACAACTCCACCTCCCATAGCACTAACGATTGTAAAGTTTTTAGGCAAGCAAATCCAGGGCAATTGAGGCCTGGGAAGCTCAAGTTTGTCGATTCACCTCAACCGATGAAAGTGGATGGGAACCCCTTCCCGGTCAACATGGTTCAAGCCAGCCCCAGGCGAGCTGATCGACATAACATAATGGCGTACAGCTTAGCCGAAACTCTCGAGGGGGTCAAGGCAGAGAAGAGGACAACTGGAGACCAATGCATGATTAACATGGTGCGTCCCGCGGGCCGATCAGCCGATCAACGTCGATCCGCATGGACACGGGACGTCGTTTCCAGCGGCGGTTTTGGCGGGAAGAGGAAGCCCGACAAAACAGGCCTTATGTGAGGGAGCCCGAGGTTACAGGCGTCCATTACATTAGGCATCACAGCGCTGCGATCCGCATTGGCGGTGCGAGTTTTCCGATTTTGTTGGGAGTCGGGGATGAAGCTGCCGATGATAGACAAGCGCCTTGACTGCATGAATATCGTGAGGACGAGTACAAGGACCCACCAATGCATAGCCCTGCTCAATTCGTCCCCGGAGCCATGCAGCTAAACCAACGGTGACAGTTAGTGCACGATTGGCTCGGGCCCATTCATCAGGACTTCTTCGAAGATGAAGATGATAGTGATGAGGAATATGACAAAGAAGCAGCCGACAACGAGCAATCGGCTAATCCACAATGGTGCCCCTCCAACCTGTTCACCAAGATGCAAAAAAGAAGAATTCAAAGGCTGAAGAGTGAAGGGCAGGAGGAGGAGGTTCGACAATTGATCCAGCATCAGCGCCGTCGGCAGGGCAGGAAACAGTGGAGGCCCAAGAAGAAAAACGCCTCAGCCGACGCAAACCCGGCCGACGAAAGCGCAGCCGACCAAGCTAGAAGGGCGGCTAAAGGAAAAGGAAAGGTTTCTGCATCGGTCATATTACCAGCTGAATTCGACGCTCCTGAGGGCGATGCAGATAATGTCGAAGACACCTTGGCAAAGCTGACCCTGTCCCCGGATCAAGCCATCTTCGAGAAATAAGAGGGGACTGAGAATCGGCACCTTAAACCACTCTACGTGAAGGGATTCGTTAATGGAAAGCCGATGTCCAAAATGCTGGTCGATGGGGGGGCTGTAGTTAATCTCATGCCCTATGCCACATTTCATAAGTTGGGCAATGGAGCCGAAGATCTAATCAAGACGAACATGGTGCTTAAAGACTTCGGCAGCAATCCATCGGAGGCCAAGGGTGTGCTTAACGTCGAGCTGACCGTTGGCAGCAAAACCATGCCCACAACATTCTTTGTCATCGACGGGAAGGGATCTTACAGCCTGCTACTTTGGAGGGACTGGATTCATGCAAACTGTTGTGTCCCTTCCAAATGCATCAAAGTCTAATCCAATGGCAAGGCGACAAGATTGAAATCGTGCCAGCCGACAGGTCAGTGAGCGTTGCTAACGCCGATTTTCCACTTTGGGAAATCGACGGTATTGATTGTCTGTCCGGCAAAGTTTGGTAAGCCAATTATCTAAAAGTGTCTGACTCTGCCATACAACCTATTGGAGACGAAGAGCCCCAATTATTACTTTGAGAGCGTCGTGGAGGGCTCGAGCGTCTACGACAAGGAAACCGCGGACGACGACGATGGCAAGCTTGGGCAAGGGTTTATGTCGGCGATGAGCTAGAGGAAATAGATATCGGCTCTGGAGATAGGCCTAGGCCGACATATATTAGTAAAAATTTGTCTTCTCATTGTAGATCCCAGCTTATTGATCTATTAAAGGAATATAAAGATTGTTTTGCTTGGGAGTACTTCGAGATGCCTAGTCTTAGCCCATCTATTGTTGTGCATCGGCTGCCTATCAAGCCGGGTTATCGGCCATTCAAACAGTCTCCTAGGAGATTTAAGGCCAATATGTATGATGCAATCAAAGCCAAAATCACTCAGCTATATGATGTTGGATTCTTTCAGCCCTTTCGATATGCCGAGTGGGTCTCGAATATTGTTCCAGTAATGAAAAAGAACGGCAAACTTAGGGTGTGTATCGATTTCAGGAACTTAAACAAAGTTACCGTAAGGACGAGTACCCAATGTCCATAGCCGATTTACTAGTGGATGCTGCTTTCGGCCACAAGATAATAAGTTTCATGGATGGTAATGCAGGTTATAATAAATTTTTTATGGCCAAAGAAGACATTCACAAGACTGCTTTCAGATGCCCAGGAGCAATCGACTTGTATGAATGGGTTGTCATGACATTTGGGTTGAAGAATGCTGGAGCAACTTATCAAAAGGCCATGAATTACATTTTCCATGATATGATCGGCTCCCTGGTAGAGATTTACATTTATGATGTCATTGTCAAGTCCAGGGAAGCAGAAAATCACATAACCGATCTTAGACAGGTTTTGGAGCGAACAAGGAAATATGGCCTCAAGATGAATCCACTGCAGTGCGTGTTTGGCATGTCGGCTGGGCAATTTTTAGGGTTTCTTGTTCATGAGAAGGGGATCGAAGTTATACCAAGGAACATCAATGCTATCAAGACGATACAACCTTTGAAGGTCAAGAAGCAACTGCAATCTCTGATCGGTAAAATCAACTTCATCAGGCGATTTATAGCCAATCTTTTAGAAAAGATGGAGCCGTTCACACCATTGCTTCGGCTTAAGGCCGATCAAGCATTCACTTGTGGGCAGAGAAGCAGAAAGCATTGGATAACATCAAGAAAATTATTTAAGCTCACCTCCAATTCTGATTTCTCCACAAAAAGGGATACCATTCAAGTTATATCTATCAACCGACGACAAGTCAATCGGCTCAGTCTTGATCCAAGAGGTCGAAGGGAAGGAAAAAGCCATCTTTTATCTCAGCCGACGGCTATTGGACACAGAAACAAGGTATTCACCAGTGGAGAAATTGGGCTGCATGTATTTTTCATGTACCAAGTTAAGACATTATTTGTTATCCAATGAGTGCACTATAATATGCAAAGCCGATGTAGTCAAGTATATGCTATCGGCTCCAGTGTTAAAAGGATCAGTTGGAAACTGGATTTTTGCCTTAACAGAGTTTGATTTAAGATACTAGGCACCCACAGCAGTTAAAAGACAAGCTATAGCCGATTTTATAGTGGAACACAAAAATGATTCAATCGGCTCGGTGGAAATTATGCCTTGGACTTTGACGTTCGATGGCTCGGTTTGCACGAGTGGATGCGGTATCGGCTTGGTAATTATATCCCTAAGGGGGGAAGTTTTGAATTCGCATTCTCAATCAACCCCCACGCCACAAACAACCAAGCCGAATACGAGGCAGTGCTCAAAGGATTGCATCTTCTCAAGGAAGTCGAAGCCGACGCCGTCGAAATCATGGGGGATTCACTGTTGGTCATCAGCCAGTTGTCGGGAGAATACAAGTGCAAAAATGACACGCTGATGGTCTACTATCAACGATGCCGAGAATTGATGGACAGCTTTCGGCTAGTTACATTGAAGCATATCCCCAGGGAGCAGAATGCAGAAGCCAATAATTTGGCTCAAGGGGCATCGGGTTACAAGCCGATAACAAAATATATTGAGATAGAGATTTCCACCATAAAAGCCGACGACGGAGGTTTGAAGTCTGATTATTTGGAACCCTTCCCGTCGGCTTCAAGGAAATTCCGCTACAAGGCTTTAAGATATGTCCTGCTCGATGGAGATTTATACTATCGGATGATTGATGGCGTGCTACTCAAGGGCCTCAGTGCCGATCAATCCAAGGTGGCTATCGGAGAAGTGCATGAAGGGATCTGTGGCACGCACCAATCGGCTCATAAGATGAAGTGGCTACTGCGAAGAGCAGGGTATTTTTGGCCAACAATGCTGGAGGATTGTTTTAAGTACTACAAAGGCTGCCAGGATTGTCAGAAATTTGGAGCTATACAAAGGGCACCAGCATCGGCTATGAACCCAATAATAAAGCCTTGGTCGTTCAGAGGTTGGGGAATAGATATGATCGGCCAGATCAATCCACCCTCAAGTAAGGGACATAAATTCATATTGGTGGCAACAGGTTATTTCACGAAGTGGGTGGAAGCAATTCCTCTAAAGAAGGTCGATTCGAAGGACGCAATCAAGTTTGTTAAAGAACACATCGTGTATCGATTCGGCGTCCCTCAAACAATAACAACAGATCAAGGATCTATCTTCATATCGGATGAGTTTGTTCAGTTTGCCGACGACATGGGAATTAAGCTACTCAATTCTTCGCCATATTATGCTCAGGCCTACGGGCAACCAGAGGCTTCAAACAAGAGCTTGATTAAGCTAATAAAGAGGAAGATTTCTGAGTATCCCAAGCAATGGCATAGCCGATTAGCCGAATCACTTTGGGCCTATCGGATGATTTGCCACAGATCTATCCAAGTCCCTCCGTATAAACTAGTCTATGGGCACGAAACAGTCTTACCATGGGAAAACATCATCGGCTCTAGAAGAATTCAGTTACAAGTTCAGCTTACAGCCGATGATTACTACAACCTCATGGTAGATGAATCAGAAGATTTGGTGTTGTCGCGGATGAGGGCCTTGGAAAAAGTAACAAAGGATAAGGTACGAGTAGCCCGCCATTATAACAAGAAGGTTGTCCCTAAGTCGTTCAAAGAGGGCGAACTCGTTTGAAAATTGATATTGCCGATCGGATCAAGAGACAATAAGTTCAGCAAATTGTCACCAAATTGGGAAGGGTCATTCAAGATCCACAAATGCGTCTCTAAAGGAGCTTATATGCTAGAGGGTTTGGATGGAGAAGTGTTTGGGAGGGCTCTGAACGACAAATATTTAAAGAAATGTTACCCAAGTGTATGGATCAACTTGTGATTCGGCTATGGTCGTGCCGATTCATGTTAGCCGATGCGTTGTAACGTACGTGTTTCCTTTAGGGCGTTTTCACGCCAACTTTTTCCCGTAATCTTCATACATCGGCTCAGCCTAGCCGACAGCAACAAGATATTCGACTTGATAATTTTGTTAACGTTGGGAACACCATCAACAAAATTAGGGGGCATATACGACACAACATGAATATCAAGAAGGCAGAGGAGACAGAACGATTTTTTTTAAAAAAATTTGATGCCTTCAAGCAAGTTGGGGGTGATCGGCAAGCATGCATTAATTGGCGATCCAGTAAGGCAAGCCGATTATAGAAGTCAGCTCGAATCATTTACAAGAGTCGACGAAAGCCGATTACAAAACAGTTGGATTAGAAGACGTGCGAGTCCGTGCCCCATACAACTATTACAGCTGACTCAGTGCCCAAGGAATTTAGCAATAGCCGATATCGCCTTACGACGGATCCCGTCTATCTCTTCAATGGCCTTCGCATCGGCTGCGTCGTTCCCCGGGATTGGCTTCATTGCCTTGGCCATGTCGGACAGATTTGACACGGCCGCCTTAATCTTTGCTCGCTGGTCCTCGATTTCCCTTGGTAGGCCGGCCACGCGTTGTTCCTTGGCCATGATATCGGCTTCTCCCGACGCTTGTGAAGCTGATCAAGTTCAGCGATCGGTTCGGTCTTCAAAGCATCAAACTTAGCCTTCTTGGCGTAATCTCTTGGCGGCGCCTTGATGGTGGCCTCCAATGCTTGGTTTTTGCGGCGGTCGGCTATCCTCTGTTTAGCTCGTTCGAGTTTGTGCCGATGTGCCTCCATAAATGTGGCCGGTGCAATGATATCAGCCAGTTGGTTCGGCAGTCGATCTTGGATGTCCTCAAACCGACTACGGATGGAACTGCGCTTGGTGACCAAAAAATTGAGGGAGCACTCTAGCCGTTTGGCTATGTCGACAAAGTTGCCCGTAGCTCCTCGTCCGATACCACCATGGCCTTATTGGCGCCTTCGTCGGGATCAAGAAATTCGGAGAGGTCGAAATCCGAGAGATCGGCGAGCTGCCAAAAATGGTTAGGAGAGCCGACAAAGCTGAAAAGCCGATTTATAAAACTGAACATGACTTACTCAGATAGCTGGAAATGAGGTAGCCATATCCTCAGCGTCACCATCACCTGCGGCCATCGGCGTCGACTCCCTTGATGCATGGGGGGGTGTTGGAGCACGGGGAGGTTGGAAAAGATGCAAGTTAGAAATTTGGTTGTGCTAATAAGAAGGGAATGAAGGGTGATAAAGCTTACCAAAGGAGGAGGAGCTGTTTTCCTCTTGTGGCCATTTTCTTGGCCTGCAGACACAGCAAACCAATGAATCATAATAAAAAGTGAATGACGAGACTAAGTGATGAAAAATGCTTACCGGCTGGGGACGAGGGGCGCGTTTCGGAGGGCTTGGAGTTCGCTCTATGGTCTGCTCGGCCGATGGAGTCCAAGCGTACTTGTCCGAAGAGCTCATTTCGGCTGCGGCAGCGTTGACGGCTTGCTCCATTTCCTTGTCCCTAACTTTCTCTTCAAGGACCGCGTCCACATCCGGGTCGATTAGGGGCAAGTTGTCGGCTGGGGTTGTTTTGGGTTTCTTTGAAGCTCATTTTCTCTTCTCTGCAGCCAGAGTAGCAGCAGCCGACGACGTCGCCCTTTTCAGCCGATGTAATGGCGCACGGGTTTGGCCGTGAAGTAGAGTGACCACCTTCGGTGCATGGCAGCCGATGATGGACGGGGCCAGCCCGTAGCCGCCGGATAGCATGCCAGGGGCATAAAGGATTGGCACCCCTGTATTACTTGTGTGAGGAGGGGAGGTATCGGTCGTCTGCAAAGGAACAAGACATGATTAGTCAATAATACAAGAAGTGGCCGAAGAAAGCTAAGACAAAGAAATAAAAGAGAGATACTTACTGATGGGGTCATCTCCGGGTCAATGATGGTTAAGTACATCGAGGCCGATTGATGGAACAAATGACGCTTCCATTAATGTTGTCAATACCGCCAAGAGGGGGGCTAGGAATGTTGAGTAGCCGATTCATCATCATATCTCCCTCGATCTTGCTTCTGGATTGGATCTTGTCTGAGTAGTAGAGGCCGATTGGCAGCTGACCCATGCCAAGTTGTCTTGCGGCCGCCATCGGATGATAGAACTCATAAGATGTTTGAATATTGCGCCCTTGGTGGATGTCGATAGGGAGGATGCAAGGTGGGATAGCCGACGTATAGATTTCTCTTGGTTTTTCATATCCCTCGGAGTTGAGCTCATCCAGCCGAAGATCATCTGGGAGTTCGAATCTATCAAAGTCTTCGTAAGCAAACCATACCCTTGAGCTGCTTGGGAAGCCGCTGCAAGTTGCCGAACCAGTTTTGAAGTGTTCGGCGTTAGCTGGATCCAGGGGTAGGTTGCTGCCGCTTCCCCATATGATAGGCATTGGCGGGTGGTCACTTCTTCATCCTCTTCGAACCTTGGCTCGATTAGAGGGAAATCGGCCTCCAATGAGGTATGCCTTTCTGCAACTCGATAGAGGTGAAGGTTTAGCCACAACTGCAGTAGCCACCAGGGCCCTCCTGTGTTGATGGCTTGTTAAGCTAGCCGAGCCGATGCATTACTTAACATCTGGTATAGATAGCCGAGCAAATATTTTCCCAAAGGGACTTGTTTTTTGCTGACTAAGGCTTTGGCTATATGCTAGTTGCTGGTCGGCCCACAGCTCGATCCGTAGAAAACATACTTTTCCAGCCACAATAAAAGGAAAGCGGTGTGTTCTCTCTCAGAAATTGGGCCGTCTTTCATGTTCATGGATATGAAGCCGCTCCAGCCCCCTATGCTTTTGGTCTTAAAATTGTGGGAACACTTGATGTTGAGGCCGACTAGATCATCTGTGGATGTTATATCCAATCCTGTGATCATCACTATATCCATAAGGGTTGGTGTCATCGGCCCTTGCCTGAAATGGAACGCATTTAGTGTGTCCGACAAGAAGTAGGTGGCAGCCGATAAGAGGGGTTCGTCCTTTGATATATCGGCTATCGTCAGGGCTAGGCATTGGCTTATTGCTATCTCAGTCCAGTGGGTTTGCTACCTAGGCGACATCCGTGAATACCATGCTGGCCAAGATTTATCTGTTGAGGGCCAAGACTTGAAGGCAACGGACGAGTGGGCTAGGTCAAGAATGGAAAATCTGAGGGGGATTTGGTTCGTTTCAGCATTAATGAACTCGCTAGGGTCTACGTTGCCGATCGGCCCTAACAAGAACTGATTGGGACTAGCGAGGTCTGGAATGGCAATTTGGTGGGCAAGATGCTGCAATTTAAAGGATGAAAAAACAAGATTACAAAAGATGAAAGCCAAATTGCAAGGAGTAAAGGGCGTAGCCGATGAAACTTACCTCTGGGTATTCCGCTTGGGCCGTTTTGGAATGGGTGCTTGAGGACGCCATTGATGAGCGAGATTGTCGCCGCAGAAAGGGTTTGTTGGTGATGTCGCGCTTCGGGTCTGACGAGGTCGCCGAGGAGACGAAGAGTTTTTTTGGCTAGGGCTTGAGAGATGGAAATAACAGCGTGGCTTGTTTCGGCGCAAGACAGGTGCTATTTAAAGAGGTTTCTTGACAGCCGAGACAGAATCGGACGGGAGTTGCACGGGAATTCGAAAAGTGGCAAATCCATGATATTATCTTATCACGGACTTGGGGGCATGTGTTAACGACCAAATTTGGTAACCAAATCCCTGAGTTCAAGGCTTAAACTGAAGTGGAATCGGATTCGAAAATGATTTGCGGAGAAAACAGAGGCTACATCGGCCACGATCAAATCGGCTGGAAGGCCAGTCGGTTGAGGCCGAATCGGACAGGGATAGCCGATAGCCGATTCCGATTCAGAGAGGGAGATGGAACCGTTTCCGATGAAGAAGCTTGAAGATAAAAGGAAGTTTTGGTTCCTTAATATGCGTTAAGATATTGCCATCTACGGATAAAGTCCTGTAACGATAATTGTATCTGTAAAATAGGGTATTGTTTAGATATTTCCTTTTGTAATGTGACATGGGACTGTATCCCGGGCTATTGTCGTATTTTAAATAGTAGGTTAGATAGAAACCATGTTTTACATGGACTTTGTTGTACTTGGGTATAAATAGGACCTGAGATCTCTTGTAAATAAGAATCATAATCAATCATACATCAATACAACTTCGGCGCATCGCCTCCTATTTTCTTTTAAACGAGTTCTTGGTCCGGCTTCGGGTTGCATCGATTCGAACCCCAA
The DNA here is from genome assembly GCA_019925245.2 of Oryza australiensis. NCBI lineage: Eukaryota > Viridiplantae > Streptophyta > Magnoliopsida > Poales > Poaceae > Oryza > Oryza australiensis. The sequence goes on along the minus strand of JAIFGZ020000639.1, from coordinate 9,653 downwards.
ATAAGGTAAATTCTCGTCATTAGTGGTTTATTCCGTCGAATCTAGTGCTTACATCGTCATGACACTCTAGGTTTAATGTTATAAACTACGCAAGTTTTCATATACGTCGTATAATCTAGAACAATGTCTAGATCTATCTCGCTGTCGGCTCATTTCTCTCGGGAGAGAGCAGCCGACAGAGCTAGATTTAGATGTTGGACTAGTTTATGTGTTGTATCTACTGCCTTGAAGGGTTTACATCAGTCTATATAGATCTAATACTATCTTTTTATACTTTATGCTGCATCATCTATGATCTGTTAAGTCGCTTTTAGAAGTATTTAGAACTATTTGATTAGATGCCTGCTTGTAGAGAAAGTGCTGGGGTTTCAGTCAGCCTTACCTGTTTTAATAATCTTTTAGCATTATTTACTATTAGATATATTAAAGCTGCCTCTTATATTAAGATATCAATCTAGTTAAATGCCTTAAGCCAGTATTAGTCTGTTGGCATCAACCGATAGCCGACTGATCTAGGTTTAACGCATTTAGGTCAGATTGATATCTTTTCATAAGACTCATCGGAGTAATAGCCGATACACATTAGATCTGCAACATCGCCTAGGTTATAAATACATATATTTGTTGCCCTGATGTATATTTAGATTAAGTGATTTATACCGTCTCGGCATAGCCGATCTATCCTAGTCACTTAGTTTAAATGTGCTTCGGGATAGCCTATAAATGTCAAGTGATTCCCTGAGCCGATCTGGTAGGATCTAACTTTAACCTTAACGCATGTATTTAGACTAAGTGATTGGGATAGACCGGTAGTATACTGAGACATTATAAATCACTTATATCTAAAAACACGTTAGAATACTAATTACATATATTTATAGCTTAGCCGATGTCGTACATCTAATGTAAATCGGCTAGTACTCCGATATATTTTATACGAAGATATTAACCTGAGCTAAATACGCTAAACTAAGATCAATCGGCTGTTAATATGACTTAAGAGATTGATACCAGGCTTAGCATATTTAAATAGATTAAGATCTTAATATAAAGGCGGTTCTAACACATCTAATCAGTAATAATACATAAAAGATGGCTAAAACAGATAAGACCGGCTGAAACTCCGGTGCTATCTCTAATAATAAATATTGAGCCAAATTGATCTATATAATTCTGAAAGCGACTTAATAGATCAATTTGATGCGGCATTAAGTACAAAAAGAAGCACGAGATCTACATAAGCTAATGATAATTTCTCGAGATGGTGGATATGCCATATAACCTAAATCAACCTCCGGATCTAGCTCTATCGGCTGCTATCTTTAGGGAAACATTAGTCGATTGAGAGATAGATCTAGACATTGATCTAGATTATATGTCGCATATGATAGATTATATGTGGCATATGTCGCATATGGAAGCACTAACCCCGATAACACAAACCGCTTGTAACAAGAGATTACCTTGTCTGGAGATCGAAACTCGTCGAAAGAGTAAAAACGAAAAGGTTGGCGATGCGCTGAAGTTGTATTGATGTGTTTCTATTTTGATTACATGGTCTTGGGTCATACTTATACCTGGATATAGAATGAGTCCGTAACGGACACGATTTCTATTACAGATTAGATCAGAAAAATTTCTAAACAAACCGACATTATCTACAAAGTAAACTATACAAAATATCCTAACTTGAAGATACAATTGCTGTTATAGGACATTATCGAGATGGCGACATCTTTGAAGCACTTTAAAAACAGAATCCAATGATTATCTCTAAGCTTTCCTTCCGGGATTGGCTCCGCCTTTTGTTTCCAATCGAATTGGCTATCGGCTATCTTGGTCCGACTCGGACTCAGCCGACTAGCTCAGTAGCCAATCCGGACTTAGCCGATGCGACCTCTGTTTCAAAGAATCACGCATTTCCTCCGATTCCGCTTCAATCTTTGCTTCAAATTCAGGGATTTGCTTACAAAATTTGGTCGTTAACAGGCGTGCCGACGGTGTGGGGTGCAAGCTAGCGGGGGAGAGAGGAGGGCCGGGCGGTGTGGGGCGCGGCCGGGCGTGGGACCGGATGGGGTTGGGGCGGGCTGGGGTGGCGTGCGGCGTCGGCCGCGGCGTCGGGCCAGGAGCGGCGGGAGGCGTCGGCGGAGCTCCGAGCCCGAGCGCCGGGGCGGGGTTGCCCGGCAGGGGTGGCGGGGGCTGGAGGGCGATGGACGGGAGGCGGCGCAAAGCGAGCTGAGCGGCGTGTGTGTTGTATGTGTTTTGTTGTTAAGTGTTCGACGAGTTTGTCGGCGCGTTAGATCCGGCCTTCGGCAAAGGCTTTGCCGAGTGATACATGTCGGGGCACTCAGCAAACTTAAATATTTTTTTACGTTTGCCGAGTGCCCGGTGCAATGTACTCAGCAAAGGCTTTGCCGAGTGCTTTATGTCGGGGCACTCGGCAAACAATTTTTTTCCTATCGGCTGGGTAGAGGCTACGTGTCAATCTTTGCCGAGAGTCCCTAGGAAGGCAATCGGCAAAAGCTTTGTCGAGTGCTTTATTGAGGGGCACTCGGCAAAGTAATTACCTACTACATGAAAAAATAATTAAAAATTTTTAAATTGACTGAAAAAATCCCATAACTTGGCATGGTGCCATATATGTTATATATTACGTGCACAAAAAGTTTTGAAGCCAATTTATAAATTTGACCATCATTGTGGCTCTAAATGTGTGAGATGAGTATAAACTCTAGTATTCTTATTCGGAGATTCTTCGGTTTGTAAGCGTCATACATGACAAAATGTACGAAACCTTTTCAATTTTTTACCACAGCCTCAATGTCCGATTTCATGATACTCTGACAAATCTCGTGATTTTTGGACTTTAATTGTTTTTTAATAATTTAAAAACTGAGCGTACTTTATTTGACTCACGGTCTTACTGAATAATATCTTTAAAATTACTTTCTATTTCCTAGATATGGCCTCAAAATAGACTCAATAACATGAATATCATTTTTTAACACATTTTATTTCATTATTCGAATCACTTATAGTTCAAATGTGGCACTATTAAAGAAATTTCTACATATATAAAAAATTATTTAAATATAGCAAACAATTAGAAAATTATATCTAATTTTAACATATAGTAATTCATGTTGTATATGGGGGCGTGGAAAAGTTTGGAGGGCGTTATACAACAAAATCTTAAAATTTTGCTGTGTGCATCGGCGAAGCACTCGGCAAACAATAATCTTTGCCAAGTGCGTTGAGGAGACTCGGCAAAGACCACCTTTTGTCGAGTGTCTCCTTGTGACACTCGGAAAAATTGAAGTTTTGCCGAGGGCCGTGGTGAAACACTCAGCAAAGGTGAAGATTTGTCGAGTGCCGGCTTTGCCGAGTGCAACATTCGCAAACAAGAATGTTTGTCGAGTGCCCGAGATTACGCACTCGGCAAACTTCTGGGCACTAGACAAACGTTGGGATTCTGGTAGTGTATGGTCCTTATGATCTCATACTATCTTTTTTTTTCTTCCTACAAAGGGTAAAGTTGGTGACGAGGATGACTGACATATGGAACCTTTGGCTTCATATGTGTTTTTCCCATTTGAAAACGGTAGGTAGTTGGTGGTAGGGTGATGACAGATTTATCACTTATCATCATCACTATTGTTTTTTAAAAGAGTATAGACGTGCAGTTTGATACATATATGGAATGATTTTTTTCTGTAAATTGTAATAGTGGTTCTCCGTGCAAGTGTGAGACAAGGATCCAAATTTGGGCTCTTGTCGGCCGACTGGTTAGTGTTCACGCATAGTCGTGACCTATTAACCGATCTACTTCATCTATTGCCATATAGTTTAACAAACCTGCATAGGATTATATATGTCTTTATTTTCGACGGTAAGTGTGGAGATTATGGTAATCGGGTATCTACATGGCAAGTTTATCCGACTGGAGGTAGGGATAGATTGCGCCTACCATATCTGTAAACCAAATATGACTTGGGTGTTACGTTGCCGATTGAGATAAGGCAACGGCCTATAGTCACGGTTTGGTAAGATTGAGAAACCGACTTAGAGTAAGGTAGGGTTTCCGATCACGTAAGCCCACCTCCCAAGACTATATAAGGGGGGTAAGGGGCGTCCCTTGAGGGATATCATATGCTTTATGAGCTTTTAGCCTTCAGCCTTAGATCTTGAGATCAATAAAGACACTCGGCAGATCGAATCCCCGAAACAGGAGTAGGGTATTACCTCACGAGAGGGCCTGAACCTGTCTAAACCTCGTTCTCCAATCTAACCCATTGTGCTTGGCGATCTTGCTCTGCACCCCCAAATTTCTATTGCCGAAACCAAGTTTCGGCGGTTGGCGCACCGGGTAGGGGATCCGCGCGTCAAGACTTCTTCAACAATCTCGCCGACAAGCGTGATGGGATCTTCTTCAGGATTCGGCGACTTCGCGGCCAACGACTTCGACAAGTTCTCCCCTTCGACTCGAGACTCAAACCAAGTCGGAAGGAGAGACCCACTCGGTGCCGCTCGGGCTCCCGAACAGCGCCGAGATCTACGACGACATCTTGAAGTCCAAGATGCAGTCCGCCCACTCCGACGAAGGAATTCACTCAGCACCGTTCGGACTATCGAACGCCACCGAAATCTGCACCGATCTCCTCGTCCCCAACGAGACGATCTACTCGGAAGAAGACCTCTCGGCGCCGTTTGAATTACCAAACGCAAGCTCCTCCCGAGTCGAAGTCGACCCACTCGGAGGAGTCCGCGTCCTCAAGCTCGACTCGGGCCTGGAGCGATCCGATCCGAGCATCCCAAGATCGAGGAGGTCGTCGTCATCCTCCACCATTCGGGCGATGCTCATCTTCGGAGCTCAACGAGTATCTCAGCTCCGCAGCTTTGATGCCTATATGGCATCCCCTCGGACGAAGCGGATGACTCATGCAACAAGGACTACGAGCCGAAGTGCTTCGATGTCCTCATGGTGAGGTGGCCGAGTCGGACTCGGCCATGGCCCGCAGCTCGCGGAAGAAGAGCGAGCCAGATCGAGCAGGAGCGCAAGCTGGCGAAGAGGAGAAGAAACGCAAAGAAGAAGCCGACAAGAGAAAGCAGGATCTACGGGCAGCGGACGGTCCGCTCGGGAGGCTATTCTTCAAACGCGAGTCCGCAACACCAATATCTTCCAGACGCCACAGCAGAACGTTGTTGCTGCCCTCACACTCCTGGACACCGTCATCGAGACGACACCCCGATGTGGCTCCAATATTAGACAAGATCAAGACCATCGTCGCAGCCACGCCCAACGGTCATCCCTCCACCTCGGCACGAAGGCCGACCGAGTCCCGTGGCTGGAACGCCACAAAGCCGGCTCCGCCGCTAAGGTCGAGGAGACTACAAGAGGCCCGAGCCAGACCGGTCGACGACTAGGCCAAGAGGCCCACGCCACGAGTCCACGCAGATGTTAGTGATATGCCCTAGAGGCAACATGGAGATGTTGGATATCACGTCAATGTTTATGTATTTATGAATAAAGTGTTATCCAGTTCCATGAAATAGACATCTTGTATTGATCAATAAGTACGTGACTTATTTATGAGACTCTTTATGTATGAATCTATTTCTAAACGATCCCTGATCATATATCATATTGTTGGAACAAATATGATTCTAAGATCGGCATGTTTATTGATTGATGATCATGTCTCATAGATTATGGGTATGAAGATACCAAATCAATAAACATGGACATATGTGTTGGAGAACACATTGTTGGATAGACCCACCATGAGACACTACGGAATTAATGTGCCATTAGTTGGTCTCGGGTAGTGTTGGTATAAAGTCCTTAGACCCGAGATCACCATGGATTCCAACATGTGTAGTAGCCTACTTTGGGACTACCAAACGCTATTCGTAAATCTGGGTAGTTATAAAGGTAGTTTTCGGGTTTGCTATGAAACATGGAGTGGGATGTGAGTGGTCAAGATGGAATTTGCCCCTCCTTTGGAGAGATATCTATGGGCCCCTCGAGATAATGGATTATGGAAATGCATGGCCATGCTAAGTTGATTGAGGAGTCAATCAAGAGACAGATAATCCAATACGGTTCGAGTGAATGGTTAAGCTATTGAAGGGATGGCACACATCTTGCCTATAGCTTAACGGTATCGTGAGGCAAAGGGATTTGTGTACACATTACGGAGTTCGAGCCGATATTATATTCTTGTATACTATGGTGTCAATATGTCTTGCTAGGCGCCGCTGTTGGACAGTCGGCCGAGTTGGACTCGAGCCGACGGTCGGCTAAGTTAGACTATAGCCAAAACCGAGTATACCGAACCTACGGGTCGCACGCTTAAGGGGATAAGAACAGGCATTCGAGTTGGACTCGGATACGGCTCGATCGGATAGGGATCCGATCGGATAGAGTCCTATGGGCTTACGACGTATGAGCAGCCAACTCTATGAGATACGGATGAGATCCGGTTCAAAATAGAGTCCTAATCGGCCACTAGTCCCGGTCGGCCAACTCTATATAAAGGAGGGAGGGGTGGAGAGCTGCGATACGTCAATTGCATCGCGTGCAACGAAGTCGCCGAGATCAATCTCCACGGAAATCCTCCCCACTTTCGAGCCAAACCCTAGCCTTGCATCGCGTGCTAGCACACGGGTGTTTGGCGTTCGTCCCCGGACGTGTGGATACCGGTAGAGGCGCTACTACGTTGCGCGCGTTGATCGGCCGGATCGGGCGCAATCGGAGCGATCGGCTGTGGTGGAATCGGGCTGCGGTCGGGCGCATCGGAGCGAGGCGTGAGAACGCGGCCGGACGGCTCGAATCGGCTGATTGGCGAATCGCTGTCTCCGGGAATCGGCTACACTGTTCCGGATCAGATTGCCTGATTGGCTATTCCGCGCACTCTACTCCAATCGGTAACGATCAATCGGCCCTTACTTGCAAGTGTTCTGGTTTGCGCGGTTAAAATTTTTGTTTTCGGCTAGCGTAGCCTCCGCGCAACCCTTCGGTGGTATCGAGCTAATCTTGCTTAGTTCGGTTTTAGATTGGATCGGAACAAGTTTTGCGCACGGGTTGATTAGATCAATCGGTTTTACGGGATCTGTTGAGGAGAGTTAATGGTAATTGCGTTCCTTGATAGTGTATCGGAACGGCGTAATGTGATTACGTCGAAGCAATTTCCATATAACTCGGTTTGAGTTGGGTTCTGAGATAGCGTTCCTTGATAGTGTATCGGAACGGTATAATGTGATTATGCCGAAGCTATCTCGTAGTCCGATCTTGTTAGCTGCCTCGCGCCTACGCAAACCATCTCCCTTGATAGTGTATCGGTGTCGAAACTTGGTTTCGGCAATAGAAAATTGGGGTCGCAGTCAAGATCGCCAAGCACAATGGGTTAGGAGGAAAAGAAGATTTAGACGGGTTCAGGCCCTCTCGTGAGGTAATACCCTACTCTGTTTCGGGGATTCGATCCGAGAGTGTCTTTATTGATCTCATGATCTTGTGTATCTAAAGCTGAAAGCTCATCTAACTTCTCATGAAGCATATGATCCAAAGCTGATATCCCTCAAGGGACGCCCCTTACCCCCCTTATATAGTCTTCGGAGGTGGGCTTACAAATCAGAAACCCTATCTTATTCTAAGTCGGTTTCCTCAATCTTACCAAACTATGACTATGAGCCGTTGCCTTATCTAATCGGCAACGTAATACCCAAGTCGTAGTTGGTTTACATATTTGGTAGGCACAACCTATCCCTATCTCCAGTCGGATAAGCTTGCCATGTAGATACCCGATTGCCATAATCTCCACAGTAGCCCCAGTCCTTTTCGGTCGACGAGACAGCTCACCTTCAAACCAAAATAGTACGCAGCCAAAAACCTCTTTGGCCGAGTGCCTCTGCGCCGAGTGATTCCATCATCTCTGCTGAATCTTCCCGAGTGGCTCCAAAGACGTGAAGGGCTGGAAAATATCTCAAAAATTCTCAAAAATAAATATCTAGGTGCATCTCCCGATGCACCAAATTAGAATGCAGCCCCCGACTATGTGGTTAATCGAAATAGACTAAACATATAGTCAAGGACTATAAAAAATCATTCTTATATAGATGCTTAGCTCAAGCTGAAACAACCTCATCACTCGTCAAGCTCGTGCTCGTCCGAGTGAATTTGCCCGAATCATCCCGAGCAAATAACTCAATTAACCCTAGTGGGTGGAAAGCACTCGGTAGGCTCAAGTCTATCCGAGTGGATCTTCCCAAGTCATCTCGAAACAAATAATTCTCATATAAATGCTTAGCTCAAGCTAAAGCAATCATAGAAAATCACATCACTCGGCAAGCTCATGCTTATCCGAGTAGTTCGCCCAGTCGTCTCGGAACAAACAATTTAATTAACCCTTATAGGTAAGAAATTAATTCACTCGGCAAACTCATACTTATCCGAGTTGATTTTCCGAGTCATCTCGGGACAAAAATTTAATCAACCCTCGTGGGTAAAAAACACTCGGCAAGCTCATGCTCGTCGAGTTAACTTGTCCGAGTCATCTCCGGACAAATAATTTAATCAACCCTCATGGGTAAAAACACTCGGCAAGCTCATGCTCATCCGAGTTAACTTGTCCGAGTCATCTCGGGACAAATAATCTAATCAACCCTCATGGGTAAACAAATTTTTCAGTCATCTCAAAAATACGACCAAAATATTAAATAGCTCCGCCATAATATTGGTCTTAATCTAAAAAGATCTTCACCAAGGTGGAAAAATAACATTGATCTAATCATTTAATCAAATGCTTAGAAACCAAAACGAGTCCTGTCATCGGGACAGCCATGAAAAGCTTAAGCTGTTTGTCACCTTTCAAATTGCATCGTGCCAACTTCTCATGAAGTTATGCAAACCGCGGTATGAAAGGATTTTAAAGGTATTGGGCTATGTGACACGTGCATATTGCCAAGGCAAATCTGCTTAAGTCCATCCACTTAAGTCCCTAAGGACACGTGTCAAGCCACACCTTAGGCGGGCCGCAAGTCTCTCATGGGCTCGGCCCAATCACGAGACGACTTAGCAAAAACCCTCAAGTCTTTTACGAAGCTTCGAGGTCGTCCCCGCCACTTCATCTAATCATCTTGGTCTCTTTATGCCTCCGATGTGAACTTGTAGGTATCTAGCTTATTTATGTTGATGCCTTGACACGAGTCTTCATAGAAAATTTCTTAAGTAATTTTCGTCCGATTATCACCAAGCCTAAAACTTGATTAGATCATCAAAAATTCTCGAGTCCTTATCTATTGAACTCGAATCAAAACAATAAACAATGATAAACTAAATATAAACAAGTTATCAAAGAAAACCATGCTTTATTGACACGTATGCAGCCCCATTGTCAACTCAAGAAGTCATCTTGCTTGAGGTTGACAGTCCAAGAACAACATAAAACTTACGGCAATTTAAGCATAGTATCGTCGAAGATGTTCAATATTCCGTAAGTTCTCCACCATAGATCCATCTTCGCGCTTTAGTCGAAATGCTCTGGCCGAGTCACCTCGGCGATTATGTATGGTCCTTCCCATAGTGGAGATAATTTGTGATGGTCCTTGATGGTCGGATCTTGCGTAGAACCAAATCATCGACAATGAAAGCTCGG